>CM053595.1:234890646-234908867 GCA_028646575.1 Pseudocheirus occidentalis
CCCCAGAGCTCAGCCACTCCTTATATACGCTTATCTCCTCCCCTAATCCCTCCCCAACCAAATCATCTTTCAATATTCACAGCATTTCCTTAAAAGGTACCCTTTAATACACTTGCAATCCTAACAGCAAATTGCATCAGCCAAGCTCTGCATAGCTCCCCTTCCCTCCCCCTAACACTCCGGGATTGAAGTTTACCCACCAAGGATCCACTTTAACAATCCTAAAGTTCAGGCATCATTGGCAGCAAACACTTTCACTATTACAGGCCATGCTGAGACAAAGCATCTAACAGAAATGCTCCCCAGCATCTTAAACCAGCTAGATCGGAAAAGCACCACCTTCCACTGGGGAGGATGATGATGATGAAGTTCCAGGTCTCCTTGAGAATTTTGATGAGGCTTCTAAGAACAAGGCAAACTAAATTGAGTATCAACTTCTGAAAGTTAAAACTTGAAAGTTATATGGAGGGGTGGCTAGGTAGTGCAGTCAATAGAGCACCGGCCCTGAAGGCAGGAGGACCTGAGTTCAAATCCAATCTCAGACACTTAACACACACACACACACACACACACACACACATACACACACACACACAAGCATGCACACAAAACTATCTGTGTGACCTTGGGCAAGTCACTTAATCCCAATTGCCCTACCTTCTCCCTCCAAAAAACAAAAAAGGAAAGTTACATGGAGACGCTAGTTTGTACCACATGACTGCTTTTTTCTTTTTTTTTTTATTTATGCATCTAGAGAATTACATCTCTAATATTTTGAAGCCCATTGGACATTGCAGCTCTTTTCATTTATTGCTTATGCACAAGTCATTCTTTGTAGCCTAACTATGCCGAACAAGTCTGGAATTAAAGTTTGAAAAAAAAAAGGTTAATAAAATCTTTACTTAGTTAAAAAAATAAAAGGAACAAATGAAAAGTTTTCTCGTTGTATAGCGCTACATATGTATAACCAGATTTTAGAGACCTATGTCTACTGTTGAATAGGAATTCTCCAGTGTTTATGTACCTAAGCCCTTGGAGAACTCTTCTCTTGCCATTCCTAAGAGGGGAGGTAGAGATGAGATGCCAATGCAAGAGGCACCAATGTAAAATAGCAAAGGAAAGCCTTGAAAACAGTGCTCAATTGTGCTAAAATTCTGGGGGAAACTGGGTCCACCATACAGAGAAGAAAGTCAGTAACTATTGTATTATTGGCGCGATGGCCTGTGTGGACTCTTCCAGGTCTAAATCTTACGATCTTATGATTACTCAAATGCACCTGAGAGAAGTACAGAGGAAAGAGAAGTTAGAGATTTTTAAATGATTTATACTCAGCAGAGAGAGAAAGCAATAGATTTTAAAAAACAATTATTGGGACCTTTCCAACTGGGAACAAAAGAGAATTATTGATTCATTTTTTAAAATCTCATTATCAGAATAGAAAGAACACATGAATCCATCCTAGACACAAATGAGCCTAGAAGTTTCAGGAGTGGGGACAGAAGGGAGAGTTCCACTTTCTGAGACAAACCTCAGACACCAACTCTTCCCATTGCTAATACCTCAGCAGGTTTGAAAGGAAAACGATTTCCTCAAGAGCTGGAGCTAAGAGCATTGCTGTGAGAGAAGGAAAGAGCCTGGAAAGTGATTTGGGCCAGACAAGGGTGGAGATCAGCCAAGTCTCCTAATCATCTGCCAAGCACTTTTTACCCTAATACAATTGCTAGGTATGCACTAATAAATGCTTATTGAATCATTGAACCATAGAACTAAAGCAAGAGAATGGGGCAGATTAAATTTTCTTTTATGAGAAATCATGACTCTGATTGGGACACAAAGTATATTATCATATACTCAGTGATTTTTGGTCATATGGTTGAGTGAGAGGTTATATTTAAACCTGCCTTCTACTTTTAACACCTCAAAGGCTGTAAGGTCCAGAGGTAGGAGCATTGAATCTGAAGTCAAAAGATCTGGATTTGAAGTCTGCCTGCAATGCTCAATAACAGAAAAAGAAGTGATATTGTAATAGCAAGTTTTAACAAAGTGACTACAGAGTCCAAATGAAAGTTTTAAGGAGCTTTAATTTAGCCAGCTGATGAATGTCCCATATGCCAACTAAAGGAGCAGCGGGGAAACATAGAAGTACGGGGTCTTTTATACCATTTTGGGTTTCTAACAACATAATCAGTAACTAAGTTAGTATCCAAGTATAATCTGCAACTACAACTAAATTGGTATCCAGACACAATCTGTAACCAAAACTAATTGGTATCCAGGTATAAGCAATTACTCTTCTATAATTAATTGATTATTATAACTAGTTGACATCCAGGTACAGGGATCTATTCTTTATTCTCAAGGAAGCATGAAGTAGGGACCAGGAGAATGTGATGACCTCAGTATTGATTAATAAAGAGTTATGTACAGAAGCCAGGAGAGTGAATATGGGGTTGGGTATGGGGGTGCAGGTTTAGTCATGTAGCTACTTCTAGTGATTGATTTGGCTCCTAGCTTACTGAGTCCACTGAGTAGTCTGCTTTGGATACGTTTTCAGTTTGGGTACCTTGAACTCACTGATTTCTTATTTCACAAAGTATCACTTAACTGTTTCCTGGCTAATCTCTTGAGTCCATAGCTTAACTAGTTCCTGACCACTTCAATATAAAAGAACAAATAAAAGGAAGAAAAATAAAAAAAAATAGAAGGTTGATAAAGAAGGAAAAATGAACAAATGACCTACAAAAGGAAACTATACAATAGATTAAAGGAAAATGACTCAAAAATCTTTGGTGAAGAGTAAGACAATAAATTATATGGAATTCCAAGAAATAGGAATAGAATAAGTGCAAAAAAAAAAAAGCATGGCTCAAGAGCAAAACAGAAATTAAAAGAACAAGAGTGGAAATCAGAATGATTAAGAAATAAAAAGACAAATAAGGGAGTAGACATTTTAGACTGTATTATGGAGAATGAATCTGAAACAGTAGATATTCTGAAGAAGAAAATGGCAGATTTAGAAATAAAAAATACTTAAATAGAAGAAAATTTGAAAGAACATAATCAAAAACAAAGACATTGGAAAAATACTTGAATCCTATACAAGTAAAGACAACTGATCTTGAAAACAGCATGCGCATTAATAATATCAATCTCATAGATCTTCCCCAAAGATATGATGAAATAAAAAATCTAAATAACAAAAATCAGGGGAAAAATTATTTTCAAGGTACTGAAAACAGATGTCAAAATCCAGACTGATTGATTCCATGGGATACCAACAGATAGAAAAAAAAAAGGTCAAATTTTAAAACTTCAGCATCAGAAAGAAAATAATTATAAATATTTCAGACATCCAGAAAAGAGCCCTTAATCTATCCAGGAAAATCAGTTTGAATCTTTCCTCAGTTATGAACAAAGGGAGAAGTGGAATCTAATTTCCAGAAGGCAAAAGATGTAAATTTGTATCCCCCACAAAATGCTACAAAGCTGAAGTGAATTGTGAATGAAAACAATTCACATTTCAGCAAAAGGAAGGCATTCAAGTTATTCCTCCAAAGGAAAACAGAGGTGAACAGGGTATTTGACATGCAAACATCTCAAAAAAAAATACAAGAAAGGTAAATGAGTACTGTTTAACAAGACTAAGCAATAATATTGATGTTTTCATGTTTTTTAAAGCTGGACAAGGCTATTCAAAGGACTCTTTTATCAGTTAGGGAGCAATGAGAGAACATTTATGAGCAAAGAATATGGGGGCAAAACAAACTTAAGAGGGTTAAAAATGGCAAGGAAGACGAGAGTTAATATTTCTAAAACTAAAACTCATTCCCTCATTAGTGAGTCAATATTTTAGGGGTTGAGCAAGTAAAGTGAAAAATCAGCTGGGCAGGAAGAAGGGAGGAAAGGGATAGTGGAGGCACAGATATACTCATACCATGCCTAGGTTGGAGAGGAGGAGAGGGGAAGATGTGGGGGTTTTTTGGTCTCATATCTTCTATGTGGGAGGGGAGGATCTTTGGAAAAGTTGGGAAAGAACATTGGAAGGTACGACCTAGCAGGAACAAAAATCAGTTCCTGGTTGGTTGTTGTTCTCCACTCTTGAAGAGGACCAAAATGATATCACTATACTAAAGTCAAGTTTCCATACGTACAATTGTGCCTCATCAGACCAATACAAGCTTGGAATGCTCTACAACAGACTGTGTACAAATAGTCATGTCAACATTTGGGGTGGTCTCTCCAAATTCGCACATACTGCATTTCCTTTGAACTGTTTCAATTCCGCTTTGCTCATAGAGCACTGCACCTTCTCTGATGTGGGCATGCCATACTGAGCAGTCTTGTGCCAGTGTCTCCCATGTCACATAATCAATTTCAAAGTTCTTGAGAGAGACCTTGAGAATGTCCTTGTGTTGCTTCTTCTGACCACCATGTGAATGCTTTCCCCATGTGAGTTCTCCATAAAACAGTGTTTTTGACAAGTGTATGTTTTGCATTTGAACAATGTGACTAGCCCATTGAAGTTGTGCTCTCTGCAGTAGAGTTTGAATGCTTGGCAGTTTAGTTCAAGTAAGGACCTCAGTGTCTGGTACCTTATCCTGCCAGGTAATCTTCAGAATCTTCCTAAGACAATTTGAATGGAAGCAATTCAGTTTCCAATAAGTAAAATGGCAAAATGGTATGGGTGATATCTTTTGATTAGTGTGTAAACTGGAGTGAGGCAGAGTTGCATGAAGTTGTTAGCCTCACTCTCTCCTCCAGAGTCATTATAATTCAGTGCAAGGTCAGAATCAAGATGACTGGTGATGACTCAAGATGTAGTGGGTGACCTTGGCATCTTTGATGTCTAACCAAGCTCCAAGCACTCCACAGCACTTGCTTCAGCTGCCTTCATAGCCACTGGAACAAATTGTTCTCGTTTGTCTATTCTACCAGAGGAAGTCTTCGTATGGGGTAGACACCTGTAGTGCCAACACAATACTCACAGTGCCGACAGTGACTGTAAATACGCTGACATAGTTCTCAATCACAAAATATAACAGAAACAATATATATAGAAGACAGAAGCAAAACATTTATTCAGACACAAGAAAGCCAAATTCCAACACCAGGAAACCAAATCCATCATAGCAACAAAGAAGTTAATACACCATAACACTGCAGAGAGCCATACCATCCCTTAATCTTCCCACAGACACTCACAAGTCTAATTGTCACAGAAGGGGCAAACAAATACTCACACGCCTAGCTGTCTCCTTGGGTGTTTCCTCTCCTCCCTCCAGCTCTAATTGCTCTGATTCCCAGTTTCCTATGGGCCCTGCTCCACCCTTCAGCAAACTCCTCCCACCACAGGCTCCATGTCATTACATTTGGTCTATTGGGGGCAGGGAAGATCTTCAAATTCCCATTACCACTACAACATTCCCCTAACTTACAATGGGTTTGAGACCCCTTGATTACCCTCAACCTGGTTTAGCATGTCGGCCAAAATGGTTTACAAGGTTGTGGCCGCTGTGATGCTATAGCTTCTCTGGAGCCACATGTGAGAGTTGGGTAGAACAAGTGAACACCAAAAGGTGGACAGCAGCCCTGAAAAGGGCTCAGCAGCCATTATATAAGAGGTACCAGTCCTCTGAATATATGCTATACACTGAACAATCAGGTCCTACTGATCCAGGGGAAACCTTGTGGGGATATTGTATTTGTCTCAAGGCAGGTGACAGGGATCTTAACAGAGTATATTTAAGGGGAGTTGAGTTGATACTTCAGAAGATTTCTTTGTGCAGGACCCATTCTACCTTCAGAGAAGGTGAATCTGGATCCCTAGGAACATATGGCACAGAAGACAGGCAGGTAGGGAAACTAGCTTAGAAGTGGCAACATATTGTCCTTAGGCTAGGTAGGTAGAAAATGAAAGGGTATGGAGTAGTTTGGGTTCTTTATCAAGGCAAACTGATTGTGTTTCACTAGACCACATTTCCTTCATAAATCAGTATTTGTGGGATTGATTGTCCTCCAATGAAGCCCTTTAAAAAGACAAATGAGCAAACAAAGATGGAGAAGAAACTTAATGATATCTGCAATTACCCACAATATTTGAGCAGTTTAAAGGAGGAAGCAAAACTTTTTTTCTTCCAGAGGCTCCACCTAGTATGAGGGTCTCAGAGAGAATAAAGAAAGAATGTGTAATTACAAAATCCATAGATTCCAGAATAGCTTGTTTGGGAATGAAGTAATTTAACATTTTTTTGAAAAGAGATGCAACGAATAAATAATAATCAGACTAAGACAGTGAATAGTTGGGACTGGGATTAGAGCAGGGAGGATTATGTAAATTGATAATAATCTGTACTAGAAAAGGAAAGGGCAGAAAAATGAATGAGAATAACAATAAAAATAAACTTAAAGAATATGGGAAAAGACTATAAGCAAAACAAATCACAAGGACTGTATGCTGATTTAAAAGAAAAAAATGTACATCAACACAGAAGTATTAAGTAGAGAAGATTAGACATATATGAATTCATTCAACTCCTCAATAAAATGAAAGTGAAATTATTATCATTAGCCATCCTATGAAGGGGAAGAGAGCACACCTTGCCATTAGCTGCATCTATCCTCCTCATCCTTGCCTTGGCCAAAGGAAGAGTTTCTGAGTTTTAAAGGGTCTGGAGCACTTTGGGTTCCCTCTACCCAATGTCCCCAGATCAACAATGAGAGCTAAGTAGAAACTGAATGAGCTAAGGAGATCAGATTTAAAATTATACAAAGATCCCAGCAGAAAAGCTATTTATTCCATATCTAAGGGATATTTTGAGGACTCCAGTAAAGCAGATTTGCAGGACCTATGACTTACTCCTTTGGGACAAATATTCTTTAAGCCTGAGCCCACTTTCTCTTTTATACTCTGTATGTATTTGTGGGAGAGTGTGTCTCAAACTTTTGGGGGTAATGTGTTGTACTAACTATACTAACAGTTAATACACTTTTCTAAAAGCTAATTGGGTATGATTAAGTGATATCAACTAATAATCATGGCAGAAAGCACACAGGTAGGGGCTTATGGGCCATAGCACTAGAAAAGTCAAACTCCAACCCATTAAGGATATCATGAGAGCCTCAAGAGGATGGAGCAGGCATGCCTCCAAGGACCCCACTCATCAATGGGACTGTGAGTTGGGAGTCTCCTTAGAGTATGTGCTACATATACATCAAAATCATTTAAGATCCCTTGAAAAATGGAGTGTCATAAAAAACAAATAACTTGTACAATGACTTCTAAACATATCAAGATGTATGCTTGCTAAAGTCACTGTAGTAGAGGAGCTCCAATATAGAGTCTAAGTTGAAGAAGGATTTCATGTGGAGGATGAATTCCTCCTTTAAATGCTTCTGTTTTCAAATAATATTGTGCTGTTTATATCAAGCCCTGGAAGTCTCTTGGCATCTGTTACCACATTGTACTGGTGGCATCAAGCCCTGGAACACTGCAGAGCCTCCTGGGAGAAATTCATTACTACTCAATAGAGTATGGCCTCATCATTCATGAAGGAAAGATCAAATAGATGAGAATGACTATTGCCTGGGTTATGGCATGCAATTAGATGGTCATCTTAGATGGCTCATCTAATACTATGTATATCTGGGATAGATTGTATAAATATACAAGTTGAGTCACAATTAAAAAGGATAGGAGAACAAACTAATCAATCTGCCTTCAGGAAATTGAAAGTTCCTTTAATGACCCTCAACCTTCTTCTGGAAACAAAGTTGTATCTAGCAAAATTAATCTACCAGTGTTGTTAGGTAGCTGCAAGACATGGATAATTATGGGCTCCAAATAATAAAAAATGTATATCATACAATGGAGGCAATGGACAGACACATGGTGGGTGTGAGCATGCTGCACCATATAAACAATGTCAAAGAAGAGCAAAATTCTACAGTTAATTTCACAATTTTCCCCCTGCCAGTAGACAGAACTGAGAACACAAATTAGGTTTCAAGACCTAGCGTTATAGATATAAGATTATATTACCTCCTATCATTCTCACTGACTTATCAGTAATAAAAACTTGAAAGGGTTTATTTTCTGGGAGGAAGAGGTCTAATGATAATAATAATTTACATTCATGCAACACTCTAAGTTTTACAAAACCTTTGAATCCACCATCGTTATTATTATAACCACAAAAATCAATACAATTATTTTTTTTCATCTGACTTCAATTCAGGCATTTGATATTCTTCTAGCATTTTGCATGCAAATTATATACTATCAATTTTTAGCCAATATTCTCTAAGCTTTCTTATCTACTGAGTACTTTGCAATAAATTGTTAGTCATTGGTCTTCTGAGATTTTTTTAAACCTATTTTGTATTTTTCTTTATTTTAGGGGTTGCCATCGTCAAAAAATTCATCACTGAATAGTCAGCCTATTGGAAATGAACCTATCCATAAGTAATTAGATTGGTCCACTGAAAGCAGATGGTTTTATTGCTGGGCACATTCAAAAGTTTTCCAATCTGACAGAATGTGCCCGAGCTAGTATTCTACTGGCATAGACTTACAAGAATTGAGGATCAACTCTAGAACACTATGAAGCATTAGATTAGGATTTTGTGAAAGACCAAGATCAGAAGAAGAAGAAAAAAAGAAGAAGAATGAAAAAACCAATGTCATAAACAGATTGAAAGAACTCAGTCCTGAACTTTTCAGTAATTACTAATGAAAAGTGGGGTGACAGAAATCACATTAACACTTATAATAATTTTATATAGAAGTTTAAACAATGTATAGCTATTACCACAACATACCCAAAAGAGCCCAGAAAACATCTTAGTCAGCAAACATTTGACTTTCCAAGTGAAAAGAGATGGTGGCTCTAGGCAACATCAATATAGAATATAGATTCAAGTCTTAAATCTTACAAATAAGAATGCTGGATGATCATGAATATTATCACATCCCAAAATGGAGAAGCAGTGGTGGGTAAAACTTGTTTAAAGAAAACTTGGCTCTAACTAACTAAAATCATCCCAAGGAGATTTAAGGGTAAAAATGGAGGGAAGACAACAAAAAGAAGAAAAATGAAGAAGATTTATAAAGATTACAACAGCAAACTTTTCACCATTGAAGAATAAGGGTTTTGCTGTATAAGTATGAGATATAATACAATGATTTCTGAAGAATTGAAAGTGAATATTGCAAAGAGGGTAAAGGAAAAGCATATAGTAGAAATGAGCAGGTTACTATAAATAACCAAAGAAGTTTGAAGAAAAGGAAGAAAAGACCTCATTAAGAAAATATACGATATGAAAAAAGATGGACTATCCTTGTTGTTAGAGCAAGGTATGGAAGGTGGGCAGTCGGAGTGTTTCGCTGTTACCCTTCTGGTGTTAAAAGAAAATGAGAAAGGCCTCATATGTCAATTGAACTGCTTCTGTTGAATTTATGGGAGAAAATGGACAAGGATTATGCAGGATGGACAGACATAGAAGGATTGCAATTTGCATCGTTGGAGAGAAGTCTGAAATAAGAGAGATTACAGATTCATTTGAGTGTTTGAATTGCGTATATTTTTGTACATGGTCAAGTCTGTGGCCTCCCCAATCCTCCAATATTGTGAACCAATCAATTTGTTAAGTATAGAAATCACACTATCATTATGAGCTATTTTAGACATGAAGAGGTTTCCTAGCTTTTCTAGGATAGTCCTCATTTCCAAAAAAGAAAATGAATCTTTAATGTGGATTTTCAAAAGGAATATCCTTTGTCATACTATGTGTTGAGATTTCTTGTTTGAAAAATATGGTCACTTTTGGCAGAAGATGCCATACTTGAAAATCTTTAAATTGATCCAAATCCTGGTTAATTTTACATACATTCATTAACTGCCTGTGGGATAAGAAGAACATTAGTGTATATTTTCAGACTTCAGTTGAGAAATGGGAAAACACAAAACATGGAATCTATAAGGATTTTGAGAAAGATTTTAACCATGTTATAATCTTTAAAAGTTTAAATGTAATTGTTATAATCTTATAACTTGTTCTCCCTGTTTGTACCTGTTATCAACGTTAATAGTTACTACTAAATATCTTTTGTAGAAGCATAACCATGAAAAAAAATCTACTGGAAAAATCTGTGGTAAAAGAGAAAGTAGCTATTTGTATGTGGAAAAGTGGCAGATATTTCTTATGCTGAGACCATCTTGATATTTTTCAAATTCAAAGCTGAATCTTTCAGTGCAGATGTTGAGTTTGGACTACTGAAATAAACTTGTATTTATATGTTGTGAAAATCTTTCTATTTATTTTCCCCTTTCTGAATATATACCATGTCCTCAACATTACAGATTTGGGCAGTTGTTAAGAGAAATTTATATTAAGGAGTTTTCAATCCTTTAAATCAAGGGGAATAATATGAATATTAATCAAATCTATATGAAATTCCTTGAATACTTTGGAATAAAAGAGATATATAATTTCAAGGTATTATATGTATTAGGTCTTTATATCTTCAGTTAAAATAACTGAAGAAAATGAAAATGAAAGACATATTAGTCTAATGGGAATATCCCAGAGCTTAGAGAGCAACTATAAAATGTGATTATACTATATACTATACGTATATAGGTGCGTTTGTGTGTGTGCATGATGTGATTACTGTATCAAAAGTTTTGCCTTGACACAAAGGACCAGAGTATACTTTGGAGACCTCTAAACTTCCCTGGCTCATTTACATCTATCAGGATAGAACCAGGCATGGCATACATTAGTGTATGGCATTCCCTCAAGGAATGCCATCAGATCTCTTTATAAACATTCATCCCAACAAGGTTTCAAAACATAGACCAAGTTTGTTTTATATAGTAAAGAATACAGAAAAGTAGGATGGAGTAATAGGTGGAAAGTTATATTCAGGGTTAGGAGGACTGAACTTCAGGTACTGCCTGTTAAAAATACTACTTAGTTCCAGGCAAGTAACTTAACTTCTCAGTGTCTCTAAGCAAATTTCTTTTTTTTTTTCTTCTTTTTTTTTGGAGGGGTAGGGAGGGCAATTTGGGTTAAGTGACTTGCCCAAGGTCACACAGCTAGTTTTTTGGGTTAAGTGTCTGAGGTCGGATTTGAAATTCTGACTCCAAGGCCAGTGCTCTATTCACTGTGCCACCTAGCCAGCCACCCCATGTAAGAAAATTTCTAAGACTTGGATGTGCAGAGCCTGCATGCAGCTTCACTGACCTTCCTCATCAGCAGCCTCTTACGCCAGTTCATTCATTTGTCCAATTTAAAAAACACGCATATAAATTCAGAAGAGACTCACATAGGAATTGATAAAGCAGGACTGTCTCCCCATTCTTGTGGGTCTTCTCCTAAGGACCTGTATTATCATCATGACTTATAATATTAACCTGTATTGGGCCTCCAGCAAGGAGAAAGACCTTGGAGTTTTACTCTTGCACTCTGGAATTTTGTCTCTTCCCCCATTCCAGTTGCTTCTCTGATTCTCACTTCCCTCTGGAAATCCTGGCCAGGCTATAGCAATTACTCTGACTAGCCTTGCTAAAGCTTGTCCTGAGATCTCTGAGTTTTAAGGGAGAGGGAAAGAGCTGCAGCTACATCGTATAGATACATGAATCTATGATTCAGAAGTGTAGGGAAATACTTGTTCATAAAAGTTTCTTCTCTTTTCAAGACATTTGTAGCACCTTCCATTCTTCCCTGGAGCAGGACTATCAAGAACTTTACTGAAAAAAAAAGTAACACCAGCCTTTGAGAGCTTCCCCTTTTCTTCATGCTATGCATCATCTCCTCAAAATCATCACATAGCCTCTCCTCCTTAGTTCTATTCCCAGAGGAAGAGGGACCTCATCTTTTTGCAAGTGCCAACTCTTTTTACTTATGTCCTTGATCCTATCTCCTTCCAGCTGTTTTTGGAGATTGCCCCTTCATTCATTTCCTTTCTCTCTCTAATTGTCAATTTTTCTTTATCAACTAGCTACTTCCCTATTACCATCCCCAGATCTTAACATCCCTAAAAGAAAATCCCTTTTATCCTAACATCCTGCCAAACTAGAGTAAACATCTCTTCTCCCTTTTATAGTCAAATGCTGAGAAAAGAACTGTCTATGTTCATTATTTCTACTTTCTTACTTCACATTCATTTCTTAACACTTTGATATCTGGTCACTTTTGACAGACGATACCATACATTAAGATCTTTAAATTGATCCAAATTCTGATTAATTTTACATAAAATAATTAACCACCTGTGGGATAAAAAGAACATTGGTGTATATTTTCAGACTTCAGCTGAACCTTAACAGAACTGAGACTGCTCTGTCCAAGTTTACCAATTATCTCTTAACTAACCAATCTGATTACCTTTTCTTAGCTCTAGCACTTTCATATTATTGACCCCTCCCCACCTTTTTTTTCTTGAACTCTCTCTCCTCCCTGGACTTTTTATAATACTGTTTTCTCTGGTTGTCCTCATACCCATTTAGCTATTCCTTCTTCATCTTTTTTTTTTTTTTTACTGGATCATTATCTATGTCTTACCTGTTTACATATATGGGTGTACTTCAGGGCTCTGTCTTAATCCCTCTTTGTTTTTTTCTTCACACTCTTCCTTAGTAATTTCATTAGCTCTCATGGAGTTACCTATCATCTCAATACAATTGACACCTAGGTCTACCTATCTAGTTCTATTCTCTCTTCTGAACTCTAGTTCTGCTTCACTAGCTACTTATCAGATACCTCCAAATGTATGTCCTGTAGGCACCCCAAACTCAACATGTCTAAAACAGAACTCTGTCTTTCCTACCATCCCAGCCCCTAAGCCTCCCCTCTTCTTAATTTCCCTCTTTCTATTGAAGGCAGCATCATCCTTCCTTTCCCCAGGTTCTCAACCTCAGGTCATTCTTTTACCCCCTTATGTCCTGTCAGTTGCCAAGTCTTGTCAACTCTGCTTTCACAAAATCTTTTGCATCTATCTCCATTCCACTTATATGGCTGCCATTCTAGCTCAGGACCTCATCAGTTGGACTATTGAAATAAATAGCTTCCTAAGGCATCTCCCAACTTCCAGTCTCTCCTTTTCTCTACCCTAAATAGAGATACCAAATTGATATTCCTAAGCGCAGATCTGACTTTGTCACTCTTGTTCAAAAAGCTCTAGTGGCTCTCTCTTGCCTCTAGGATAAAATTTAAAAGTCCTTGTTAATCCATTGAAATCCTTCATAGTCTGGCTCCAGTCTACCCTTCCAGACTTTCAACCATTACTCTCTTTCATGAACCTTAGGTTCTGGTCAAATTGGTGTGATTTCTGATTTCTGTCCCCTGTATACAAACTTCCATCTTCTATCTGTGGGCCTTTGCAGGAGCCAGCTCCCATTCCTGCAATGCTCTCCCTCCTCACTGCTTCTGCGAATCCCTAACTTCCTTCAAAGTTCAGCTAAAGGGCCACCTCGTACAGAAAACCTATACTGATCCCTCAATTCTACACGCCCTCTTTCCAGAAATTACCTTGTATTTTGTATTTTCCTGTGCACTTCTTGTTTTCCTCCTTAACAGAAAAACACTTTGAGAGGTAGCAATGATTACATTTCTGTTTTTATACCTATAAAGCGCAACAATGTCTGAAACATAGTAGATATAGCTGACTGAGTTACTGTTGAATGAAAAGGTGGACCTTACACAATAGTGAAGATTAGTGTCCACCACACCATACATTAATTACTTGTGTGATCCTTGTCAAGTCATTCCAGCTCTTTTTGCCTCAGTTTCCTTCTCCAATAGAATGATGGAGTTAACGATACTTGCATTATCCTCTTCACAAAGTGATTTTTGAGGATAAAGCGAGCTGACAGATGTGAAATCACTGAAAAAGTGAAAGTACATTAGCCCACCCTTGTGAATCACAAGGTTGGAAGAAGGCAGTCATTTTAACTTTTCTGGAGCTTAGTTTTCTTATTTGTGAAATGAAAGGCTTTTTATTCTAAAATAATAGTCTCTAGGTCCTGTCTAGTTCTATGATTCTGTGATTCCATTTTCATTGGGATGATATGAAATCTCATTTTCCTTTTTTGTTTTCATCCTTTCTGGTCCTTAAAATGCTACTTCAAGAGAAACTTTACTTTTGTTATTCATAAATCTTGTTGGGCTTCTTTTCTCTTTAACTTATTTCAGATTCTACCCTCCTTGTAGTATCAGCAGCAACCTCATTATTTTCATTTCCTTATATTTCTTCTTGAGACCCAAATCTTGTATATTCCATATCTTCAGGCAGTCTCTTGGGATATTGATGTATCTCTAAAGCCACTATCTCAGTTTCTTTGACCTGCTTAAGAATGTGGGATTTGCATCTCCTTTCTATCAAGGAGAAATTCCTTTTGGCTATAGGATGGGTTCTTGGGTCCATCGGGATCAAGGAATTATAAGTATTTTCTTGATTTGTTTCTTTTGAATCACTTCTGTTATGTTATCTTTTTATTCTCAAAAGGAAAAAAATGATCGTTAGTGATTTCTTACTTTTATCCTAAGGTCACAGTAGAATTTCAATTAAGAATCACCTTTTCGTGAAGTGAAAGATAAAAACTGATAGTGTTTCCTGTCATCTGGAGGTACTGGATTGCAACCCAGAAGTTCGTATTTCTAGAGATATCAGAATCCTTCATGCATTTAAAGGGAGCAAGTCTTGCTCCCAAGTTCTAAAAGTGGAATTAGTTTTCACTAAGAATCATTAAGTGAGATTTTCTTTGTCTGACTCAAAATCAGATTAGAAATAAGATCATGGTTTACAGTTTACTCTGGAGAGATGCAAGGTACTGTCAAGGTCTGGGTGGTCATCTACGAATATTTAGTCTGGAGGATGAGTTTCAAGATTTCTTACAAATAAAACTTAATTTAGACTGGCGATTGAATTTGCAGAGTAAGAGTCTCAATTTCATTTACCAGTTAGGGTAAAAGAATCTCAAAAGGCTAACTCACTAATGGTGCTAGAATTCTTATCAACCTGTGCAAACTGGATAATACAAATGCATCACTAATTTCTTAATCTATATAAAAAAAAACGTGTCTCAGTGAAGATAGCAAGAAGTTGGGTTTTTTTTTTCTTCTTAAACACTGGAATTAGCTGCTTATTTCTTTTGATTTTTTTCGTTAGCTTAATCTTCTCTGTGTGACCCTGGGCAAGTCATTTAATCTGTTTGCTTTAGTTTCCCCAACTATAAAATCTTTGCAAAGTTGTTGTAAGGATCAAATGGGATGATATTTGTAGTGGATAATACTTTGTAAAGTGTGTAGGAATAAATTACTTGTCCCATAACTGATCATATTGTATATTTACTACCTTTGCTACTTTCCCCTTTTTAGGAAACCTTAGTCTAACTGTAATAAAAATCACCCACAGGTTAGCCCAGAGTGGGGACTTAATTAGCCAATGAATAAGAGAGAAGGTAGCTCTTTGTATCTGAATCCAGCCCATACTGGATTGGTACAGGAAATGCAAGAATTTAATACTTTAGCCTCTGTGGTGGGCACCACTAAGTGCCCTCTCAATGCTACAAGTCCATGATTCTTTATAGTTTACACACACACACACACACACACGTAAGAAAAATGAAAACATTAAAGTAGAAATAACCATTAAAAACTTTGCCTACCTCTCATATTACACCTAATTTAAAAATCATAAATCTATGCTAGAGGCTGAAGGAAACTTAAAGGGGGTCTAATCCAGGGACATGGTTGAACCAGTTTATAGTGGCCATGGAGAGCCAATTGTTAAATTTTCAGTGTCAGCATTTACACCTCCAGATAACAGCAAGCACGTCAAATTGGGGCTTGTTATGCTATTTTGGTGGTTGTCTAGAATTAAGAAAGTGATGGAAAAAATGTTAATAAGCAGATTAAACTTTAAAAGTGTGTCATATTCTGGAGAGCAGGTTGTTAAATATTTACCGGTATGCTATGGTTTTTGGGGGTCAGGATGTATAGGTTTCACCTATACCCTTCCTCAACAGGCTTCGGGTATCCCCGGCTCCTGCTTTCTCCGGGAGAAACAGCTGCACAGAAAACTCAGGGCACAGAACTTGCTTCTAGCTACATTCTCTAAGCCTGCGTGGCTGGAACTCTTCTTCAGAACACAACACTTACTTCTAGCTACATTCTCTAAGCCTGGTGTGGCTGGAACTCTTCTTCAGAACACAACATTTGCTTCTGGCTACATTCTCTAAGCTTGGCATGGCTGGAACTCCCTCTCCCTCCGGGTAGACTGTATTTAAGTCCTTTCTCCAGGGCCCCTTAGGGCCCCTCCCCTGGCCATGCCCTCACCACAGCAAGCCAATCATGCATCACCCTGAAGGTGGAGAGATTATCCTGCTTATCACAAACAGGTGCAGCCCTTGCATTCTGCCCCCAGGTGATCACATGCACTCCTGTTAGCTGAGGACTGGTTCAACCCATTACCAACAAGAGACCCAACACCGGTACACCCCTGATTCTAGTTGTTTTACAGAAGAGGAAGCAAAAGCCCAGAGAGATTAATGTGCCGAAGATCACATAGGCAACAAGAAGCAGAGGCAGAGAGACAGGTTTTGAATGCAGGTCCTCTCACCTCAGATCAAGTATTTTCCTCTGTATTATGCTGCCTGTTGTAGAATTCACCAATCTGAATAAATAAGCTAAAAAATGGTACCCACTATAATTAAATAGCCTAATAGAAAAATAAAGTATTAACATAGTTAACTGTATATTATATGATTAACTATTAATGTCTACGAATAATTATTAACTAGCAACTCCAAACTTTATAGTTTGTGAAATGGAAAATATATAATGAATATATATGTTCTTAAATTGTTTTATAAAATTACATGTGTACATGTAATGTACATATAAAATTCAATATAGTAATAGCAATTATGTCTTCTGTGTCCCCTTCTGATCTCTTTTCCATCTGTTTATCAGATTTGGGTTTTTTTTTTGCAATTTTAAAAAACATAATATTAGAGAAAGTGTAGAATAATGGATAAAAAGCTGACCTTGGAATGAGAAGGCTGTGGGTTTGAGTCCTGCCCCTTGACAAATACTGACTATATAATTCAGGGAAAATCACTTAACCTTTTGGTACCACCTAGACAGCTTTCTAAGAGGATAAGTTGCTGAGAAAGTGTTGACCTACATTAGTAGAGAGAATTGCCTCATTTAGGATTTCCCTACATCAGAGAAATCACAGGTCTTATCACAATTTTCATACTTATATTAATCAGTGAACATTTAATTGTTTTGATTACGCTCTTTTCATTTTATATTGTTTCATCTATGCCTTTCTGTGCTCCCCGATGTTTTATAATCTTGGATTTACCAATTGCTAATCAATTTTACAGGGCACTTAACTGGCACAGTCCATAGAGTGGGGGGCCTGGAATCAGGAAGACTTATCTTCATGAGTTCAAATCCAGCTTCAGACACTTACCAGCTGTGTGACCCTGGGCAAGTCACTTTAACTCTGTTTGCCTCAGTTTCCTCATCTATAAAATGAGCTGGAAAAGGAAAGGGCAAACTATTCTAGTATCTTTGCCAAGAAATCCTGAATGGGGTCACAGATAGTCAGATATGACGAAAAAAATGACTTAACAATCAATTTTATGCCTTTGGTTTTACTTCTGGATTTTCTGATCTGTTTCATTGCTTCTTCTTTTTTTTAATTCAGTACCAAGTGGTTTTGATCATTGTTGGGTTTTGGGTTTGTTTGGCTTTTTACTGTAATTTGATCTAACACTGCAAGCTTCCCCTCATCAAGTTTTCCCCGTGTTAACCTGTTTTCCACCTTTTGTCTTTGTATCCCCAGCACCCAGCACAGAACCTTGTTCATAGCAAGGACTTTTAAATGATTATTGAATTGAATATTTGCTGAATTTTTGCCTATTTCCCATATAACCAATAGTATTATTTTACCTGATTCTATGAAGTAGCTGTTTAACACTGTAGATAATAATCCATTTCTTTTAGAATATTAGTTGTATTGGCATAAGGCTGTGTATAATAATCTTTGATTATTTTCTTCACTTATTTTGCCTTCATTGTGAATTCTCTCTTTTTTTATTTCTATTTTGATCACTTGATCTCTCTCTTTTTTGTAGTGTGCTTTTTTTTCTTTAAAATCATTTAATACATTTTTATTGATGTCTTTTGTTTTCTATTTCTTTTTTTTT
>CM053595.1:234909367-234948849 GCA_028646575.1 Pseudocheirus occidentalis
AAAGGATTCTAGAGTTTTACTGCTGTTCCTAGCCTGCTTCCTTTTTCTCATGTTGACCACTCTATTAATTGCTTGGTTTTTTATCTCTGTGGAACTCTGCTTCCAGGAGGGGGAAAGCTCTGTCCCAAATCGCTGGGGCCCTCACAGCTGCCGGAGCTATTAGTGGGATGCTGCAGCCCCCCTCCTCCAGCTTTGGCTCACTGAAAGCACACCCCAGGACTACCACTCAAGACCACGATCCAGATCTAGGCCGCTCAATGCAAAAGCCCTTGGCCCTGATGGATCGTGTCAGCCTCCCTGCTATCTGCAGGCCGAAGGCTCTGAAGCAGCCCAGTGGAAGCTACTGCTGCTCCGTTCCTTCTGCTACAGCCACCTCCCGCTGCTTCCTTGCCCTAGGAGCAATTTGGCCAGACCCGCTCTTCTCCTCCCCAGTTAGCAAAATCCACTGACCTTTCTCTTAGCCTTTTTGTCTTCTGGCCTGATAAATGTGGTAACTGTGCCTCCAGTGCAGCCGATCTGCTCTCCTATAGAAGCGGCTCCCCGACCGATGCCCCAGGGCCTGAGCCGGCTGGTTTAGGCCGGGGTTCCCAGACTGCTGGGAAGAGCCCTACCTGCTGAACTGCCTGAAGCAACAGATGTGCTTTCTGTGTTGTGGAGAGTTTTGGAGCTTGAAAATCTGTTTAGAGTCCCATTTTATGAGTTTTTTAGCGTGTTTATGTGGAAGCTGTGGTGCTTTGCTGCTTCTACGCCGCCATCTTGGCTGTCCCCCCCAGCTCCATTTTTAAAGGAAGATTTAAGATATTCCTTATTTTTAAGATAAGGACACTGTGATACACTGAGATGAAATTAATATGTCCCTGAGTCATACAGGAAGTTATCAGAGCTGACCTTGAATTCAAGTGTTCTTCTACTATAGCATTATTTTATTATCTTCATGGAACTATTTATGGTCTAAATGTTTCACAATTGAGAGACTATAATTTCAAGGTTCTCAAAAGTCCTATTTCAATCATGGCAAGATGGTGAGCTTGGGTTATTGAAGGCAGGGATGAGCTGGTCAGTGTTTAAGAGGCTCTCTTGGGGAGAAAAGGTGCCCATGAACTACTCTTAAATTTAAAAAAAAATTTTTTTGGAGTGGGGAAGTTAGGGCAATTGGGGTTAAGTGACTTGCCCAAGGTCACTAGCCAGTAAGTGTTAAGTGTATGAGGCTGGATTTGAACTCAGGTCCTCCTGACTCCAAGGCCAGTGCTCTATTTCCTACTTTTAAATATAATTTTCATAGATGTTCCATTACTTTCTTAAGCAATTAACAAAACAATAAACCAAGACCCAATTTGTAGGTTTTCTGCTGATTTCTGAGGTATAAATACACTGAAAATTTAACAATTGGCTCTTGAGACCAGTTCAAGCTGGTTCCAGCACACCCCTGGGTGAATGTTATATCAGAACAAAAGCCCTGGCAGATTCTATTAAACTGGAAAGGTTTCTCGTGTGATTCCAGTTATAGATGTTCTGATTTGATATCCAGAGATCGGTGTAGTTAAGTACACAGAGATATACCAGCGTTCAGTCGGCCCCCAAGGTGATGAATTGACTATGGCAATCTACGAAACAAAAAAATTTACAAAATGTGCCTCCATCCTATGTAAGCCCCTTTCTCTCCTGCAGTGATTAGGACAGAGAGACAGAAATGGGGACAAAAGGTGGTAAGAGTCATACAGTTCTTTTTTTCTTAAATGAAATGTTTTATTTTTATTTCCAGTTCCAAATTTTCTCCTTCCTTCCACCCCTTGCCCCACTCACCAAGAAGACAAGAGCTATAACAGCTATTATACACAAAGAATCATGTAGCTCTTACAAAATATAAGATCCTTGTCCAACAACCAGTTGATATAATACTGGAATAACTGAACTATATCAAGACTGACATTCTCTCTGTAAATAAAACTAGAAGATATAAGAAAGATAGTAATAAGTAGAAGAATGGTTCCCAAGTTTTCTTTAGAGCGGCCAATAAAGAAATTAGAGGGGGCCATCTGCAGCCATCAGGATCTATATCGTGGCTCAGGAGAAGAAAGTGAGGCTGGTGACTTTGTACAGCCCTCCCTCACTTAAATCCATCGCCTTCCTGATATCATGGTCCCCTTCAAGAATGAAGGACAAACAACAAAGAAATGAGAGGAATTTATTTCATTCTGCAGTCAAAGGCGAAAAGAAATATGATTTCATGGAATGATTGCTCATTTTGCTTTATGGGGCTCAGGATAAGTATGAACCAAAAGAACTGAAATTATGAAGATAATTATAGCTTACAGACCAACATCTGTTGCAAAGGATGAACTCATGGGGAGATCCAACATAGAATTTTACAAGATACTCCAGAACGAGTCAATATATGTATATAAACTGATACTTGGCAGCAGTACAAACGTTCAAAATAAAGGGAAAGACAAGTGCAGGATGGCCATATAATGCTAAACCAGGGGGTCAAATTGGATGGCAGCCAAGGCTAACTCCTCTATGTGTGTGCCCCACTATCCTAATATGTTAGAAATCATGGCTCAGAATTGAGAAGTGAGTTATGCCTAAGATGTGTTTACTATTCAGACATGCGGCAGCTAGGGGAAACAATAAATTAGGATATAACCCGATTGGAAAACATTATGGCGGCTGAAGGTTAAGCAAAAGACTACCTCACAAAATAGTAAGGAGTGGCAGAGATGGGAAAAACCTGCAGAAAGCTTGACCTGATATGCAACCAAGCCGGATCACCCCAAAACTATTCAAAGGTGAAACTGGAAGGAAGAAAAAAAATTAGTTTTTAAAGAATGACAGAGAACTGCCTGGATTCCTATAATGGCCTGTTTAGATCAGTTCCATTTATCGTAGTGGAAAGACTATATCAAAAACCTGAGTAGTGGAAGGGAGAAGAGTGAACCAAAAGATAGCTTATGGGACTATAATAGGTCCCATAGGAGGCCATTTGGGAGGCCATTTCATAGCAAGGAATGAAAAAGTATTTATTAAGCTTACTATGTGAAAAGGGCTGAGGAAGCAAATATAGTCCTTGCCCTCAAGGAGCTTATACTCGCTTTCCCCTTCTTTTTAAAAAAATAAATTTTCTTAAATCTTTTGTTTCACCTGAAATCTGTCCCTCTCCCTCTCAAACAGCCATCCCATGTAACAAAGCCCTTTGGGGGGGGGCGCAGCTGGGTGGTGCAGTGGATAGAGCACCCACCCTGGAGTCAGGAGGACCTGAGCTCAAATCCAGTCAGACACTTGACACACTTACTAGCTGTGTGATCTTGGGCAAGTCACTTAACCCCAAAGTCCTTGCCTTCCCCCCTTCAAAAAAAAAAAGCACCTTTTCTTTTTCCCAAAAAAAGGGAATAAAATTCAGTAAAACATCAATATATTTTTTAAAATACCCTGATACTATATGCAATGATTCATTCACATGGGGCCCCCTACCTCTGTGCAGGAGTGGAGGGATGTATCTTCTATTTCTTCTTTAGGGTCAAGCTTATTCATTACAATTTTTTAACATTCATTTTCAATTGTTTTGTGGTCATTGTGTTTTTCCATGTATATTGCTGTAGTCACAGTGTAGGAGCTCACATTTAATAGGAAGAAACAATAAATATAGGGGAGTGGTGGCCAAGTAGGGGCATTCCAATTCAGAGACCCAGGGTTAGAAAATAGCCATAAGAGAGTTCATTGCTAAGTATTTTCCAGTGGCCATCAGAGTATTGTTTTGATGAAAGTTCTTGAGGTAGAAAAAGGAATGTGAAACTAGGCTGGGCATATAGTAGGTAATGTAACAAACTCACCGACCAAGACAGAGCAAGCTCTAGGGTGGGAGCACCAGAGGGGACAGGATTAGGTTCCCCAAGACATGATTTCTGGTCCAGAAGATGTTGCCACAAGTAGGGTAGATGGCAGTAAATTAATAAAGATGGAACCTGAGCATAGATGTATGAGGAGTCTATGGAGAGGGAGTTGGTAATGTTTGAGAAAGAAATGATTGAAAGAAACAAATTATTAGAGAAGGTAGGATAGTAGGGCACACAGATAAAGGGATTAGCCTCGGTTTGGCCTCCTGATTTAGCATTATACGGTCATACAGCACCTTGAAATCTTGGAAGGATGTTTTCTGTCCCTTTAACACGAGGCTTCCTAACCTGGGATTAATTAACTTGTTTTTAGATAACTAGATTTTGAAATAATTGGTTTCCTTTGTCATTCTATTATGTGTTTCATTTTATACATATGAAAACATTACTCTGAGAAAAGGCTTTGCCAAACTACCACAGGGGTCTACAACAACAACAAAAAGTTAAGAACCTAAATGGTCAAAGGACATAAACACGAAGTTTTCCAATGAAGAAATCAAAACAATTTATAGTCATATGAAAAGTGCTCTAAATCACTGTTGATTGGAGAAGTATAAATTAAAACAAACTTGAGATATCATTTTACACCTATCAGATTGGCTAAAATGTTTGAAAGGGAAAGTGACAAATGGTGAAGGGGATGTGGAAAAACTGGGGCACTAACTCATTGTTGGTGGAATTGTAAACTGATTGAACCATTTTGGAAAGCAATCTAGAATTATTCCCAAAGACTTATTAAACTGCCTATATCCTTTGACCCATCAATACCACTACTAGGTCTATTTCCAAAGGTGATTAAGGAAAAAGGAAAAGAACCTATATGTTCTGAAATATTTATAGCAGCTCTCTTTTTGGTGGCAAAAAACTGGAAATTGCAGTAATGGCTATCAATTAGGGAATGGCTGAACAAGTTGTGGTATATGAATGTGATAGGATACCACTGTGCCATAAGAAATGATAATCTCAGGGGCGGCTAGGTGGTGCAGTGAATAGAGAGCACCGGCCCTGGAGTCAGGAATACCTGAGTTCAAATCCGGCCTCAGACACTGAACACACACACACACACACACACACACACACACACACACACACAAAACTAGCCATGTGACCTTGGGCAAGTCACTTAACCCCAACTGCCCTCCTCCCTCCAAAAAGAAGAAATGATAATCTTAATGAACTTAGAAAAACATGCATAGACTTGTGCAAAATAATGAAGACTGAAATGAGCAGAACCAAGAAAACATGGTATACAGTAACAACAATATTGTTTTAAGAACAATTTTGAGCAAGTAAGTAATTTTAACTATTGTAAATACCCACATTGACTACAAAGGACATGAAGGAAGACACTATCTGCATCCAGAGAAAGAATTGATAAAAAGAATGATTTTATAGAATGATTTTACACACACACACACACACATTTGTGTCTAATGGTGTGTCTAATTAATGTGTCTAATCCCTAGAGAGGGAAGGGAAGGAAAAAAGAAATTTACATGATAACTTTATTACATATTTAAGAGGAATAGCATGTTATACATAACATTTGCAGTTTCATGTACAGTCATCTTTTTATTGACTATGTTATGGTAATGCTTGTTTTAGTGCATAAATTAAAAATTAAATTTAAAAATTAAAAATAAAGAAAAAACCCTTCTGACTTAAAATGACTTGCTTCTTAACTATTCAATAATATTTCTGAAGCAAGGGAAAAAAAGGTATAAGAAGAGGGAGAATCCATAAAAACAATTTTTTACTTATGCACTAAGAAGTTCCCTAAAAAGGAAGAAGAAAAGACACTGTCAACCATTTGCTCAGTCAAACAGTCATCAAAATTAGCTTCAAAAACTAAATTACAATTACTTTACTTATTAGCGAAATGGTAATTCAAAGTAGTCGATGCTGCTGGGCATGTCACTACTGATCCACTGCATCTGAAACATCCAGAAAGTATGTTCTTTCAATGAAGCTGGCAAGCTAGTCAAAGCCTGACATTCTTTTAACAGAAATAATGGGAGCTTAAAGTGAGCCCAAACCCACCTCCAAATACATCAATGTGAAAGAAGCCTCAGGGTACAAATTATTCCCATACAAAGCCAAATCATCTAAGATCTGGGGAAAAGGCTAATTTTGAATCTCGAGGTAAATTGCCAGGAATAATGGTGAACTTCCTGGACAATCTAAGTAGGGACCAGTTCAACAGGATATAATGATTTAGAGGCATTTTAGTTTATTGGGTAGACTGCTAGGCTTGAAATCAGGAAGACCAAGGTTTGAATTGCACCTCAGGAATTTACTAGCTGTGTGTCCTTGGACAAGTCATTTTATCTCTATCTGCTTCAATTTATTTCTCTGTAAAATAGGGGTAATAATAACTAGAGCAGCTAGCTGGCAAAGTGGAGAGAATGTTGGGTCTGAAGTCACAAAGGAAATATCTTCCTGAGTTCAAGTCTAGCCTCAACTACTTACCAGCTAGGTGACCCTGGGCAAGTCACCCTGTTTGCCTCAGTTTCCTCATCTGTAAAATGAGCTGGAGAAGGAAATGGCAAACCACTCCTTTATCTTCACCAAGAAAACCCTAAATGGGGTCACAAAGAGTAGGACAGGAATGAAAAAATGACCTAACATATAATAGCAACCGCCTCCCATGGTTTTATAAACTTGCTCTGACTATTCTCTCAATCCCCTGAAAAAGCGACTCAGTTCTATACTCTTTTTCACCTTTGCCTCATTTAGCACATTTTGCTCAACCCTAATTCTGAATAACTAAAAACATCTGACTCCTTTGCTGGCGTTCACACGCTGAGTGACAAGGACAATTTCCCAAAACCTGCTACACTGACAGAATTTGGGAGAAGGGAGGGATGTTACACTATCTGTTCCCTGATTCTTTGCTGGTTTTTCAATTGCTCAGCTCGGCTGATCTCTTGGTTCTGCTTTTCTCAGTTTGAAGCATTTAAGATTATAGATTCAGAGCTGGTAGGGGGGACCTTGGAGGACACATAGTACAAACTCTTCGTTGATATAGATGAGAAAACCAAAGCCCAGGGAGATAAAGAGACCCACCCAACGTCACACTAACATTAAGTGACAGAATCAGGATTTGAATCCAAAGCCTTCTGCTGCTAAATTCATTCTTCTCACATTTTCTGAATTCTTTATGGTATTTCTTGCTATGGAATGATATTCCATGACAGTCATATACCATAGTTTTTTCAGCCAGTCCCCAAATAATCATATTAAATCAATAATAATGACTGTGGTCAGCCAACAAACATTTATTAAGCGATTACTCTGCTCCAGGCATTGCATTAAGCACTAGGGATACAAAGACAAAAAATCCCGGTCTTCAAGGAGCACACATTCAGTAATAACAGCTAGCATTTATATGGTGCTTTGACATTTCCAAGCCCTCTACAAAGATTATCTCCTTGTATCTTCCCTACAACCCTGTGAGGTAAGTGTTATTGTTATCTCCATTTCACAGGGGAAGAAACCAAGGCAGACAGAAGTGAAGTGACTTGCCCAGGGTCAAATAGCAAGTGTCTGAGGCTGAATTTGAACTCAGATTTTTCTGATTCAAGGACCAAAGCTCCATACACTATGCCACCTAGATGAAGCATTTTTAAAATTACTAAACGTTTCTCATCAGTAAAATGGGAATAATAACATTTACCTCTTAAGACTGTTGTAAGGATCAAATGAGATACTATTTTAAAGCCGGTGCTTCAGACCATAGTAGGCATTGTGTTGCTTATTCCCTTCTGCTTTTGGGTTGGTTTTTTTTTTTTTCACTTTCTCCTTTTATCTCCTGGGAAATTGCACATCTTCACACTGGTGACTTCTGAGCTAAGTTGCAATTCTTTTCTTGAGACAACTGGTAAAAGCCAAGGAGATACAAACAGCTCATTCATCTAGATTTCCATAAGATACCACGTACCCCATACAACAGAAACAGAGTCGAGGCTAGCAGAGGATGGAAAGCTGGAGCTGGAGTCAGGAAGCCCTGAGTTCAAATTCTACCTCAGACTCTCACCGGCGGTGTGACCCCGGGTAAGTCACTTCGCCACAGTCTGTTTCCTCCTCTGTAAATTGAGGCTGATAGTAGCACCTACTTCATAGGGTTGTTGTGAGAATGAAACCGGACGATATATGTAAAGCGCTGTGTAAATGCAGGAATTATTTTCTCCAACAAAGAACATAGGAGGTGAATATTTTGGTAAACACTGGATTTTGTTTCTGTCTTTTACTGATATTGGACCTATGCCCAGGAGCGAGGTTACCGGGTCAAAGGCAAATTAGCTTTGGAACACAGGCAGTCATTCCAACAATGCCTTCCAGGTAGTCTTAGGCATCCATCCCGTTCCGTCCGTCCCCGCCCCTTCTCCAGGGGCTAAACTGGTTGCAACTCATCTGCTGAGCTCATCCCTTCGTCAGAACTCAGTAATTATCTGCAGAAAGCCTGCCACGCCCCTCCATCTCTCCTTCCTTCCATCCCTTTTCCAGGCCCCTCGCTTTTTCTAGCACCTTCCTTCCTTTCTTCGGCTCCCGAAGGTGTGCTTTCCTCCTCCGAGGGAGGCTGCAGAAACCTTTGGCTGCCAAAATGCGAGACGCTCTCAGGGGCCTCGCGCCCACCCCGGAGGGGAAACAATGTAGTCTCCCTCTCAGCTCCTTCCAGAAGGGGAGGGAGAAGCAACCTCACTCTTCCAACCCCGGGAGCCAGAGGAGGAGAGGGAGGGGGGGAGGTGCCAGGAGCTTCTTTCCACGGCGCAGGCGCCTCCAGCCTTTTCAGCTCAAGGGTTTCTTGCTCCTGCCGGGAGCTGGGCTGGGGAGCGGGGTTGGACCTTACTCCCAAACTTTTTTGACAGAAGCCAAAGATGGTAGAGACTATTACCCTTTATTCCTCTGCCAGACATTTCCTCAGGCTTCCACACTACAGGAATCCTGCTGGAAAAGACCTTACACCTGAAAGAAAGATTGGCGGTCACCTGGTCCAGTCTCCTGTTACGGGAAAGGAAGCTGAGGTCCAACAGGGTTAAATTATTAGTGTCGGAGTCTGGACTCGAACCCGCGTCCTGTGACAACAGATACAGAGCTCACGGGCTCTCTTTTTTTTTTAAGGGAGAGCAAGTGGAAGGCAGGAGAGGAAAAAAAAAAAAAGAACTTTAACCACTTTGCTAATCTCTCTGACTTAAAACCATTACTTAATGTCCTACTGTGTACAGAGTACTACACTTAGCAATTTTTGTTTGTTGTTCAGTCATGTCCAACTCGGATGTTAAGGGATTTGTTCTGTGAAGTTTGGATTCAGTTAAAGGCTAAACTTGAGGACCCAGAGGGCCATATGTGCCCTTGAGGCCGCACCTCTGAGTTAGACTCTATGAGGGGGATACAAAAAAAGGTGAAAATAGTCCTTCTCAAGGAATTCACAAACAAGAATCTGTTAGAGGCTGGGACTAGAGCCCAGATTTTAAAGGCCGAGTGTCCTCTGACCCCTATGTCTTAGTTTTATATTTTAATGCCAGAAAATTTTGCCTTTCTTAATCAATGGGCATTTACTTTGATGTCAAGTTGTATGTATGGATAATACTGTTGAGGTGGGGGCTCTGGCCATCCAAAAACTGCTGGGGTTTCATGATGTGTTGTGGTGGAACTGTCTCGAAGAATTCAGAGTCAGACCACCTCTAATCCAAGTATAGGCAATTACTGAGATTCATACCTCTCATGAAACAGGCTAAGTTCCAAGAGGAACCAGTAGCTTCAAAGAAAGCAAGATGGATTTTTATAGGATAAAGATGAAATTACACAACAGAAATCATACCCTCAGATTCTACAAACAACCCTTTGGAGTTTCATTCCTAACATAGGGTTCCTTAGCCTTCACCCGTGTATTTCCCCTTGGTAATCATCCAGTAAACTAAATTCTTGTTGTTCAGTCTTTTTTAAGTTGGGTCCAACTCTTCATGACTTAATTTGGGGTTTTCTTGGCAAAGATACTGGAGTGGTTGGCCATTTCCTTCTGCAGTTCATTTTACAGATGAGGAAATTGAAGCAAACGGGGTTAAGTGACTTTTCCAGAATCACATAACTAGTTAGTGTCTGAGGTCAGATTTGAATTCAGAAGATGAGTCTTCTTGACTCCAGAACCTGCACTTTAATGACTGTGCAAAGGGTAATTTACAGCTCCTTATATTTCAGGGCTTAGAAGTTCCTTTTCTCTATAAGCTACAAGCAGAAACCCCTAAGGATAGTGTCTCTAGCGCTCCACACTAATAGGGGTCAAGATTCCTGAACCTGCCTCCAGGCTACAAGCAGTTTCCTACTGTCCAGGCTCTAGGATGTTATGGTAAACAAGGTGGGATGGAGGCATGCATGGAGATAGGAAAGAGAGATATCTTGTTTAAACTTTGTGATCTAATTGTGTGTGATTGCCTTGTGGAAGAGGTGTAGAAAAACATTTCTTTATCCCTTCTATTTTGGATTACTTTCTGAGCCTGTTGTTTGATTGCTTTTGTGACAACATTGTTGTAGGGTTTGGAAAAATTGCTTACACCTAGAACTTTGTAAGTACTTTTTGGTGTTGTGGGTTACATTAATTGATGGGGGCAGGGGGGAAGAAAGGATGCAATAGAATGCTGTCCACCCTTAGTTAAGCACTCCATGTCCCTGTTTGTTCTCTTCTATATTTATATGGCAGGTGCTTTCTAGTGAGCCTATGAAAGCTTCTGCTTCTGTTAAATGTCAAAACTTCCAGCAACTGAGCAAGAAAGAAACCTTTGATGACTGAAACTTAAATTCTAACCTAGGGGTTGGTATTAAATATTGCTCGTTATTATTAAAATAGGAAAATCTATAGCTATAGAGTCCTCAGTCTAGATATGGGAAAATTATTAGCACAGTCTATATTTATATTATACAAGATTAGAATTTCTGTGGTCACATAGTTTTTTTTTTAAAAGAAAAAAACGACGTGGAAGTTTCATATGGGGGCAGCTTGGTGGTATAGTGAATATAGTCCTGGGCCTGGAGTCAGGAAGACCTGAGTTCAAGTCCAACCTTAGATGCTAGCTCTGTGACCCTAGAGAAGTCACTTAACCCTAATTTGCCTCAGTTTCTTCATCTGTAAAATGAGCTGGAGAAGGAAATGGCAAATTTGCCAAGAAAATCTCAAATGGGGTCACAAAGAGTCACACAGGACAGAGTAACAATGAATGGGCCTAATTATATTCTAGAACTTCTTCCTGTACCTGCAGGTCATGGAAAAGGGATAAGGATTCGTACTGTTGAAATATGGATCTGGATCCTCGACCAGGTATGAAACAATGGAACAATGGTAGCAATCTGTACCAGAAGTGGATCAGTCGTTTGTCCTTCTCGAACCCACTGATTAGGTCCGTAGAAGCATGGCCACCCAGACTCACCTCTCCCTGCTAGTCCCCAGTTAGTGAGAAATTCCTTATAGCTGGTGATGCTCCAGCTCCTATGCCAATCTGGGTTCATATATTGACACTTTTAAGTTAAATGTCAAAAATGAGTGACTGCAGTCAGTGACTGATATCTGTATGGCCCCCTGGAGGCTCAGGGACAAAAAGGTCTATAGCTATATCTCTGCTTCCTGTACTGAAAGGTCCTGCAGAAGTCTATCTCAATTGCAAAGGAAAGCAATGGAAGGTTTCTTTCCCTTTCCTTCACGTGTGCCATCTTCATCATCTTAAAGTGAGAGGTGTGTGTGTTGGGGGGAGAGATGGGGAAACACAATAATTCCTCTTCAGCTTCCCAAATTAACACCACCTTGGGCCTTAGGGCAGAATAAAAAATTTGAGGAAGTGTAAGAAGAATGCTGGGGTTACATATATCTATAGGATTGGGGAAGGTAGGTGGCACAGTGAATAGAATGCTGTACCTGGGCTAGGGAAGACCTGAATTCAAATCTGATTTCAGATACTTCCTCATTGTATGACCCTGCACAGGTCACTGAAATGCTCTCTGCCTCAGTTCTCTCAACTGTGAAATGGGGATAATAAATAGTACCTGCTTCCCAGGCTTATTGTGAGCATAAAATGAAATAATATTTGTAAAGCAGTTTGCAAACTTTAAAGCTGGCAAATAAATTATTATTAATTAAAAGGGCAGTCTGGCACAACCCATTCTGGGAGGCTTTGTTGGTTCTTGGTGATCATTGCTTCACTTTCTAGATGTTAGATTACCTTCCTTTTAATAATACATTTTAGTATTTTCCCAGGAATCAAAGTTGAGTTTACTGGTCAAGATTTTGTAAATTCAATATTTTTTCCTGTCCCCGTTCCTCCCTCCCCCCCACTTTTAGATCAGGACAATATTTTCTCTCCTCCAGGCCTGTAGTTTCTCTTCCATTCAGCATGATCTTTCAAAGATCCTTGTCCCAACAATCACATTTGTCATTTCTTCCAGGACCCTAGGCTATAAATCATCTAGGCCTAATGACTTCAACAAGGGCAGGTAGATATTCCTTTATTATCTCCCCTCTCTTTTAGACTACTGATCTCCAGCTAGATATTTTTCTTTTGTCCTCAGTCCAAAGAGCATTCTCTTTGGCAGAGAAAAAAAAAAGAAGCAAAATAAGGTCTAAGAAGCTTTACCTTATCTCCATTATCAATTATCATTATCCCATGCAACTGGAGCAGCAATTTTATTCCTTCTTTCATCATCCCCACCACCTAATTTAGCTTTAAAATCCCACATTTTCTTACTAACCAACTAGGTTAGTAAGGCAGCTAAGTGGCACAATGGACAGAGTGCTGGGTCTAAAGTTAGGAAGACCTGAGTTAAAGCCATCCTCAGACACCAACTAGCTGGTTGACCCTTGGTAAATCTTTTAACCTCTGCTTGCCTCAGTTTCCTCATCTGTAAAATGAAGTTAATAATAGCACCTACCTCCCAGGTTGTTGTGAGGATCAAATGAGAAAATAATTGTAAAGCTTTTAGCAAAGTGCCTGGCAGATTAATAATTTCTATCTAAATGTTAGTTGTGATGATGATGATGATGATGATGATGATGATGATGATGATGATGATGGTGATGGTGGTGATGGTAATGATGATGATGGTGATGGTGATGGTGATGATGATGATGATGATGGTGATGGTGATGGTGATGGTGATGGTGGTGGTGGTGGTGGTGGTGGTGGTGATGGTGATGATGGTTTAGTACTCCACACATACACTATTCTTTTAGGACCATGCAATGCTTTTGAATTTTTCATCTCACACCTACCCTTGTTTCCATTTTCTCTATATGTACAATCTTTGAAAAATCTAAATTAGTTGGTGATTTCCCTATGCATCCACATTCTCCTTTAAGCAAATCCTACTTTCCTTTATTGGAATTACTTTTCTTTGTGTCTTCAGAATTGCATTCTTAAGAGCTTCTCATCCTTTCTATATTGATTTCCCTTATGGAATTTTAGTTCATGAAATCCTTCTTACTATTTCTATGAATGCTTTGAAATCTGATCTCCCAAGTCTAAAGTTCATTTCAGAGGAAGTATAATTTTCTTTTCTTTCTCTATCACAAATTCTAAGATGAATTGTTCACTTCCTTCCAAAGGTTCCTGCATTACCTCCTCAGCAACCAATTCCTCTTTGTTGGTGAGAATCAGACCCAAAACAAAAGTTCACTTTATTGTATTCACCTTTTGAAGGATAAAATTGTCATTAAGGCAAGTCAAGACATAATTAGCTTCCCTGCTCTGGACAGAGAAAGAAAGAGAAGATGTCCCCCAACATTATAGCAGTAATTGCTATGTGCCTGAATTGTGCTAAGAACTAGGGACACAAAGAAAGACTGTCCCTGCTCTCAAGGACCTTGCAGTCTTAAAAGGGAGTCAACATGCAGATAACTATGTATGTTCAAGATATATACAAGATACATTGGTGATAACAAAGAGAAGGCACTAGAATTAAAGGGAATCAGGAAGGGTTTTTAGCAGAAGATGGGATTTTAGCTGGGACCTGAAGGAAGCCAATAGAGTGTCTTGTTAAACTCAGAGGAAAAGCAAAAAGGTCAAGGAAACTGGATTTCAGAGTACATGGGCATAAGGGATAAGAGCATTAGGAAGATCAAGAGCAAGTTGCTAAAGGTTTTGAATGCCAAACACAGGATTTTACATTTGATCCTGGAAGTGATGGTGGGGTTTGTTGAATGAGGGAGTGATGTAGTCAGATTTGTAAGCAGCTATGATCTTAGAAAAATGACTTGACCTGTTTTCTTACCTATAAAATAGGTTGAATAATATTTGCACTCTTCATTTCACAGGGATGTTGTGAAGCAAATAATATATACATGTGAACTATTTTATTAAAGATGTTGATTTCAAAGTGAGATTTTAAAAAGTAAAAGTAAAATAAGCTAGAATGATGAACATTGCTTTCCCAGTTACTGGTTTCCCAAATAACTTTACAATAGATGTTTTAGTTACTAATAAAAGGAATAATTATTTTACTTTTCTTGTATTCTTTTAAAAAAAATGATAGACTATAAAGCACTGAGGCTGGAGTGCTGGGTCTAAAGTAAGAAAGACTCATCTTCAAATCCAGCCTCAGATACTTAACACTTACAAGCTGTGTGACCTTGGGCAAGTCACTTAAACCCAATTGTCTTGCCTTCCCCCTCCAAAAAAGAAAAAAAAAAAAGAAACTCATCTTCTGAATTTAAATCTGGCCTCAGACACTTACTAGCTGTGTGACCCTGGGCAAGTCACTTAACCCTGTTTGCTTCAGTTTTCTCATCTGTAAAATGAGCTGGAGAAGGAAATGGCTCCAAAATCTTTGCCAAGAAAACCCTAAATGAGGTCATAAAGAGTCACTGAACAACAACGGTATTAAAGATGCCATCTAGGTATGACTGGAGAGGGAGTGGAGCTGGTTATGTCGTGAGAACAAGGGGATAATAGATGAACAGCTTAAGTGCTACCCTAGGATCCACAAAATATTAAAAGAGCTAAAGGGAGATCTCAAGGTCACTGGGTTAGATATTCAGCGAAGAATATGTGAGAGGATAGATACGTGTTACACAGGACAGGGACACATCAACTGGCTTTTATCTGGGCCGGAAAAGAGAGTGCCCTCATCGGTGCAATCAACATCCAGCAAAGTAACCCCATCTAACACCCCCAGCCCCACCGCCCCCACGTCCCCTCCTCCCTTCTGCCCTGGGAAAGGTCAGCTAAGAAATTGAAGAAATTACAGACAACTGGCTTTCTGAAGAAAGTGTTGACCAATGCACGGCATTCCAAATGAACAGCAATTCTCCAGGTGGAAGTCCATCAGCAAATTCAGGGGCAATATTCACAAACAAACGAGTCTCTCTCAAAGAGACTTTCCTTTTTTATGTAGGCTGTTAAGGCAGAATTGAATTCTGAGTCATAATTACGTCTGACATTTAGGTAGCACTTAAGGTTTGTGAAGCATTTTACATGTATTACTGGATGTGAAGCTCACCAGGAGCCTGGGAGGTAAATACCAGAGGTATTGTCCCCATTTTACAAATGCCTGTGGCTTGCCCCTGATCACCCAGCTGGGAAGTGTGAAGGGCAGGCCTAAAGCCAAGGTGCCTCCTGACTACAGGTTCTGCACTTGCTGCATTATGACCTGTCAGGTATATTGATAAAGACAGAGGCTTGCAATCCTCGGAATGTAACAATTACAGTTCTCAAAAATGTTTGCATCTCAGCTTTCTCCTGCTTACTATTTAGAGGCCTTTAAATAGTGATGGATAAATAATAGGTAATTACCAAAGTGTTTATCTGGGACCCCCGACCCAGGAACCCCTTCCTCCCTCTAATTAGAGAGGCTGGTGGGTGGACAGTAGAGAGCTCCTCCCAAATGCTGAATTTCAGGAGAATGCTTAGGGCAATCATCTTATCATTCTTGTCCCTTAACCAGAGCCACCTTCTCCTCCTACACTCCTCCTCTGGACTTCATCATACCAGCCCCTCGAAGACAGCTTTTCATCTTTTTGTTGCTTTTCTTTTTACCCTCTGCACTTGGCACAGTGTCTGGCAGTAGCAGGTCCTTAAAAACATTTATTGATTATTGATTGAACTACTTAGCACAGTGGATAGAGCAGAGACTTTGGAATCCAGAAGACCCGATTTCAGTCCTTCTCAGACACCAACTGTAGGACCCTCCTCAAGTCACTTAACCTCTGTGTCCTTGGTTTCCTCATCTATAAAATGAAAGTAATAACAATTTCTTCCTTCCAGATTGTTGTGAAGACACGATGAGATAGTTATTTGTAAAGTGCTTTGTAAACCTTTCAAATAATATCTAAATGTTATTATTAATTACATAATTAATAAATAATATACAATTAACGTATTAATATACAAAAGCTAGTTGTTATGATTACTATTACTCAGCTTGTGTGTTTATAAAATTTGAGTGTTGGAAGGGATTTATCTCTCTTTTAGCTCTAAAATCTATTATCCTCTGCTAATTTTGATTGATGAGCATCTTGTGAATATTAAAGGAAGCATATTTAAATAATCTCCCATTTATATTTCAGAAACAAACTAGAAATCCCCACCACTTTTGCATCAGAAAAACAATAAAATAAATGTAAACCAAATAATGGGAGTTTGATTCTGTATGCATGCGATAATTTTTCTATAGAGGCTTAGGGTCCTTTAGGGATTGCCAAGTAGTTGAAACAGATGTTGGATCAAGATGGATACCTGCAGGTCAGAGCAAAAATCAGGCCATCCTGCCCCGTCCCAGGGATTTAATGGGCGGATAGTGGACCTGAAAGGCAAGTGTCTCTTCTGTCCCGAAGGAAGGAGAAGCGTAGGAGCCTTGGGAGAAGGGAGTGAGCACTGCAATGTAGGGGGGGGAGGGGAGGGGGCATGATGGTGAAAAAAGTATACTGTGACATCAGTACAAAGGCGGTGTAAGTGCTGCTGAGTGGAGGTGTCTGAGACAGTGTCATAGAGCAGCCTGTTATTCTTCTGGGACAGAGCCAGGGGTTTCTCTTCTCCTATCCTCTGCTTCTCACCCACCCTCATATTCTTTTAAGGGAGAAATAAGCATGGTCTCTCAATCTTTATTCTTTGAGTTTGTTTTGTTTTCTGTCTCACATCTGGTTTTTTTCTCTTTTCTCCTTTTTTTTGTAAATTAAATTTTATGTTTTTTCAGTTTATACTTACATTTGTTTTAAAATAAATTGATTTCTCTAACGTGACATTGTCCATCATTAGGTATTGCTTTGGGTATATTGGAGAGCAAGGCAGCTAAGAGAGAGGGGATGGATGATGCAATCCAGACAAAGAGAGAAAGAGGCAGGGAAAGAAGAAGGAAAGATTTTTATGACTGATAGGACTTTCTTAGAAGAAGTGGGTTTCAAAATGAACAAAGAGGTTCATTTTTTTAAAATTAAATATTTATTTATTTTTAGTTTTCTATGTTTACTTCCATAAGATTTTGAGTTCCAAATTTTCTCCCCATCTCTCCCTTCCCCCCACCCCAAGACAGTGTGTAATTTGATATAGACTTTACTTATACTTTCATATTAAACCTATCTTCGCATTAGTCACATTGTAAAGAAGAATTAGAACCAATGGGAGAAACCACAAGAAAGAAGAAACACACAAAAGAGACAGCAAGCCAATAACAAGCTTTGTTCTACATTCAGACTCCAGAGTTCTTTCTCTGAATGTGGAGAGCATTTCCATCATGAGTCTTTCGGAGTTATCTTCGTGCCTTGCATTGCTAAGAAGAGGTAAGTCTATCAAAGTTAGTCATTGCACAATGTGTCTGTTATTGTGTACAATATTCTCCTAGTTCTGGTCAACAAGGTTCATATTTTAATAGCTGCCCCAAATCAGAGAAGCAATGTGTGAACCCAGACCAATACTTGGTTATAGAAGAGTCAGCAACCCTTTTTAAAATGAATTTTGTAATTGAATTAGAGTAGTTTTTCTGAGGAAGTAGCCTCAGTTATCTCCTAATGTCATTGTTCTTCCCAAGGAAAGTTTGAAAGGAAAAATATTACCTTGATGGATGGAGCTAAAGGACAAGGTTAGAAAGAAAACCATGCCTGGAAGGAGGAACTGGGAAAGAGTAGTTCTACTTGGCCCTTCTCATCAGTCAAGCACCTTCTATCCCACACGCCTGCAGTAAAATTAATTTTCAATTTTCTCATAATTTACACAATTTGGAGACGTGAAGTTTCCAGGAAATTATTAGATTTTGAATGCCTTTATGGTCTTGTACCCACAATGATATAATTGACTGAATTATTTTAAAATTGCAATCATTTTAGCTGTGAAGTATATCAAGGATTTGATGCATTGAAATGCTGCTTAGAGGTGTGATGTGATGTGAATTAGAAGCAAAATTTACTCCTTCAGGTGGAATCACTTGACCAGTTAACAGAGTACCATATACTTGGAGCTACTATCCATACACAGAAACAACATTATACAAAAAGACCCAAAATCCACCCCAAAAACTACTGTACTAACTACTGTTACTGTAGCATCATTTGAAAGGATTTTCAGGATACTAAAAATAATTAAAATATAAGATCCTCTGTGGCACAAGATAAGATGTCAAATGTAAGTAAACTTTTCATTTAATACATTATTGCAGAGAACATTGATTTGGGTGATATAATCAATGACTTTATAGTCAGTATTGCAAGCCAAGTTATGCTTCAATTGCTATACAATTCTCAATTTGATTTATATAAGTAACTGTAATTTTGATGTGCTCCTGCTGATACACCTCTAGATTAAAATAAACTGTTCCTTTAAGTCATATTAAATGTGAAAAATGTGTTCACACTTTCATTGTAGGAGAATAAGGAAGGGTAGCAGAAATTTTGAAATATTACCTTATCTGGTATATATTCTCATACGTACACTTTCTCTGATTCCTGTTTTGCTACCAACTTGGACAAATGATTTTCTTTGCTTAATTAAAAAAAAAACTTTACCTTAGAGGACACAAATGATGAATTTTACTATGGGTTTGGGGTGAAGGATGGAAATTAAATTATACTAGGAAGGGTGTTTGTTCAGGGCTCTTCATAAGGAAGAATCTAAGTCAACTGTCTCTGATATATTTCTAAAAATAGGATGCAAAGCACATCATCACTGCCACTACTCCCCCAACACAAATAATTCAATCTTCCTGCCAGCCATTGGAGACTTCTTCCAATTATTTCCTAATTTACACAAAAATTATTACTTTTAGAATTTAGACTTTCTCCCAAGCAAGCCAAGAGTCTGGCCCTCAACTTTCTAAGTAGATCAGTGGTGTCAAACTCAAATAGAAACAGGGGCACTAAGCCATACATATGGGTCTCTGTGGACTTCATCTTGTCTTAGAAAACTACATATTAACATTATCTTCATTTTATTGTATTTTTATTTATCTTGTTAAATATTTACCAATTAAATTTCAATGGGCACATTGGGGACTGTTGTAGGCTGCATGCCATCCACTGACAGTGTGTTTGATACTTCTGATGTAAATAATATGTAAAACTTTGAATTGTTTTTATTTCTACTTTAGAAGATCCATCTGATAAAACATAAAAAGTGTTTACTTGGTCTTAGACAAGTACACTAAAACATTGTTGGTGAAGCTGCGCATTAGCACAATTGTTTTGGAAAACATTTGGAAATATGTGAAGAAAGGTGACTAAACTGTTCACATTCTGACCAGACAATCCCTCTACTGAGTATGTAATCTAAGGATGTCAAAGACAGAAAGAGAGTTTCCACATGTATAAAAAATATTAATAACAGTACTTTTGTGGTAGCAAAAAAAAAAACAACAAAACTATGTGAAGTTTGTGCCCATTGATTTGGAAATGGTTGAACAGATTGTGATACGAAAATGGAATGAAATGGAATGAAATGTTATTGAACCATAAGAAATGATGAATATGAAGCATTCAGAGAAACCTAGGAATGGGGATGCTGGAAGAAACCTAGGCTATGTTCAATCAGGTATTTTTAAAGATGCAGACAGTTCTAGCTATTCAGCCAGTGGAAAAAAAGGCTGTTCCCAACCGTGTTAGGTCAGTGCAAAATGTCATTCCTATGGCAGTTCTCCCAGAAGTAAGCCCTTCATCTCTTCCACATGGGTGAAACCATATCAGGTGGTCTAGGCATGCACAAAACCCCCTTGACACTCTTCTCCCCGATTTTAAAAGTTTGCTATCCCCAGCAATAGGCAGCGGGGTGCCTTTTGAACCTCTCATCCATATCTCTCATTGAGAACAGTACTCTAGCATCTCTGCAGAGATATAAACATTACCCTTTCACTTGCTTCCTCAGTGGTAAGGAAAAAGTCTCAAAACAGTCAATATGACATGATTTAGAACCTGATGTCGACTAGCTGTCACTCCCTGACCATCAGATAAGAAAACTGTTCAAAGAGAAAACTCTTACTATGATTCCTTCAGGACATAAGGCCATCTAGACAAAATTTTCAAGTGTCTTTTTATATACAAGGTACTCCAAAGGTACCCTGTGCCAAAAGGGTAGGCCCTTAGATAGCCAGGCAAATTTCCCGTGGGTCCTTATTCCCAAGGACACCATAAATTTTCCATTCTGAATCCCTACCATTACAAGGGTGATACAAATGGAATTGTAAGTTGCAGGACAAGTAGACAAATAGGTTCAGTTAGAAAAATAGAAAAGAAAGTCAAATACTTGAAGTTTCTAAGCACAGGCAAAGCTTACTCTAAGAAGCTGTGGGCAAATTTTTTTTCACAATAAAGCAAGCAGTTTAGGTCTGTTTAAATACAAAAGAAAAAAAACATTTCTCAACCAGATAGTTGCATTCTAGGATGTAAACTTCATATTTTTCACATTAGACTCAAAATCAATACTTGTGCAAGATTCAGTAATATAGCAAGTATCAATGTGTACTCAAATACTGAATGAACAAAAGCAAAGCTTCCAAAATTACATCGATGAAACTTCCTTGTGAGGGAACACACATCAGGGGGGGAAAATAACTATATAATTGCATCCTAAAAAATTTATTTTTTGCCAGTTTCTCTAGGATCTGGCAAACTAGGATATCAAAAATGTAAAGTTCCAGATGCAGAATCTCTGTAGGGCCCCCCCACAGATACAGAGGGCTCAATATTATCATAGATGGGTCCCCACATACAACATAGGCAACTCTGGTCCCATTCTCTGAGGGCTAGCTATGTTATGTTTTAACCCAGAGTTCTCCAGTACTCTCAGGGAGTTGTGAAGTCTCTCTTCTCTACCATTGGTTCAAGACCCCACCAACTATGTTCTTCCCAATTTTAGGGGTTCAGTAATTTTACCTCAGTTCCATTTAGCCACTTAACATCAGATTAGCTTTTACAAAGGGATGTTTACTTCAAAGGCATAGCAAGAATAAACATACAAACATTTCCCCCCAATAACTAGGAGGTACAATTCCCATTGCACCTCCTCAGTGACTGAGGAGGGGAAGGAAATTAGGTTCACAGCATAATTCTGTTCCTACATAGCAAGACTCCTGCTAAGTTCAAGTGCAAACCCTCACATCATGTAAGGGCGAGAGGGAGTTGGGTCCCCTCTCTCCTTACCCACATGTTACCTGAGTGAAAGGGTCTTTCACCCTTAGATAGAAGTGCTAGAAAAAGCTCGACTGCACCATTAGGTAGTTTTAAACATATAGGTAGTGCTGGCTAAGTATCTAGCTGAAAAATTGCTGATCCTAATCATGTGTTAAGCCAACATAAAATGTCTACAAATACACTAGTTCTTCTATCGCCTAGAAACAGGTTGCTCCAGCCTTTTCCACATGAGAGACACCATTTTAGGTGGTCTAGGCATGCACCAAATTCCCATTATGCTTGTATAAGAGATGCAGGGGAGAACAGCATACATAATGACTGCATACATTCAACTAGGATTAAAAAAAAAAGTATATATAGAAATAAATACCAAAATATTTGTTTCACAATGTTGGGCTTACTGCAGTTTTTCTTTTTTGTTTTAAATTTGTGCTTTTAAGAAATGGCCCTCTGAGGAGAATCTTTACTGGAAAAAATATATAAAGAAATATTGATATTAAAAACAAGAGATGCCAACAGATGGATAGATAGATGATAGAGAGATAGATGAATGGATGAATAGTAATATGGCTGGGGTCTAGGGCAGGCGGCGGGGGGTGGGGGTGGGGGGGAACAAGAGAACCAGTTCATTTGCTATGATGAAATTCAGAGGTAAGATGACAGTCGAGTCCTGCTAAACTGCAAGGTAGCCTCAGGGGATGGTGGCTGCACTCCAGCCTCTACCCCCACCCTTCAAACCAGACAGTATTTTTCCAAAGCAGCTTGCCTGCAGAGAAGCAGAACCTCTCAAGCATCAGTTTCATGTGACTTTGACGTGCTTTCAAGTACAGCTTTAAGCCATGTAGCCACATTGTTTAGTTACACTAAAGGGATCTCTCTGTCTCTGTCTCTGTCTCTCTCTGTCTCTCTCTCTGTCTCTGTCTCTCTCTCTGTCTCTGTCTCTGTCTCTCTCTGTCTCTGTCTCTCTCTGTCTCTCTCTCTCTCTCTCTCTCTCTCTCTCTCTCTCTCTTTCTCCTGGTGATGTGTAACCTGACGTCAATGAGTCATTAGTACCTTAAAGAAATATAGTAACTCAACAGTCTGATTTTAAGTCCCTGAGTCTGTGTTTCCTGCTTGACAAATCATAGCAAGGTTCCTCTGAAGGCACTACTTTCTATGACATTTATTTAATGAAGAAATGTGAAAATAAAGTGTTTAAAAGGCCAGTGTCTAAAAGAAGTGCTGAGACTAAGGATAGACAAGGTATGCAAGCTCCTTAGGATACAACACACAGACAGCTTAGTAAACGAAGATTTTTAAAAATATTTCTTTAATGCATATAGTCTCAATGCCACAAAACTCTGCTCTTCACTGCGTATAGGTATTCATTTTGTGATGAGTCAAGTCCTACATGTAATATAGTAAGGCATGCACATTTTTTCCAATATTGATGATTAGAAATCTATATATGTTTAGGCTGTATGAATTAATTTAAAAAAATACAACTACTAATTAATCTAATCTAACTAGAAGAACATTTGACCAAAGGTCACCGTGTAATATGGCCGTACTGGCCTATTAGTTGATATGTGCTATTTAATTAGGTTGTTTTATTATTATTATTATTCTTTTGTTAGAAATCTCAAGTGGCTTCATTTTGGGATTAAGTGGACTATATTTGGTTTAGAAAGTACATGTTGATTGCCCAGAGGTATATAGGTTCAGGGCTCACTGGGACCCATAACATACAAGACACGTGGATTTTTCAAACCTTGCTTATGGCTTTGTTCTGCTTGAAAAGGGTTAGCATAATAGCTAGAGGGATCCAAGGCAACCACAGGGACAGGTGAACTGCACAGCTTGTAATTATGTTACAATTGTGCGGTAAGAGTAGAATTCCCAGGGATGTTTAAGAAGAGAAAGGGTGGTAATTGTTGCCAGTGGATTTTAATGTCATAACCAAGTTATTTCAGGACAAATTTAGTTATTAACGGAGAGAGAATCAGCAAATAACCTGTGGGCATCAGAAAGGTACAACTGCATTGTCTGGATATGTCAGGAAGATGCCCTTTATCTAGCCATTTTTCTGTGTGCCCAGCCATGCACTCACCTACAAGAAGGCAGCCGGGAGGAGGGGGGAGGGTTCAATTTTTGTATGTCTATGTCTTTCTCTCTCCAGTCTTTTGTGTGCTGTAACTATGCTTGGCATATGCTGCAGAGCCTGTTTACTGGAAGGGAGAGTCTGTGATAATAAGGCATTTCAGACACAGGTCAAACTGCAATTGTGACAGAGCCATTGTTCTTAAATTCAGCCCTATTACGGGGAGGGGAGGAGTGAGCTGGTGGGTGGGAGCCAGGATCCATGGTTTTAAGAGCCCTAGAACATCAGAAAAAGGGAATTTTATGTTCCAACAATAATTAGCCGATATTGAAGTGAGTACAGATGACGTGATGGAAAATATTTTCAATGATACCATTTTTTTTTTAGATGCAAGGCAATAAAATAACAGAATTTGATCAGGTTTTTTGGTTTGTTTATTTATTTTACAAAATAGAATTAAAACGGAGAGGGGAAAACTAAGACAAATTAATATCTTATTACTTGAGCGAGCAAACATATCTAGATTTCAACTGAAGTACCAGCTGTTCATGTCACTTCATTCTTTAATACCTTGATTTTTGCTAGATGCTCCTATGGATTTTAGCATTTAATTCAAAGGCAAGTAAATGTACTTTAAAGACCTAGAGAACAAAACATTTATTTTGAAGTAATAATTACAAAATTGTGAGAGCAAACTTCACTGCTGCTTATCAACTGTTCTATCCTTATAATTAACCATTATTTCATTCTTATAGGATTTTGATTGGTAAAACAACTATGTAAGAAATAATGTATTGCTCCCTCTTAAATGTAAAACAAGCAAAAAACCCTCTTTTTGACCATTATTCTGACATTATTAAACGAACCAATAAGAACTAACCCAGACTTTTTTTTAACTTCTCTAGAGCATGAAAGAACAACACCCTTTTAAATGTTCCGTAGTTGAACAATATTCATTCTTTTCAATAGAACACCAATTTTTAGTCTTCTAGGAAGTCTTGTAAAGCTTAAAAAGACATATCTGTTAGATCATATTAGCTGCTGTAAGTACTCTTTACCTTGGCTTTTTTGATATCTTGAGAACATGCATTATACAGAAACTCATTATAGACCAACAGGTGCTAAATTTGGGTGGAGTCTATTTCATTATAAAAGGACATTGATAGGTGGACACATGGGCTTTGGTATCAACATGCCTAAAAAAGTAATAAAGTAAAGTAACATCACATTTGTAGAGTACTTTATACTTGATGGCAGAGTGCTCCCCTGTGCTGCCTCAAAAGAACAATAAATGTGCCAAATAAATTGAAACAACAACAAATAGAGGGGAAAGGGGCACAAAATTCTTTATAGAAATAGAAAAAAACCAAAAAAGTGAGAGAGCAAAAATGGGACCCCAAAACAATGCATAAATACTACAGGGCAAAAACAAAAGCAAAAAAACGTGGAGTAATCACTGGAAAGAAAAAATGAGACTAATACAACTGTGATCTTAGAAGAGAGAATGAACATACCTGAAGAAACTCTAATGGTTTAATATCATGGTAATTATATAGATCTAGAATCTATGAGATTTTAAAAATAAGATTGTTAAAGAGGAATAATTGGCAAAGTAAAAAAAAAAAGATGATGGAAAACCTTAATGTAACAGTTGACTGTATGGACTCTATTCACTACAAAAAAATTAGATAGTAGAGTGGCAGAAAATAACTTTAGACCTGCTCTTTCATCAAGTATCAACTCAATTTCCAAAAGGATCAATGAGCTAAACATAAAAAGATGCATTATTGAAAAATTATACGAGTGTGGAAGGCTGTGTTTCCTACAACTGTGAATGGTGGATTAATTTACAACCAGCTACAACATAGGAAACATTATTAGACAAAACAGACTACTTAAATTTTGTAAAAGATGGCAAGTTTATGTATAAGTTAAATAAATACAATTAAAATTAAGTAAAAGATGAGCAACAGAAAATACCTTTATACAATGACTATCTGATACAATTCTGACATCCAAAGGCAACAGGGAATTGACACAAATCCATAAGAAGTCATTTTTTTGGTCTTATTGCTATGTCCCTAGCACTTACTACAATGCATGACTATACTCTGTGCTTGATAAATTCTTTTGAAATTAAATTTCCCAATTGATCAGAGGTCAAATGATATAAATAAACAATTCTCAAAAGAAACATAAATCATTAACAAACATTTAAAAGTGCTAACAATCACTATTAATTAGAGAAATGCTTTTAAAAAACAATCCAAGAGATATAACCTCACACCTCTCAAATTGTCAAAAATGGTTATAGATTGAAAAATTCAATATTGGCATCATGGCAGCAAAACAGACACTAATTAGCTACTGTAGAGACAGGATTTGCTCCAACCAATTTGGAAGAAAATTAAGGACTGTGGAAGAAGAATTGCTAACTCGATAATAACCCTTTGAACCAGTGATTCCACTATTGGGAATATAATCTAAGGATGTTACTGACAAGAAAAGACCTAGCTTTATGAAAATATTCATAGCTACATTATTTATAATAGCAGAACATTGAAAGCAAACTGTGTGCCCAAAAAGTGAGTAGTAAATTCAAAATTTAAATAAAATGGAATAGTACTATGTCATAAAGAACAACACATAAGAATTCAAATAAATACTAGAAGACATATGAAGTAATGGTGTAAATAAGGCAAGAGTAAAAGAGCAAAATACATAATTATTAAAAAGCATGTAAATGACAACTTTAAGTGGCAGCAAAATTCAGATTAAAAGCACTGGACAAGATTGGTAATAACTTTGAACACATAACACATATACATTTTCGCTTGGTCCCAGCTAACAGTGACCACTGTTTCTCCTCTGACTCTGAAAGGGATACCCCAGAACTCTGAACCAAAAAGCTTGTGAATCACAGCCTTGAGGGCACATGTGGCCCTCTGGGTCCTCAAGTATAGCCCTTTGACTGAATCCAAACTTCACAGAATAAATCCCATTAATAAAAGGATTTGTTTGTAAAACTTGGATTCAGTCAAAAGGCTGTACCCAAGGACTTAGAAGGACATATGTGGCCTTAAGGGTGCAGGTTCCCCACCCCTGCAAGATATACAGATGTAGAAGACATAGTCTTTTTTCTCAAGAAGCTTGCCAATGAGCATGGAAAATAAGCCTTGGACCCAGATAAATATGACACAGAATGGGGTTTATAATATAATTTACTTCACAAGGCAGTTGTAATGATCAAATGAAATATATAAAATAAATCTTAAAGCACCATGTAAATGTTAGCCATTGTTATTTTCAGATGTAATTTTTTGGGCACTCTTTTTCTTTGATCTGCCAGATGGCAGTAAAATTCAGGTGGTTACAACCAACATTATTTCCTGTATTTTAGTATGCTATAGCCAAGTCCTACTATTACAACAAAAACTTGCTTTCATGGTGGTTGATATGCAGATATTCACATCTTCACCTCTAATTAGTGGGAAGATGAAAATAATCTTTACTATACTCTTTAGATTATACTCTCTCATCATGATATCCTATCCCAGGAAAAACTCACAAGGAAATTCGTCATCACATTGATTGCTGCAGCTTTGGTACTCCTGTCTCATGAGACAAGTCTCTGTAGCCTCTGTTCCTCTGACTGAAAGACAGAGAGGAAAAAAACATCTCTACCCCAAACCTCCATACTAAGAGGGCTCAGAAGCTCAGTGAATTTCCAATCAGCTGCACTCTTTGGATTCCACTCCACAATCATCAGAAGCTGCACTAAATAACGTCTCTTCCCTTCCTCCTCACAGTGCTTGCTAGCTTCATTTTCAGTGTTGTCTATATTAGATTGTAAACTCCTTGAGGGCAGGGCCTAGCTTTCCTTTTCCTGTCTGTATCCCAAGCATTTAGCATAGTACCTAACACATAGCAGACTTATAAGAAACGTTTATTGTATTGTATGTTACTGATGGGGGAGGAGAGTTTTCAATACGAGGGTCAATCAGAAAAAAAATAGTAGGCAGACTGGGGACAGCTCTAGTAATCTGCAAATGGTAATGACATGCACAAGTATGTACTACTCCCATGGTGCTTATGGATGACTTATTTAGAGGCTGTTGCAAGTCACCAAAGAAGGGTGTAGTATTGTTTGGAGGGTCAGTACAGTGCACCTACCCCATTCTCTCAGGATTGTCCTGAGCAAAGAGCAGCATTTGTGAAGGAGATGGTTCTTTTTTTTTTTCTGTTTTTGTTTTTTGCTTTTTAGAGGGGGGAGGGCAGGGCAAATGGGGTTAAGTGACTTGCCCAAGGTCGATCAGCTAGTAAGTGTGTCAAATATCTGAGGCTGGATTTCAACTCAAGTCCTGCTGACTCCAGGGTCGGTGCTCTATTCACTGTGCTACTATCCTCCCCCATGATTCTTTTTTTTCTATCTAAGTTCTGATTCTTAGGTAAGAAATACACAGAATCAGAGTTAGAAGGTACCTTGGTAGTCAACCAGTTCAAACCTTACTTGAAAAAGTATAATATTTTAAAATATATACATATATATTATTTTAATTTTCTACCAAATACATGTAAAAACAATTTTTAACATTTAAAAAAAAAAAGGTTTTGAGTTTCTAGTTCTATTCTCCCCCCCTCTCTATTCTCTCTCTGAGATGGTAAGCAATCTCACATGTTATAAGATGCAATCATGTAAAACGTTTCCAGAATAGTCATTTTGTACAAGAATATTGAAAGAAGGAAGAAAGGAAGGAGAAAGAAAGAAAGTGAAAAATAGTATACTTCAGTCTGCATTCAGACATCAGTCCTTTCTCTGGAGGCATTTTTCATCATGAGTCCTTTAGGATTCTCAGATCATTGTGTTGCTGAGAATAGCCAAGTCATTCACAGCTGTTCATCATACAGTACTGTTGCTACTATGTGACCGTGTTGTGTTTTCCTAGCTCTTTTCACTTCACTTTGTATCAGTTTGTGTAAGTCTCCCCAAGTTTTTCTAAAATCATCCTGCTTTTCATTTCTGACAGCACAATGATATTACATGACAATCATATACTACAACTTAATTCAGTCATTCCCCAGTTGATGGGCACCCCTCAGTTTCCAATTCTTAGCCACCACAAAAAGAGCTGCTATAAATATTTTTGTACAAGTAGGTTCTTCCTCTCTACCTCTTTTTTTTAAAGTCTCTTTGAGATAAAGACCTAATAGTGGTATTTCTAGGTCAAAGGGTATGCACAGTTTTATAGCCTTTTAGGCATAGTTCCAAATTACTCTCCAGAACTGTTGGGTCTGTTTGCAAGGAAAATGAAACATTTTTAACAAGTAGTTATTCTTAAAGACTTTCAAAGGGTGAAAATCCACCAATTCCCATGGCAACCCATTCCATTTAGGATAATTCTAATTGTTAGTAAGTAACATTCTCCAATTACAGAAGAATTTAGTTTTTGCAATCTTGATAGAACCCTTGTTGAGATATTTTTCAGATAAAGCCAATAGAGACAATATTTAATATGTTATGTAAAAAGTTAACAGTCTTACTCTAATATGAATGTGAAATCATAACTTACTTTCTTTAGACAATATTTTTTTATGACCTAGGAAGAAGTAGATTGTAATAAACTCTGTAATTAGAGTCAGAGAATCTAAGTTCAAATCCTGCCTTTGATACTCACTATTTGTATCAATGATTAAGTCCCTTTCTTTTGGGGGACTCAGTTTCCACATCTATAGTATAAAGGGAGTAGAATAGATGACCACTAAGATCTTTTCTAGCTCTAAATTTGTGAACCTGTGATCTAAAATTGTACAATGGTAGATTATAGACTGTTGGAGTGGGAAAGGACCTCAGAGACAAACCTCTAGTTTGTCTTCCTTGTTTTATAGATGAAGAAACTAGTTGTAAGCACTTAAAAGGCATGCACCTCACTAATATTTTTTCCTATGTGTTTACCTCACAGGAGATGCTGAATAAATGTTCATTTTTGCATAACACTTGTCATTCACAGAATTTCCAAGCCATTCTTCTGCTACTGTTGATTTTTTTTCAGGGTCTGGCACATGTACACAATGCCATTGAAGGGCATTTCCCCACACTGAGATGCAAGCTTTCTCCTTGGAGAGGTATGACCCTCAGAAAGATCTGGGTTTGAATCTTTTTCAGTCCACTAGGTATATAGCCATAGGTCAAGTTATTTAGCCTCTCTGCTTTAAGATTAAGTATTCAGTTTCCTTATCTCTAAAATAAGGGTAATAATTCCTATAGAAATTGCTCCCAGGATTGTTGTGGAAATCAAATGAGGTAATGTATGGAAAATATTGTATCAATATCTATTGTTGCAAATAACTTTGTGAGCTAGGTCCTTCAGGTGTCATTATCCCTGTAAGGAATTAACCTCAGCTGTTAAGTAATTTGTCCATGATAGTAAACACAAATTCAGCTTTTTTTTTTTTTTTAAGTTTCAGTTGTAGTACTCTTTCTATTATGGGAGTGTGATGGGGATAGAGAGGGGACTGGCCATTGAAGTTCCAGTACTTAGAGCATATTCAAATTTACCCTTCCTGGTAGGTTATATAAAGCAGGTCCAGACATTCCCTTCCTGATTTCTTTCCAACATGTGGATCTTTGATAGCCTGATGCTAGTCAAAGTCAGTAGAGGGACTGATACTGTGTGATGATAGAAAATCTCATTGACTGAGGAGCTGGACATGTCCGAGGAAATTGAGTCTACATGTGAAGGGATGATCTGCTGATCTGTTTTTCTTTCTGAGAGGTGAATGAGACAAGAACTGCTGTGAGTTTGGGAGTGGGATGTGGGGAATAGGGGGATGGTAGTGAGCTGTGTATCTGTGAACACATGACACATATGTTCCTTTTGTATCTGCTTGTCCCTGATTTTAGGTGAATGAGTATAACAAGATGGAATAATCCAGGTTGAGAATTTGTGAATTCTGGAAATCCCGAAGTTCCATCCAAAAGAGCCAGTCAGTAGCAGAGTCCACAAAACTCAGCAGTCATGATGGTCAACAGAGAAAGCACTTATAGATGTGAAAAGCCAGTCCCCCAAGGATAGTGGTGGCTTAAGTGAATATGATGCTTAAAGAAAAAAAGGATGGCTATAGACTCTAGAAAGGCATCAACATTTAACAGACCATGATGCATTAAAAATTAAATGTAATAAAGGCCCATGGAAACATGATAAAATTTTATTGGAAACTAAATAATCTAATATTTCATAATGAGGGGGCTGTCAAAGAACATATCATAGAAACAATCAATAATTTCATTCGAAAGAATGACAACAATGAGACAACATTCCAAAATTTGTGAAATGCAGCCAAAGCAGTACTTAGGGGAAATTTTACATCTCTAAATGCTTACATTAATGAGAGAGAGAGAGAGACAGAGACAGAGAGAGACAGAGACAGAGAGACAGAGAGACAGACGGGGTGGGGGGGGAGGGAGGGAGGGAAGGAGGAAGGGAGAAGGAGAAGGTGAAGGAGAGAGACAGAGACAGAGAGAGATATCAACAACTTGGGCATGCAATTAAAGAAAACTAGAAAAAAAAAGAACAAATTAAAAATCTCCAATTAAATGCCAAACTAGAAATCCTGAAATTCAGATGAAAAACTAATGAAATTAAAAGTAAGAAAAAAAAAACCAAGAAAACATTGAACTAATAAATAAAACCAGGAGCTAATTTTATGGGGGGGGGCAGGGAACCACACAACAAAGTAGATAAAACACTAGTTAATTTGATTAAAAAGAAAAAAAGAAGAAAACAAATGACCAATATCAAAAATGAAAAGGGTGAATGTATCACTACGGAAGATGAAATTAAGGCAATTACTAGGAGCCTTTTTGCTCAATTATGTGCCAACAAAACCAATAATCTCAAAGAAACGGATGAATATTTACAAAAAGTAAGTCACCCAGATTAACAGCAAAGGAAATAGAATTCTTATATAATGCTGTCTTAGAAAGAGAAATTGAACAAGTTATAAATGAACTCCCTAAGAAAAAATTCCCAGGATCAGAAGGATTTACAAGTGAATTCTACCAAAATTTAAAGAACAATTAATTCCAATACTTTATAAATTATTTTTAGAAACAGGTAAAGAAAAGGTCCTACCAAATTCCTTCTGTGATTTTGATACCTTCTATAGTTTTGATACCTAAACTAGGGAGAGCAAAAACAAAGAAAATTAGACACCACTTTCCCTAATGAATATTGATGCAAAAGTTTTAAATAAAATACTAGCAAGGGGATTACAATTATTTATCACAAAGATGATAAATTATGACCAGGTAAAATTTATACCAGGAACAGAGAGGTGGTTCAATATTAGAAAAATTATCAACATAATTGACCATATCAATAACAAAACAACAAAAATCATATGAGTATCTCAATAGATTCAGAAAAAGCTTTTGGTAAAATATAATATCCATTCTTATTAAAAACCTTAGAAAGCATAGAGTTTGGTTTGGTTTTTTTGTGGGGTTTTTTGTGATAAGTAATATCTCTCTAAAACCAAAAGCAAGCATTATTTGCAATGTGAATGAACTAGAAGCCTTCCCAGTAAGATCAGGCATGAAGCAAGGATATCCATTATCACCACTATTATTTTATGTTGTGCCAGAAATGCTAGCTATAGCAATAAGAAAAAGAAATTGAAGGACTAAGAATAGGCAACAAGGAAATAAAACTATTTCTCCTTGCAGATAATATGATGGGATATTTAGAGAACCCTAAAGAATCAACTAAAAAAACAAGTTGAACACAGTTCACAACTTTAGCAAAGTTGCAAGATATAAAATAAACCCACATAAATCATCAACATTTCCATATATCACCAACAAAACCTAGCTGGTTAAAAGACAGAGAGAAATTCCATTTAAAACAACTGTAGGCAATATCAAATATTTGAGAATCTACCTGCTGAGACAAACCTAGGAACTATATAAACACAATTACAAAACACTTTCACATAAATAAAGACAGATCTATACAACTGGAGAAATAGTAAGTGCTTATAGCTAAGCTCAACCAATATAACATAAATGACAATTCCATTTTATTTATTTGGAGCCATGCTAATAAAACTACCCAAAATTATTTTATAGAGCTAAAAAAAAATTCATCTGGAAGAACAAAAGGTCAAGAATATGAAAAAAAATCAAAGAAAAAATGTGAAGGCAGCCTAGCAGTATTAAATTTCAAATTACATTACAAAGTGGTAATCATCAAAACAATCTTGTACTGGTTAAAAAATAGAGTAGTAGATCAGTGGGATAGATTAGGTATACAGTACACAATAGTAAAGGACTATAGTAATCTAGTGTTTGATAAATCCAAGGATCTAAACGTTTCAGATAAAAACTCACTATCTGACAAAAAATTCTGGGAAAACTAGAGAGCAGTTTGGCAGAAACTAAGCCTAGATCAATATCTCACACCATATACCAAGATAAGGGTCAAAAATGGAAACATGATTTAGACATAAAGGGTGGTATAGTAAGCGAATTAGGGGAGCATGGAAAAATGTACCTATCAGATTTATGGATAAGGGAAGAGTTTATAATCAACTAAGATACAAGAAGATCATGGGAAATAAAATGGATAATTGTGATTAAATGAAATTAAAGAGGTTTTTCATAAACAAAACCAATGTAGCCAAAATTAAAAGGAAATTGAGAAAGAATTTTTTATAGCAAATTTCTCTGATAAAGGTTTCATTTCTCAAATATATAGAGAACTGAGTCAAATTTATAAAAATAAGAGTCATTCTCCAATTGATAAAAGGTTAAACGATATGAGTAGACAGTTTTCAGAAGAAATAAAAGCTCTTTATGGTCATTAAAAATGCTCTAAATCAATATTGATTAGGGAAATGAAAATTGAAACAGTTCTGAGGAATGAACTTACACCTATCAGATTGGCTAGATAGAAAAGGAAAATGACAAATGCTGGTGAGTTTGTGGAAAAGCAGAAACACTAATGCATAGCTTGTGGAATTGTGAACTGGTCCAACTATTCTGGAGAAAAATTTGGAACTATGCCCAAAAGGCTATAAAACTGCCCATACCTTTTGATCCAGCAATACCATTACTAGATCTACATCCCAGAGAGATCAAAGAAAAAGGAAAAGAATCTATATGTACAAAAATATTTATTGTAATTCTCTTTGTGATGGCAAAGAACTGGAAATTGTGGGGATGTTCATCAATTAGGGAATTGCTGGACGTGTTGTAGTATATGATCATGGTGGAATGCTATAAGAAATGTTGGGCAGGATGATTTCAGTAAAACCTGAGAAGCCTTATATCAACTGATACAAAGTGAAGTGAGAAGAACCAAGAGAACATTGTACATTGTTATAGTAATATTGTAGTCGTGATCAGCTGCGAAAGATTTAATTATTCTTACCACTACAATAATCTAAGACAATTCCAAAGGACTCATGATGAAAAATGTTATTCACCCCCAGAGAAAGAACTGAATTACTCAGAGTGCAAACTGAAGCATAATTTTTTCACTTTCTTTTTTTATTCTTGCTTTTTTGTGACATGGCTAATATAGAGAAATGTTTTATGTCGTTCCACATGTATAATTCATAGATTGCTTGCCTTCTCAAGAGTGGAGGAGGGACAGGAGAGAGGAAGAGAATTTAGAACTCAAAATTTTGTTAAAAGGTTAAGAAATATATAATAAATTTGAAAATTAAACAGAAAGACACTAATACTTAGAGCCCAGCAGGAAGTTACACCTAAAGGGAACTTCAGGAGGATTCCATAAAGGAGAAAAGGACTTCTTGGGTCAGAGCACCCCTTTGCCATGCATATTCTCTCTTCATGGCAGCTAGGTGGTACCTATCTGGGCCTAGAGTGAGGAAGAACTGAGTTCAAATCTGGCCTCAGATACTTAGTATTTCTATGACCCTGGGCAAGTCACTTAACCTCTATCTATCTCAGTTCCTCAACTGTAAAATGGGAATAATAACACCTACTTCACAGGATTATTGTGAGGGTAAAATAAGATATTTGCAAAGTACTTGACACATAACACATGGCACCTGGTAGGCTCTTAATAAACATTTATTCCCTTCCCTTTTTCTCTCCCTTTCCGTATATGTGCTGTAATAATATTATATTTCAAATTTAAGTCTACTCTCCCCAGGGAGTTTGGTGGGGGTGGAGGGAGGGTGGACAAATGTTTTTGTAATTACTGTCCTTGTTATGCCTTCTCACTAAATCCCTCTTCTAAAAGCTACTGAGTTTGATGGTACATGTCTGTAGTTCCTACTAGTCAATAATCAATAAATACTTCTTAGGTACCCTCTTTGTGCCAGCTACTGTGCTAAGTTCTAGGAATAAAAATACAAAATAGAAAGATAGCCCCTGCCCTCAAAGAGCTTACAATCTAATGGAGGAAGACAAAATACAAAAGAAAGCTGAAAAGTGACAGAGTAGGGACAGAGTACCCCCACAAGAGAGTGTAGTAGAGCAATCAGACAGAGAAGTCCCATAATAGTGAAGCCCAGAGAGAAGTGATGTCTGAGCTGAGCTCTCTTCTTAAGTGGAAGTTTGGAGTTCATGGCCTTGTGTTCTAATCAGAGAAGCAGATGGTAGTGATGAGGTGGAGCACCAAGGCTGATGAGATCTTTGGGGACTTTATTGCAATAATGAGTTTCCTGGAGCATCAGTGGAGAAGTCCTAGAGTAGTGCAACCTGGTGAGAAATGAAGATTGCCTGTGTTTGAGTTCTGAGCTGCAACTGGGTTAAAACTGCTCGTTTTTTACATAGCCTTAATCGCTAAATGGGCATAGCCTCAACCAGACTGAGACCTGGAAAAGACCTCAATTTAAAAAGGCCAAGGTCTCTCCCTGCATCCTGGGTCATGTGCAGTTGCCCTGATTTATCTGGTCACTGGTCCTGGAGGCTCTGGAGGAGAAAATGAGGCTGGTGACTTTGCACAGCCCTCTCTCATTTAAATCCAATTCACTTGCAAGTCATGGCATTGACTTCCTGATGTCATGGTCCTCTTGAAGAAAGAAGGACAAACAACTTGTGAGTAGTATAAGCTGCTTTCTGAAAACTCAATTTGCCAGTGTAAGTTGGGAAAGTTTTTGTGAGGGAGGGAGAAAATGGTACTACATCTCTGTAGCATCCTGACCTTCTTAGAGACTGAGGTGTGATACCACCCTGTTCAAGCATCTTTGAGGGTCTAAAGCTATGCAGTGAAATTGAAGGACAAGGTTATCAGGATAAGTAGATGCCCAAGCTATCCCAATTTGTTTTTCTTACTATTATAAAGGGGAGACTAAAGAGAGACAGCTTGCAAGGCAGTGGACAGGGTGCTCAGGCCCTGGAACCATGATTACCTGAGCTTATCCCAATTCGGACACATAGTGTCTGACAGAACACATGTTTATCTGCATTAGTAGAGCAGTTTCCGCATAAGAAATTCCTTACGTGTTTGTACCTCCCCACTCCCAACCCCCACCCCCAAAATGGTTAGAGTATTTATTTTTAGAGCCATTGGTCAACAAAAGGTTATTTAAATAGATGACTCTTAACTGAGTCCTTGAAAGTAACTAGAGAGATGGGATTTCCTAAAATAAACATTAAGGATATTGTTCCCACTTCCTTTCCCTGCTTTAGTGGAGGGTTGTTTAACTTCAAGCTGAACAGTAACTATTCTTTCTGTGCTAGTACCTCTTTGACAAAGAGACTTCAGGAATTTCCTGTGAATAAAAAAATCTTGAATTCTGTTTACATTTTTAAAAAAGTTACTAAGAACTAGACTCATATGCTTAGAGTCCTAACAATCATGCTATCTTTCACATTTTCTTTTCAATAGTTATTTATTGTATAATAAGATTCGTCTCTTATGGTTGGACTTATATCTGTTACACCCACCTTTATTTTGTCAGAGCTTTGCATGTCCTTGGAATCAGAGAACGGGAGATCTAATCCTGACTCTACCACTTACTACCTATGTGAACTAAGGTGAAACCCCTAACCTCTCTGGGCTCGGTTGGCTCATTTCTGAAAAGAGGTGGATTAGATAACCTCTCGAGTCCCAATTCTAAATTTGTGATCTATGAAAACTGTGTAAAATCAGCTTAATTTCTTCCTATGATAAACCAAGTAAGAAAGAAACAAGAGATATAATGTATTAGATCATTTCAGGCTTTTGATAACTCTTATCAGTAAACTAGGAACCTAGTGGTCTAGATTTCTCATTTCTCAAACTGTTCCACAAAGTATTCCTGGGATTTCCTTGAGAGAAAGTGTGGCTACAGAGGATAGATTTAATGTGTTATTGTTCTAAGTCCTATGCCAATACCACAACCGAGAACCTCACTATTCCTATTGTACTCAGCCAGCAATGACAAATCATCACCTCGTATCTGAAAAGAATCAGTGCAATTTTTAGATATATTTGACTTTCATCCTGTGAATGGGTAAACTATGACCCAACAATTAATTAGCTGTTGCAACATCTCTAGATATAAATAAAATGAAGCTATTACTATTTCAACTTTTTTTTAAATCTTGCACAGACAATTTAATGTAGTAGATGTTCAACTGTAAAATAACAAAGATACAATTTACTTTAACAAATATTTATTACTTATTGAATGCCAGCCCTATATAAAGACTTGTGCTGAGGGGGGCGGAGCCAAGATGGCAGAGCAGAAACAGGACTCCCCTGTGGCTCCAGCTTCCACCGCCTCCAATACATGTAAAAAGTGGCTCTATACAAATTTAGAGCTACAGAACCCACAAAGTGACAGAGAGAAACAAATCTCTTGCTGAAGAAGGCTGGCAGGCAGACAGGAAGGGTCCATCACGGCATGCTGGGAGCCAAGCCCAACCCTGCATGAGCAGTTTTGGTCCCAGGGCAGTCCCAACCACCAGCAGCCAGAGCAGGCTTCAGGAGAGTAAAGCACCAGCAGCTGTGGTGGTTTCCAGACTTCTAATCCATAAATGCCAAAGAAAAAGTAAAATGTCAGCCTGGAACTCTGTTGGAACAGAGGTGAACAGAAGAGCATGGCCCCTGCCCCTGGGGTGAGAAGCTGAGGAGGTGTGGTGGTTGTGCTTCATGGCTACCTCAGGAGCTCCTGGCCTGCAGACTGTGGAGGGACCAAACGACCATTCAGAGAATAATTGTTTGTGCTTTAACCTGCTTGCATTTGGATCAAGGTCTTGAGTGGTGGTCCTAGGGTGTATGACCAATGAGCCAGAGCTTGTGGGAACTGCAGAGAAGGCACTCTCCTAATTGTTTTGGCAGCTGCAAAAACCCCAGCAATTTGGGACAAATCTCTCCCCATTCTGAAAGCAGAGTTCTACTGTCGCAAAGAGTTCAAAAGTCAAGTAATTGACTGGCAACATGACCAAGCATAGAAAATGCAATCTTACCATAGATTCCTTTTTCAGGGACAAATAGGATCAAAGCATGAAATGGAAGAAAGGCAATGCAGTCAGAACTCATGCATCAAAAGCTTCCAAGAAAAATATGAATTGGCTACAAGCCAAGAAGGAGCTCAAGAAGGATTTTGAAAACCAAATAAGGGAAGTAGAGGAAAAATTGGAAGAGAAATAAGAATGATGCAAAAAAAAAATCAAGAAAAGCAAGTCAACAACCTGACTGAAGAAAATAACACCTTAAAAATAGACTGAATCAAATGGCAAAAGAGACCCAAAAAGCAATGAGAAGAATGCCTTAAAAAGCCAAATTTGCCAGATGGAAAAGGAATTTAAAAAACTCACTGAAGAGAATAATTCCTTCAAAACTAGATTGGAGCAAATGGAAGCTAATGACTTCATAAGAAATCAAGATACTATAAAATAGATCCAAACAAATGAAAGAACAGAAGGCAATGTGAAATATCTCATTGGAAAAACCAATGACCTGGAAAATAGATCCAGGAGAGATAATTTAAAAATTATTGGACTACCTGAAAGCTATGGTCAAAAAAAGAATCCTAGTCACCATCTTTCAAGAAATTATCAAGCAAAATTGTCCCGATATTCTAGAACCAGAGAGCAAAATAGAAAAGGAAAGAATTCATTGATCACCTCTTGAAAAAGATCCCAAAAAGAAAACTCCTAGGAATATTATAACCAAATTCCAGAGTTCCCAGGTCAAGGAGAAAATACTGCAAGCAGTCAGGAAGAAACAGTCTGAGTACTGTGGAAACACAATCAGGATAACATAAGACCTAGCAGCTTCTACATTAAATATGATATTCTTCAGGGGAAAATATGGTACTTCAATGAAACAGAGGATTTTCAAGCATTCTTGATGAAAAAAAAACCAAAGCTGAACAGAAAATTTGACTTTCAACTACAAGAAGCAAGAGAAACATGAGATTGTAAACAGGGAAAAGAAATCATAAGGAACTTATTAAAGTTGAACTATTTACATTCCTACATGGAAAAACAATAATTGCAACTCATAAGACTTTTCTCAGTATGAGGACAGTTGAAGGGAATATATATGTGTATGTGTGTGTGTATATATATATGTGTGTGTGTGTGTGTATGGATATGTATACATACATGTATGTGTGTATAGAAAGGTGTAGGTATGTACAAATATATGTGGGGGTGTGCATATGTATGTACATGTATACATAGACAGAGGGTGCTGGACAAGTTGCATATGAAGGGATGATATCTAAAAAATAAAATTAAGAGGTGAGAGAGGAATATATTGGGCGAAGGATAAAGCGAGAGATAAGACTAGGGTAAATTATCTCATATAAAAGAGACAAGAGAAAACTGTTACAATGGAGGGGAAGAGCAGAAAGGTAAAAGGGAATGAGACAACCTTACTTGCACTGAATTTGGCTAAGGGAGGGAATAACACTCAATTGGGTATCTTACCATACAGGAAAATGGGGGGGATGG
>CM053595.1:234949349-234983507 GCA_028646575.1 Pseudocheirus occidentalis
GCTCCCTACCCTGCTAGAAAGCTAGAGAGGTGTTGGAGGAGGGCATAAAAGGGAACAGATTGTGGGAGGGGTCTTACAGTGTGATCAATGTTCTGGGCTGGGGGGTAGGGACAAAAAGGGGAGAAAATTTGTAACTCAAAACCTTGTGGAAATGAATGATGTAACCAAGAAAATAAATTAAAATTAAAAAAAAAAAGAACTGAACAACTGGAGAAATATTAATTACTCATGGGTAGGCTGAGCCAATATAATAAAAATGATTGTTCTGCCTAATAATAGGTATATCCTATAATTGACTTCAGTGCCACATCAATCACAGCACCAAATAATTATTTTATGGAATTTTTTAAAATAACAAAATTCATCAGAAGGAACAAAAGGTGAAGAATATTAAGGAAATCAATGAAAAAAGTATTAAGGAAGGTGGCCTAGTAATTCTAGATTTCAAACTACATTACAAAGCAGTAATCATCAAAACAATCTGGTATTGGCTAAGAAATAAAGTGGTGGATCAGCGGAATCAATTAGGAACACAAAACACAGTAATAAATGACAGAGTAATCTAGCATTTGATAAACCCAAAGATCCAAGCTTTGGGGGTAATGCCCCTCAATTGGAGAATGAACAAGTTGTGGCATATGATTGTGATGGAATACTATTGTGCTATAAGAAGTGATGAGGAGGATGATTTAATAAAAACCTAGGAAGACTTACATAAACTGATGCAAAGTGAAATGAGCAAAACCAGAACATCATACATAGTAACAATACTGTGAGGATGACCAGCTGTTCAAGATTTAGCTATTCTGATGAAGACGATGGTCCAAAACAATTCCAAAGAGCTCATGATGAAAAATGCTATCTACCTCCAAAGAGAGAACTGATAAATTCTGAGTGTACATTGAAGCATACTTTTTAACCTGTATTTTTATTGTCTTATTTTGTTTGTGTTTTCTTTTCCAGTGTGGCTAATGTGGAAATACATTTTACATGACTACACATATGTAATCTATGCCAAATTGCTTGCCTACTCAAGGAGGGAGATGGGAAGGAAGAGGGAGAGAGAGAATTTGGAACACAAAATTTTTAAATATGATTATTTTAAACTTTTTACATGTACTTGGGAAATATTTAATGAAATGAGTAAAAATAAAAGACAGAATGAGAAAAGGGAGAATAGGCTGTCACAGCAGTAGCCAGTGACTGTGGCATCTGAAATGCCCCTGTGTAAGAACATGAAATGACCTCTAATTGGACAAATGGAGAGGTGTGTAACTGTATTTTTATCATCTGCACTCACTCTGATAGCTGGAGTACTGGGAGAAAAACAGATAAAGGGAACAGGCAGTCCTCACCCCTTTCCTGCCTTACTTCAGTTTAATTGTGTTTTTAAACTTCTGTTAAAGAATACATTTGACAGATTTAATATAGTTTCTCATAAACACCTGTGGTTGACCCTGCCTTTTATGTTACCCACTGTCCCTTTGCTTGTAGCAAAAGAGTGAAGGACAGCTCTGGAGCCACATCCTCTCAAAAGGAGAGGGTGACCTTTCCTGTTTGAGGAGCAAGGATCTCAACTCCCATCCCATTGTCAGAGAGTTTTGCTGTCTAACTGGGAGCATATGCATAAGCCTTTTCATAATGTTGCCTCCAAGTGCAGACTTACTATGGACTCAGACCATTTTTTATAAATCTGTCTCATATATAGGAGTCTAATATTAATGGAGGATTACAAGGATATAAAAGGACATTTTAAAGGAAATTCAAGGTAGTAAGTATTTAGTGTTAATTGGCTTCAAAACTTTATAATAAACAGGCAGTGTGGTAAAGTGGAAGGAGTGCTGGATTTGGATTGGAAGGACTTTGGTTCAAAAGGCAGCTCTGCCATTTATTTAACTGTGTGATCTCAGGCAAATCACTTCCTTCTCTCTTCCTTAGTTCCCTCATCTGAAAACTGAAAGGGTTGGACTTGATAACTTTTAGGACACTTCCTGGACTAAACTTAAAATCCTATGAACACAGCAGAAATAATGCATGGATCTGTGGCTTCCAATAGTACTGAACTCAAACCACTCATGCGTGCCCATTCTGTTCAACTCTTGTCCTGGTTCTCCCACGTGGAGAGGGGAGGTCAACTCAATAAGTTAGGGACTTTCCTTGCATTCTCTTGACATCCTTCCAATGAGTGAATGAATGAATGAGTTGGGGGATAGGTTGAAAGCTCTTGCTATGTAAAGCACTGTGCTAATTGCTTGGCATTCCAATAGAAGAACAAGAGTCCCTGCTTTCAGAGCTCACTTTTTAATAGGAGAAACAACATAAAGGAGGCATCAAGGGAAGTCAGGAGAAAAGGATCAATGGTTCTTAGGATGCAGAAGTAATAACATCTTCTTTTAATGTTATTTCCATTGATAAAGTCACATTTATTTCTGATGTTGAGTAATTTGAAAGTGCCACAGCCTCTGGTGGTGAGAAATTTCTTTTCCTGGTCTTCAGTAGCTGTGGCTGTTGAGCAGATGAGAGATGCAGCACCTACAGATAGTTGACAACAAACATTGCTTCCCCTGACAACGGCTGCCACAGTGGGCTAGTACCAGAATTGGTGGTCTAAGGGGCCCTACATGCTGCGCCTCATAGGTTCTCAATTCTAGGCTCTCTGTCAAGGTCTGAAGAGAGGTTGTGGCGGTAGTCTGATTTTCCTGGAACATGGTGTTTTCCATGGATTGATGACTAGGCGCTCCTTCACAGGAATTGTTCCTCTAGATAATGGCTCAGAAGGCAGGGGGTAGGGAGGGGACAGACTCGAAGCAAAATGGATGATTGATGGGGGTGCTGCTATTCCTGGGGCTTTGGGGCTTATTTGACTGTCAGCGTCATTTGGTTGGTGGTTATTGTGAGTGGTCATGAGACTGATGGACCCTTTTATACTGGGATTGCTCCCTTAGATGATAGACATAGGGACTGAGGTAGAAGCAGGGCTGGTGATGTTAGGAGTATAAGCCATGAAAAAAAAATACAAAATTTCCTTTAGTCTTATCTTAAAGGAAAAAAATTTAAATTTATAAATATTTATTTAAAATATTTTGGGAAGTTTTCTGAGGGGGGAAGGCAAGGCAGTTGGGGTTAAGTGACTTCCCCAAGTTCATCCAGCTGGTTAAGTATCAAGTGTCTGAGGTCACATTTGAACTCAGGTCCTCCCAACTCTAGGGACAGTGCTCTATTCACTGCACTACCTAGCTGCCCCTATTTAAAATATTTTTTTGTATAATAATGAAATGAAAATAAATCACCCTCTTTTTAAAAGGGAAAAATATTTCAAAAAGGAAAAAAAAGCCAAAAAATTATTAAAGTTTGAAGGAACCAACTATTTTGGAAAACAATTGTAAATATGCTAATAAAGTTACTAAAAGTCAATGCCCTTTAGCCCAAAAATTCTGCTGCTCGGCATATACCACAAAGAGATAAATGATAAAGAGAAAAGCCTTGTATATAACAAAATATATTCACTAGCACTTTTTGTGGTAACAAAGACCTGGAAACAAAGTGGACGAACATCAATTAGAGCATGGCTAAACAAGTTGTGGCACACGAATGAATTGGAATATTACTGTATGATCATATAAAAATTTTCTAAATCATTATTGATTAAAGAAGTACAGATTAAAACAACCTCGAGATATCGTTATATACCTATTAGATTGGCTAAAATGATAGAAGGGGAAAGTGACAAATGTTGGAGAGGATTTGGAAAATTTGGGACATTAATTCATTGTTGGTGGAATTGTGAATTGATCCAACCATTTTGGAGAGCAGTCTGGAATTGTGCCTAGAGTTATTAAACTACGTATATCCTTTGACCCAGCAATACCACTTCTTAGTCTATTTCCAAAGATGATTACAGGAAAAAGGAAAAGAAGCTATATATCTAAACTTTTTATAGCAGTTCTCTTTGGGGTGGTAAAGAACTAAAAATTGCAGGGATGCCCATCAGTTGGGGAATGGCTGAACAAGCTGTGGTATATGATTATGATAGAATACTACTGTGTTATTGTAATAATAATGAGATTTGAAGATCTCTTTGTATTGACAAGCTAACGGGTATTGAGTACTTAGTGTTGAGCTAATTATATTGAGCCTCTGTTAAAGAAACAGAAGGTATGAACTCCTGTTGCTGATGTAACAGGAAGGGGCTGAACAGGGAGGAGCTAATACCATATAGAAGGAAAAGCCCCAGCTGGAAGATTCAGAATTTCTTGGAATAAGCATCATGGAGGCAGACCAGCTGCTGCTGGAGAGAGAGAGAATTTCTCTCATCAAGCATCTGGAGGATGGGCTTCTACTGCTGGACTGAAGACTTAACTGAGAATTGAGAAGAACTGAGAAGAGAAATGAGAATTGAAAACTGAGACAGAATTTCTTGGAGACTGGATAAAGTGATTTTGATTTTGAGAATGGAGCTGGAGAAAGTTATTTCAATTTTGAGAACAAAACTTGTGGGACTTGTGGTGGCAAAAATCGAACTAGTGGTTCTCATAAACACTCAAACTCAATTTGACTATAATGTACTGGTTAGTTTTTCTGATTTTTCTTTCTTTTTTTGTTATAAGGGTTGTCTCTCTGGGAAGGGGAGGCAATAAAAATATAGGTGACATAAAAAATAAAATATGGAAAACAAAAAAAATTTTTTTTAACCATTTAAGGAAACCATAGAGTAGCAACTATAACTCCAGAAACATGAAAGGAGTAAGTAGTACGGTTTGAAATGGTAGTGATAATTAGGCATCAGGCCACAAATATCACCCAGGTCCCCCATGACTTTATAACTCTTGTCACCTAAAGTTCAGTGTAGGGTGTTTGGGGAGAATTATAGTTATGCAAATTGAGCCTAAGTCTACACTTAGTGTATTCTTGACCAAAAGACCAGGAACCATTTTAATTACTGCCAAATAGCAAAATAAATAACAAGGGACAATTCATGCTTCTAAGGCTGTATCTTGGTTGGAAAACTTTCATGGTTTTGTCTCCCTGCTGTGTGTCATTGCTGCTTTAAATGCCTTTGAAAACACCATTTGCTACTCTTTCACCAAGGTGCTGCTGGACTTCTTTTTTGTCAAAGTGCTTTTGCTAAATATTTAATTGTTTTCTATTCCTACCAATTTTAATTTCTCAAAAGAAATGCCGTCTTTTTTTGTGAAACTGCCCATTCAACAAGCCTAGAGCTATTACTAATATCAAGAGGAATATCAACAAGGAATACATTTGAGGGATTTTTTTTTCCAGAAGGAAAAGGTCATTTTCAATTCAATTTAGTTTAACAAATATCAAGTTTCTATCATAGGCAGGTGGAAATATGAAAATAAAAACAAAGCAGTTCCTATCATAATAAAATTTATTTGGAAGAAGAAAAGATTTAGATGAATGAAGAAAAAAGTAGGAATGAAGAAGAATAGCACTTCCAGAACCCAAACTATATTGTAAAGCAGCAATCATCAAAACCACTTGGAAAAGTAGAACAATTGAGCAGATTAGACAACGAATAAGCTGAAATAAGTGAACTCAGTAACTCAGTGTTCAATAAATGCCAAATATAAATTACCTAGGAAAGAAATTCCTGCTTGATAAACTAAAAAGTAGACTGGCAGAAATTAGGTTCAAACCAACCCCTTACACCATATTCTACTATAAAATCAAAATGGATATATGACCTGAATATCAAAGATCATACCATCAAAAAATTGAAAGAAAAGCAGATTGTGTAATTTTCACAACTATGAGTAGAAGATTAATGCTTAACCAAATCCTTATTTAAAGGTAAACTGAGAAGCTTTTGCCCAAACAAAATTAAGATATCTGGGATAAGTAGGGAAGCAACTGACAAGGAAAAGCATCTTTGCAGCAAATATTTTTCATAAGGGTTCAATATCAAGAATATATGGACAACTAATGGAAATGCATGACCAAAAGTCTTTCCCCAATAGGGAAGTTGTCAAAGGACATTAGCAGATAGTTCCCAGAAGAATTATAAACCATTAATAACGATATGAAAGAACATGCAAAATATATTTCCATATTAGCCATGCTGCAAAAAAAAAAGGTAAGAAAAATAAAGTGGAAAAAATATGCTTCAATACACACTCTGAGTTTATCATTACTCTCTCTGCAGGTGAATATAGCATTTTTCATCATAGGTTCTTTGAAATTTTCTTAGATCTTTGTATTGCTGAAAAGAGTTAAGTCAATCATGATTGATCATCAAACAATATTGCTGTTAATGTGTACAATGTTCTTCTGGTTCTGCTTACTTCACTTTCCATAAGTTCCTATGTCTTCCCAGATTTTTCTGAAACCATCTGTACAATAGTATCCCATCACAATCATATACCACAACTTGTTCAAATATTCTTCAATTGATGGGTATCCCCTCAATTTCCAATTCTTTGCCACTACAAAAAGGGCTACAATAAATATTTTTGTACAAATACATCGTTTTCTCTTTTATTTGATCTCTTTGGGATACCAATCTAGTGGTGGTATTGCTAGATCGAAGGGTAAACACAGTTTTATAGCCTTTTGGGCATAGTTCCAGATTCTTCTCTAGAATGGTTGGACCAGTTCACAGGATTAAATCAGTATACTTACTTCCCCCCTCCTCTCCAACATTTGTCATTTTCCTTTTTTTGTCATGTTAGACAATCTGATAGGTGTGAGATGGTACCTCAGAGTTGTTTTAATTTGTATTTCTTTAATTATTAGTGATTTTGGAGCATTTTTTAATGTGACTTTTGAGAGCTATGGTTTCTTCTAACAACTGTCTGCTTGTCTCCTTTGACTATTTATTAACTGGAGAATGATAATTATTTTTACAAATTTGATTCAGTTCACCATCAATTTGAGAAATAAGGCCTTTATCAGGGAAACACTTCAAAAAAATCCCCCCCCCCCGTTTCATGCTTTCCTTCTAATCTTGGCTGCAATGGTTTTGTTTGCACAAAACTTTTTTAATTCAGTGTAATTGAAATATCCATTTTAGCTCTCATGAACCTCTCTATCTCCTGTTTAGTTGTAACTTTTTTTCTTTTCCATAGATCTGACAGGAAAGTTTTTCCATGCCCCCCTAATTTGTTCATATAACCCTTTATGTCTAAATCACATGCCCGTTTTGACCTTATCTTGGAATGTGGTGTGAGATGTTGATCCATGCCTAGTTTCTATCATACTGCTGTCCAATTTCCCTAGCAGTTTTTGTCAAATAATGAGTTCTTACCCTTAAATCCTGGATCTCTGGGTTTATCAAACACTAGACTCCTATGTTCATTTACTACTGTTTATTGTGTACCCAAGATATTTCACTGATCTACCACACAATTTCTTAGCCAGTACCAGACTGTTTTGATAATTACCACTCTGTAGTACAATCTATTATTGCTAAGTCCACTTCCTCCACATTTTAAAAAATTGATTCCTTTGATAGTCTTGATCTTTTATTCTTTGAGATGAATTTTGTTATTATTTGCTAGTAGAATTATGAAATGATTCATTCTGAAAAGCAATTTGAAATTATGCATTTTTAAAAGATTTATTTATTTATTTTTAGTTTACAGCATTCAGTTCCATAAGCTTTTGAGTTTAAAATTTTCACCTTGTCCCTTCCTTCCCCCCCTCCCCAAGATGGCGTGCAATCTGATATAAGCTCTACATATACATTCATATTAAATATATTTTCACATTAGTCATGTTGTAAAGAAGAATTATAACCAATAGAATGAACCACAAGAAAGAAGAAACAAAACAAAAAAAGAAAGAACAAATAATATGCTTCAATCTGCATTCAGACTCTCTAATTCTTTCTCTGGATATGGATAGCATTTTCCATCATGAGCCTTTTGGAGTTGTCTTAGAACCTTGCATTGTTGAGAAGAGCCAAATCTATCAAAATTAGTCATTCCACACTGTGGCTGTAACTATATACAATGTTCCCCTGGTTCTGCTCACTCAGCGTTAGTTTCTCCAGGTTTTTCTGAAGTTTTCCTGCTTATCATTTCTTACAGCAATTATGCATTTTTTTCTTTTTTTAAAAATTGATTTGTTTATTTACTTCTAGTTTACAAGATTCAGTTCTACAATCCCCTGAGTTTCAAATTTTCTCCCCTCCCTCTCCCCACCCCCACACTGGCAGCATGCAATCAAGTATAGGATCTGCAAATACATTCACATTGGACATTAGTCTGGTTGTATAGAAGGGTTGTAACCAATGCAGTGAAGAATGGGAAAGGAGAATCAAAACCAAACATGGAAAAGAATGATAATATGTAGATTGCTTCAGTCTCCATTTAAATTCTGTTCTTTCTAGATCTTTCTCTGAATGTAGATATTGCATTTTTTTTTCTTAAGGAAATGGGAATGTGACTAAAATACCAATATTCTTTGACCCAAAGATGCCACTGCTGGGCACATACCTTAAAGAGGTCACTGATAAAAAGGAAGACCCTTTATATACCACATTATTTACAGCAGCACCCTTTGTGGTATAAGAAATTATCAATATGATGAATACAGAGAAATATGGAAAATTTTTAATAAACTGATACAAAGTGAAACAAGCTATGCCAGGATACACACAACAACTACAAAAATATAAATGGAGGTGGGCAGAACCAAGATGGTGGAGAGAAGCCAGGAAGTTGCCTGAGTTCTCCCCAGTTTCCCTCGGAAACAATGTCATATCAAGCCTCTAAAAGAATTCTGGAGTGACAGGATCTACGAGGAGACAGAGCAAAACAATTTTCCAGCCCAAGATAACTTAGAAGGACTTCAGGAAAGGTGTGTCTCACTTGGGTAAAAAGAGAACAGAGCCAAATATCTTCCAGGCAAGCCAGTGGAAGGCTTAACCACAGTACCCAAGGCCCTACAAAACTTCCAACACCAGTGCAGCAGGCAGACTCCCAGTCCTGGAACCTAGGGCATAACAGGTGGGACTACCCCAGTACAGTGGGCAAGATACCAGCCCCAGAGGCCCCAGTACAGTAAGCCAGTTACCAGGCCTCTGGCCTCCAACACAAGAAGCTTGGTACTGTATCTCCTCTACTCTAGAAGCAAAGCTCAACTTTTTAAAAATGAGCAAAAATAAAACACAATCCTGAGCACAGTAAGTTACTATGGCAACAGGGAAGATCCAAGCACAAATTCTGAAGACAGCAATGTCAAAATGCCTACATGCAAAGTCTCAAGGGTGAATATGAATTTGTATTAAGCCCAAAAAGTCCTCTTGGAAGAGTTCAAAAAGGATTTTAAAAATTAAGTAAGAGAAGTAGAAGGAAAAAAATGGTAAGAAAAAAATGAATTATGCAAGAAAATTAAGAAAAAAAGAATCTACAGCTTGGAAAAAAGAGTCTACAGCTAACAAAAAGCACAAAAACTGATTGAAGAAAACAATTCCATAAAAAACAGAATTGGCCAAATTGGGGGGAGGGGAATCCACTAAAGAAAACAACTCCTTTAAAAGTAGAATTAACTAAATGGAAAAGAAAGTATAAAAGTTAACTGAAGAAAATAATTCCTTAAAAGTCAGAATTGGGCAAATTGAAGCTCATGACTCTATGAGACATCAAGAATCAATTAAGCAAAATCAAAAGAATGAAAAAATTGAAGACAACATGAAATATCTCACTGGAAAAACAACTGACCCAGAAAATAGATACAGGAGAGATAAGTTAAGAATTATTATATATTTTTTTGCTTTTTTTGGGGGGGAAGGCAGGGCTATTGGGGTTAAATGACTTGCCCAAGGTCATACAGCTAGTAAGTGTCAAGTGTCTGAGGCCAGATTTGAACTCAGGTCCTCCTGACTCCAGCGCCAGTGCTCTGTTCACTGTGCCACCCTAAATTAAGAATTCTGAAAGAAAATTTAAAAAAAAAAGAAGAATTCTGGAAAGCTATTATCCAAAAAAAAAAAGAGCCTAGACAGCATCTTCCAAGAAATTATCAAGGAAAATTGCATTGATAGCCTAGAATCAGAGGGTAAAATATTCATTGAAAGAATCCATGATCACCCTGAGATCCCAAAATGAAAATTCCAAGGAATATTATAACTGAATCCCAAGGCAATCAGGTGAAGGAGAGAATACTGCAAGCAGCCAGAAGGAAACAATTTAAATATCAAGGAGTCATAGTCAGGATTACACAGGATTTAGGAGCTTCTACATTAAAAGATTGGAGAGCTTAGAACAGTAGTTCTCAACCTGTGGGTCGCAACCCGTTTGGGGGTCAAACGACCCTTTCACAGGGATCACAGGGGTCACCTAAGAACATCAGAAAACACATATTTCTGATGGTCTTAGCAACTGAGACACACTCCTCTATCTGTCTCCAGGTGGGTCTGCCCACATGCAGATATGCCCACATGTGAGTATTAAAGGATTGTGGCATTAGGAAGGTTGAGAACTACTGACTTGGAATATATTCCAAAAAGAAAAGGAGCTTGGATGACAACCAAGAATCAACTACCCAGCAAAACTGAGCATAATCTTTCAGGGACAATATGGACATTCAATGAATCAGGAGACTTTTAAACTTTCCTGAGGAAAAGATCAGAGCTGAACAGAAAAGTTTTGAGCTTCAAGTACAAGTTTCAAGAGAAGCACAAAAAGATAAATAGGGGGTAAAAGCATGTTATTGAATAAGGTTAAACTTTTACATTCCTACATGGGATGTAACTCTTATAACTCTTAAGACCTATATCTCTATTAGGGCAGTTAGAAGGCGTATACTTAGACAGAGGATGTGGGTATAAGTTGATTTTGATGTGATGATAAAAAAAATTATTAAGGGGTTGAGAAAGGATTATACAGGGAGAGGAGGAAAGGAGGAGGCAGAATGGGGTAAATTATATTACACAAAGAGATATGAAAGACCTATTACAGTAGAGAGAAAGAAGGGAGGGGGTGAGCATTATTTGAACCTTACTCTCATTGGATTTAGCTCAAAGAAGGAATAACATACATTCAGTTGGGTACAGAAATCTGTCTTGTAGAGGATTCTGGGAAGATGGCAGAGTAGGTGAGAAAATACCAAGCTCTCCAGATTTCCCCCCAAAACAAGATAAAATAGCACCTCAGCACAAATGTAGAATAGTAAAAATAAATAAGAATTGAGGCAGAACAGTGGTTCTATTAGAACAATTGGAGAAGATCAGAAAAAATATCCCGGGACTGAGGTTTGGTCCCTATGAAGTGTAAACACCTCCAGGGTAGTTCCCCTCAAACAATAAGCAGCAAGTTGTAATGGTAATAGAGTTTGAAGATTCCCCTGTGCTGGCTTGGTTTTTGGGTTGAGTGTTAAAACCCAGAGCTTGTGAATCCCACTTGTGGAATGGACTTGTTGAAGTGAAGAGAGAGGGCTGAACTGGGAGGAGCTGTGAATTTGGAGAAAAGCCCAAGCAGAGAGAGGCCGGAAGGACTTTTGGGAACTGCCACCTGGAGCTGCCCAGAACTGAAGGGGCACGGCTGTGATGTCAGTATTTTGTTTGTCTGTTTTGATGTTGTTTTGCCAGACTCACCTGCTGGTGAAGGACAGTGATGTTGTTGTAGAGGTCCTGGAACCTAGCTGCTGGTTCAGAAGCCCTGAAGGAGGATTTTCTTGTATGTTTACAGAAATCCTGGAAGAGGGCCTTGTTGATGTTTTCAGGGGTTCTGGGACTCTTCTGCAGGCAGTCTTCTGCAGTGACTTGATGAGGACACTGGCAATGTATAGGGTGGCTTTGTTGAGCTTTGTCTCCCCAGGAAACCGGATTGCTGAGTATTTGCCTCAGGTCAAGATGAAGACAGAACCTCTCCTTGGACATTGAATGCTGTTATGATATCTTAACCTTAAGGGTGGGTGGCCTTTTGTGTTCTCCTGCCCCTTTTGAGAAAGTGCTTGGCATTAATGGATGGTATTGTAATCCAGTTGTGATCCAGGGGTGGGAAACTTCTGACTTTTTTGTGCTCTGTGATTGATCAAATGAATGTATTTTGCTTATGACTGAAAACTAATCTCCATTTGAAAAGAGATACTTTGACTGACTAAATGAATGTACTGCCCAGGAGTGGGCTACTTTGACTAATGTACTGGCCAGAGGTGGGATATTTGGGCCTTGGTGCTTTGCAATTGAATTGAGAACTTAACTTGCTAAATGAATGAGTTACACTGTATTTTGATTTTCTCCATTCTGTGAATGTTTGCCTTAATCTATCACTGAATAAATGGGGTTTGCTATGCTGGTAATCCAAACCTTGGAAGTTGCCTTTGCTTGGCATTACACAAGCCCTGGGGCTAGCTGAATTGGGAGGTATCTTCAGCCCCAGTCACAGGAATTTTCACCTCCTGGAAAGTGGGAGGAGTCAGGCATTTGAGTGGGGGAAGATTGAAGGAAACTCTGCTTATAGGGGACACCAGACCTAGCTGTGGTGATGAGATAAGGCCCTGGGCAAGAAGGAACCAGCATACAACTGGGGAGAAGCAATGGGGTGGAGCACTTAGAGAAGAGTGAAGTTCTTGGTTTCAGTTCTAGGCTAGAGGGGAAAACTGAAGAAAGATTTGAGGCCAGAAGCATTATTCCCCATACTCCAGGACTAGAGGTGGTTACATTCATAAGCTGCTATAAATTTTTTAAAAATTAGCAGGCAAAGGAGAAAGAACCCAATTATAGAAAGTTACAATGAGAATAGAGAACACCAGGATTCATCTTCAGAGCAGGATACTGAAGCAAAAAATGCCTCTCCTACCACAAAGAGTAATGTCAAATGGTCATCTGCCCAAAAAGAATTTACAGAACTTTAAAAACATTTTAAAAATCAAATGAGATTGAGGAAAACATTTTTTAAAAAATAAGAATAATCCAAGAAAAACAAGAAGGTTATGTAAAGAAAGTAAACTACCTGGAAAAGGAGATCCAGAATCTTTAGGAAGAAAACAACTTGAAAATAAGAATCAGGCAAGGGGAAGTCAGTTATAAGAAATTAAGAAATAATGATATAAAACATAAAGAATGAAAAGTAGAAGAAAATATGAAAAAAATAAGAAAAACAATTGATCTGGAGGACAGATCAAGAAGAAAAACATAAAAATAATCAGACTACTTGAAAGCTACAATAAAAAACAAAGAATATTGATACAGCAATACAAGAAATAATTTTTAAAAATTGTCCTGAAGTATTATAACAAGAGGGGAAAGTAGAATTAGAAAAAAAAAATCCACCAATCAATACCTGAAAGAGATCCTATGAGGAAAACTTACAGGAATATTGTAGTCAAATTCTGAAACCCCGAGCTCAAGGAAAAAATGTTATGAACAACAACAACAAAAAAACCCAATTCAAATGGAGACACAATTAGAATCACACAAGACCTAGCAGCAACTCTCAGAAACCACAGGTCTTACAACACTATATATCAAAGAGCAAAGAAGTGGGGTTGTGGTTGAAAATAACATATACAGCAAAGTTCAGTATAATCCTGAATGGAAAAAAAGGATATTCAATGAATTGCTAGACTTTCAGAATTTTGTTGCAAAAAATGTATGTATGTGATATATATTTTAAAGAGAATAAAAGTCTTCTAAATTTATAAGGAAATAAGAGGGTGAGGGAATAGGATGAGAGGGGTGGGTATAGAACAGTGCCTAGATTGATGGGAATGGGATAAAGAATGTATAACATTTTATTTAGAGGGCTATAAAAGTCTTCTAAATTCAGACAGAAACAAGAGGGTAAAGGGAAAGTGTGGGGGGAGAGGATAAGGAAGAAGTCTTGGTGGGGGGTAGGTTAAGTAATAGGAGGGTAAGGAAGTGGGTGGAAGTAAACTAGAGGAGTCGGAAGGGATAGGAAACAAGAAATATATACAAATATAAAGATAAGGAGTAGAATTTATTAGGAAAAAAAGCAAAAGTAGTAATCATGATCTCAGACAAAGTTAAAGCTAAGAGATTTAATCAAAAGAGGAAAATAGGGAAATTACACTACATGTCAGCCATATTAATCAGTACTGTTTAAGACTTTTTAAAATAACTAGACAGTATAAGATTGGAATATTGCTGAGGTATAGGAAATGATGAGTTAGTTGACTTAGAAAAATATGGAAAGACTTGGACTTATCAAGGAAGATGTCATTTAACCTCAGAGAAACAAAGGACAAACAAGTATAATATTGTCTTACATGAATGTGTATGAATGTAGATGTCTACATATGAGTATGATTATAGATATGTACACATAGTAAATGTGTGCATATCTATGTTTGAATATATATGTGTGTCTGTATACATGTGTATCTGCAATGAATTATAGCATTCTTGGGAGTGTTAGGAAGGGGAAAAAAAGAACAAAGTACAGAGTACACAGCAGAGAACAAAAGAAGACTTACAAGGAAGCAAGAAAAGATGGACCACTCTAAACACAATATGTATTATTTATTATATAGGTTTTCTTGAAAAGGAAGCTTATTGCTGTATATTTTAAAGTCTCTCATATTCTGCTGTGTACATGGCAATTTTTTTCTTTTCTTATTTTGTATTTAAGTTTTAGCATTTAAGTTTAAAATAATTAAAAAAAAAGAAATCTATCTTATTCTATAGAAGAGTAGGAAAAGAAGAAGAAAAGGGGAGGGGGGTAAATAGAAGGGAGTAAAGATTGAGAGATGCAGTGGTCAGAAGCAAAACACTGGTAGGGAAGGACAGGATGAAAGGAGAGAGAAAAAAGGTGTAAACAGGAAAAATAGGATGGAGGGAAATATATAGTTAGTAATCATAAATGTGAATGGGAAAAAACTCTCCCATAAAACAGAAGCAGATACCAGAGTGGATTAAAAACCAGAATCCTACAATATATTGTTTATAAGAAACACACTTGAAACAGAGAGACACACAGAGTAAAGGAAAAAGGCTGGAGCAGAATATATTATGCTTCAACCTAAGTTAAAAAAAAAAAGCAAGGGTAGCAATTCTGACCTCAGACAAAGCGAAAGCAAAAATAGATCTAATTAAAAGAGACAAGGAAGGAAACTATATCTTGCTAAAAGGTATCATAGACCATGAAGTAATATAAATAATAAATATATATGCTCCAAGTGGTATAGCACCCAAATTCTTAGAGGAGAAATTAAATGACATTCAGGAAGAAATAGGCAGCAAAACTATACTAGTGGGGGACATCAACTCTCACCCCTCTTAGAACTAGATAAATCTAACCACAAAATAAACAAGAAAGAAGTTAAGAAGGTAAATAGAATTTTAGAAAAGTTAGATATGATAGGCCTTTGGAGAAAATTTAATGAGGATAGAAAGGAATCAACCATACAAAAAACCTATACAAAAACTGACCATGTATTAGGGCATAAAACCTCATAATCAAATGTAAAAAGGCAGAAATATTAAATGTATCATTTTCAGATCATGATGCAATAAAATTACATGTAATAAAGAGCCATATAAAGATAGATAAAAAATTAATTGGAAACTATATAATCTAATCCTAAAGCATGAATGGGTTAAACAACAAATTGTAGAAACAATAAATAATTTCAGAAAAGAAAAGAACAGAATTGAGACAACATACCAAAATTTATGGGATACAGCCAAAGCAGTACATAGGGGAATTTTTTAAATCTCTAAATGCTTACACAAATAAAATAGAGAAAGAACAGATCAATGAATAAGGCATGAAACTAAAAAAGCTAGAAAAGGAATGAATTTTAAAACCCCCAATTAAATGCCAAATTAGAAATTCTGAAAATCGAAAGAGAGATAAATAAACTTAAAAGTAAGAAAACTATTGAACTTATAAATAAATAAATAAATAAGAGCTTTAAAAAAAACCAAACAATGAAATAAAATAAATAAACCTTTGGTTAATTTGATTAGGAAAAAAAACAAGAAAACCAAATTGCCAGTTATCAAAAATGAAACAGGGTGAATTCACCACCAATGAAGAAGAAATTAAAGCAATAATTAGGAGCTATGTTGTGCAGCTGTATGCAAATACATCTGACAATCTAAATGAATTGGATAAATATTTACAAAAATATAAATTGCCAAGATTAACAGAAGATGAAATAAAATACTTAATTAACCTCAATTTAGAAAAAGAAATTGAACAAGCCATCAGTGAACTCCCTAAGAAAAGTTTCCAGGGCCAGATGGATTTACAAGTGAATTCTACCAAAGATTTAATGAACAATTAATTCCAATACTATACTATTTGGGAAACTGGGTAAAGAAGAAGTCCCACCAAATTCAATTTATGACACAAATATGGTGCTGATACCTAAACCAGGAAGGGCCAAAACAGAGAAAGAAAATTATAGGCCAATTTCCCTACTGAGTATTGATATAAAAATTTTAAATAAAATATTAGCAAAGAGATTACAGATATTTATCACTTGGCATAATATGCTATGACCAGGTAAGATTTATACCAGGAATGAAGGGCTGGTTTAATATTAAGAAAATTATCAGCATAATTGACCATATCAACAATAAAACTAACAGAAATCATATGATTATCTCAATAGATGCAGAAAAGGCTTTTGACAAAACACAGCACCCATTCCTATTAAAAACACTAGGAACTATAGGAATAAATGGAACATTCCTTAAAATGATAAGTAGCTTCTATCTAAAACCATCAGTAAGTGTTATCTGTAATGGGGAAAAACTAGAAGCCCTCCCAATAGAATAAGAAGTGAAACAAGGATTTCCATTATCACCCATTATTCAACATTGTACTAGAAATGTTAGCTTTAGAAATAAAAGAAAAATAAATTGAAGGATTTAATGTAGATAATGAAAGAAAACTATCACCTTTTACAAATGATATGATGCTATACTTAAAGAATCCCAGAGAATCAGCTAAAAAACTAGTTGAAATAATTAACAACTTTAGCAAAGTCACAGGATATAAAATAAAGCCACATAAGTCATCAGCATTTCTATATATTACCAACAAATCCCAGCAGTAGAAGATAGAAAGAGAAATTCCATTTAAAATAACTGTGGACAATACAAAATATTTGGTAGTCTACTTGTGAAGACAAACCCAGGAATCATATGAACACAATTACAAAACACTTTTCATACAAATAAGATCAGATCTAAACAACTGGAAAAATATCAACTGTGCATGGGTAGGTCAAGCTAATATAATAAAAATGACAATTCTACCTGAAATAATTTACTTATTCAATGCCATACCAATTAAACTACTAAAGAATTATCACCTGGAACAAAAAAAGGTCAAGGACATCAAGGGAATTAATGGAAAAAATTCAAAGGAAGGTAGCCTGGCCATACCAGATCTAAAACTATATTATAAAGCAACAATTACTGGCTAAGAAATAGAGTGATGGATCAACGGAACAGATTACGTACATAAGACACAGTAGTAAATGACTATAGTAATCTACTGTTTGATAAACCCAAAGACTTTCTTCTAGAAAATAACTACTTGACAAATGCTGCTGGGAAAACTGGAAAATAGTATGACAAAAACTAGGCATAGGTCAACATGTCACACTATATATTAAGATAAAGTCAAAATGGGCACATGATTTAGACATAAAGGGTAAAAGTGTAAGCAAATTAGGAGAGCAAGGAACAGTTTATCTGTTAGTTCTGTGGAGAAGGGAAGAATTTATAACTAAACAGGAGACAGAGAACATTTTGAAATGCAAAATGGAAGATTTTGATTACATTAGATTAAAACAGTTTTGCACAAACAAAACCAATGCACCCAAGATTAGAAGGAAAGCAAAAAACTGGGAAACAATTTTCACAGCAAATGTTTCTGATAAAGGCCTCATTTCTAAAATATAGAGAGAATTGGGTCAAATTTATAGGAATACAAGTCATTCCCCAACTGATAAATGGTCAAAGGATATGAACAGGCAATTTTCAGAGGAAGAAATTAAAGCTATCTATTGCCACAGGAAGAATTGCTCTAAATCACTTTTATTAGAAAAATGCAAATTAAAACAGCTCTGAGGTACTACCTCACAACTATCAGATGGCCTAATATGACAAAAAAGAAAAATGATAGATGTGGGAGAAAATGTGGGAAAATTAGGACACGACTGCCTTATTGGTGAAGTTCTGCACTAATCTAACCATTCTGGAGAGTAATTTAGAGATACACACAAAGGATTGTAAAACTGTGCATACCCTTTGATTCCATAATACCACTATTTGGTCTGTATCCCAAAGACATCATAAAAATGGTAAAGGATCCACATGTACAAAATATTTATAGCAGCTCTTTTTGTGATGGCAAATAATTGGAAATTGAGGGAATGCCTATCAACTGGGGAACAGTTAAGCAAGTTGTATTATATGAATTGGAATACTATTGTTCTATAAGAAATGATGAGTGGGTGGATTTCAGAAAAACCTGGAAAGACATGAACTGATGATGAGTGAAGCCAGCAGAACCAGGAGAACATTGTACACAGTAATAGCAACATTGTGTGATGATCAAACATGACTGACTTAGCTTTTCTCAGCAATACAATGATCCAAGACAATTCCAAAAGACTCATGATGGAAAATGCTATCCACATCCAGAGAAAGAGTCAGGGAATCTGAATGCAGATTGAAGCATGTTATTTTCACTTTTTTTTTTTGCTTTTTTTTTCATGGCTTGTCTCTTTTGTTCTGTTTCTTTCACAGCACAACTAACGTAGAAATATGTTTACATGATTGTACACGTATAAGCTATATTGGATTGCTTGTTATTGTGGGGAGGGGAGATGGAAGGAAGGGAGGGAGAAAAAACTTTGAACTCAAAAATTGATAAAAAATGAATGTTAAAAACTATCTTTACATGTAATTAGAAAAATAAAATGATGTACACACACACACACATAGATGGAAAGAATAACAATAAAACAATCAAATATGAATGCTACAAAATTAGAAAGAAGAAGCTTAGCCCCAAAGAAGAGACATGGGAAGTCACTTCCTCTGGCTCCTTTGCAGAAGATGAGAAGAGGGTAGTCACATATATATGGAATATTATATCTAACTAAAAATTTTTTTGATGTTTTGATTTGTTTTGTTAAATTTTCTTAACCTCTTCTTTTTTCTTTTCTTTTTGGAAGGGGGAAGGCAGGGCAATTGGGGTTAAGTGACTTGTCCTAGGTCACATAGCTAGTAAATGTTAAGTGTCTGAAGCTGAATTTTAACTCAGGGCTGGTGCTCTATTCACTGTACCACCTAGCTACCCCCTTTTTTCTTTAAAATAATTTTTTAAAACTCTTTTTTGGTAATGGTTGACTATTCGTGAAGTGGGAAAGGAGACTGACACAGAGAAAAATGTAAACTATATAAAAATAAAATAGATCAATAAAAATGTATTTTTAAAAAAGTCCTTGCCCTCAAGAAACTTATACTGTATTTGGGGGGAGGGAAGGGGAGAGAATGGATAGAAACAACATATAAACAAGTAAATATGATTTGAGGAGAAGATCAGGGAAGGCTTTATGGGAGAGGTTACATTTAATATGAACCTTGAAGGAAAATAAGAATTCTGAGAGACTGAGATTAGGAAAAGGGATGGGTTTAATTAATCCAAACACCAAAAAGTGGATCCAATTTTCATAACTGGACTCTTAAATTTTCCATACTAATGATGTGGAAAAGAGGCATGTGCAATGCATAATCAAAAATACACTTAATTTAGGTATGGGATTCAGTTAGAGAACCACACTTAACTGAAATGTACACACATTGATTCAGACGACACATATTCATTTTTCTGTACCAGCACTACTGTCCCAGTTCAATCTATCTCTGAATGACTCAGAGCCTAGAAGGATAGCAATAATGAGGCAGTAGGAGGTTGACGTGGAAAACCAACAAAGTGTATAATAATCAAATATAATTGGGCTGATTTTTTCCTTACTTATATAGGGACAAGTAGCATGAAAAATAAGAAACTACATTATTAGAACCTAACACATTATGTAAGTGACATTCTCTGTGTGTTTTTAGTGTACTCTCCAATTCTTTTGAGCTCCAATTCTGTTTTGGTAATTCTTTTTTCTTTTAAAAAATTATTGATATCTTTTTCCTTGCATCATCTTCTTTATACTTAATATTTCCTTCTACTCTCTGTCCCAGAGAGCCTTACCTTAAAATAAAGACTAACAAAGAGAGGAAAAACTATAAGAACTAATCAACACATTAACTGAGTCCTACATTACATGTAGAGTTCCACTCCCATTGTCCCCTATCTCTGCAAAGAAGGGAGGGAAATTCATTCTCATATTTCTTCTCTGGGAGCCATCAAACATTCCATTTATTGATTAAAGTTTCAATGTTAAAGTGGCAGTAAATTCATATTAATATAATGAGGGCATAAGTCACTAATCCAGATGTAAGGAACAGAGTGAGTCAATCAATTTCCTCCCCGGACCAAAACACACACACTAAAATAAGTGACAAGATGCTGTATCCTGAAGCCTTAATGAGGTAAAATTACTTCTCTAACAGATTAAGTGTAAAAAAAAAATCCTTGACCAGTTTAGATATCTACAAAAGCCACTAAATGATCTGGAGTGATGTTGCACAGGAAGTATATTCAAATTGTTTGAAGAAACTTGGTGATGCCCTATGAATCAAGAATGAATGAATGAAATATTTATTAATTGCTTACTATGTGCAAAGCAAGACAGTTCTGAACCCAGACAGTATGAACAATTGGCAACTTAGTGGGAGAAACTCCCAGGCAAGCTTCTAAAAAGGAATGATTTATGATTAGATGAGTCCTAGTCTTGACTTGAGTTTCATTCTCAACCTCCTCTCCTCTCCCCTTCCTCCTCCTCCCCTCCTCCCTCAAAAAGGGAACTTTTTGAATTTTGGAAGACTGAAGGAACTGGACTTTATATTATCTCCCTAATAGTATCCAGGACAGTAGCCACTACTGTCAATGTCTGCATTAGGAACTAAGAAGTCAGTTCAATTCAACAAGTCTTTATTAGATACTCACTATGTGACTGGCACTGTGCCAAGTACTGGGAATACAGAATAATAAAGAAGAAGGACAATCTCTATCCTCAAGGAGCTCATATTCTTTTTTTATTGACTTGTTTATTTACTTTTACTTTACAAGATTCAGTTCCACAATCACTTGAGTTTCAAATTTTCTTGCCTCTTTACCCCCTCCCCCCATGGTGGCATACAATCATGTATAGGATCTGCAAATACTTTCACATTGAACAATACTCTGGTTGTATAGAAGAGTTGTAACCAATGGAGTGAACAACAGGGAAAAAAAAGAAACAAAACCAGACATGGAGTTCACATTCTAATGATGAAACACAATGCCTATAAGGAAGCTAAAAAGACAAAGGAAGGGGAAGATCTACCCACATGGGGTGGCATGGTGAGAAAAGAATTCCAGATGAGTGGAGGATGCAGAAGAATGATAGAATGACCATAGTTAGCCTGAGCCCTTCCTCAAAATAGAGGTTCTGGGCCTGAACAATCAGAGGAAGGGGCCACAGAGGTGGAAGAATCTTCTAGGGTGTGAAGACTTCTCAAGTGGGATGTAGAAAAAAAAAGTCTAGAGAGTTAGGAGAATCCAGAGAGGACTGAAGGAGGATGAATGGACTGGATGTAATGATGAAAGATAAAGTGAATGCTCCAGCAGGAACTCAGCAGAAAAGCTAAGGAGAACACACCTAAAGAGAAATTCATGAGTACTCCACAGAGAGGGATAACGGACTTCCAGCAACCAGAAGCTCTCAGTGGCCCCATATATTCTCTAAGCTTGAGTCTGCATTTTTCTACATTCTTTATGTACTTTAGGAGAGTGTCACAGATTTGGGGGACAGGGGAATATTTTGTACCAACTGTTCTTACCATATCATCTTAGTCAATGCCATTTTCTAAAAGTTAATTAAGTCTGGCTGACTAACCAATATCAACTGATAAAGGTTAGAGCACACCAGTATGGGGCTTAAGAGCTATTGCCTTAAAAACAATCTCTTGAGCCCTCAGGACTACTCTTGGAACTCTGAATAACAAGTTATTCATAATAACAGCTGCCTTGTGTGAACCCAACCAGTCAGTGTGAATATGGGTTGAGAGAGCTGTTGCGGAGCGTGTGCTACAACAGATTCAACTATTCAATTTACCCAAAAGTTAACAAATCAAATGTTAAATATTTTCCATTAGTCCTACTTAACTTGAACCCATTTATTGCTTTCAGGGTGACGTCTGAAAGAACACATCAGCTACAGTACATGTAAGTATCCACTTAGTAGAAGAAATCATTTATTGATGTTAAGCAGAAAAGTGGGATTTTTGCTATTCATCTTCAAAATTTCCATCTGAGGCTTTTATACCAGATCTGAGATGCTGTGAGAGTGCCCTACATTAAGCTCTAACTCTATTCTTTTAATAATTTCCCAAAGAGTGAGGAATTCTGAATGTTAAGGAGCATTTTAAAATTACATTTTCAAAAAGAACCTAATTAGAGTAGCTAGAAAATATATTAAAATTGTGTCAACATAGGATGATTAAGGTTAGAATGTATTTGTTACCTGGCTGCATTCTCTTCAATGTGTCCAAATACATCTCATATGAAATAAGTTTTGTTAAATAAAAAAGAGGCATCTTATGCTTTCCTTGGGAATAAATTTCATTGCATTAGAATGTAAATAAAGAACTCAGCAAAAGAAGAAAAAGTGTTTAAAAGAAGTACATTACACCATCTATATATTTTATCCAATTTTGTAAGAAGTTCTGTATTAGGTCTGTTTTAGGTAAGAGAAGGGACTAGATTTCTACATCAGGAAAAGTTTACAGCATTCAGTTTAATTCTTCTCCATCAGTTTATAAACTCGTTGAGGGAAGGGAATGTCTCTTTTTTGTATCCTAAGCGCTAAGTGCAGTGCCTAGCACACAGTGGGCACTTAATAAATGTTTATTGATTGAATTCTAAATGCTTAGTTCTGCCTCCTCATGCTTATTCTCAACCTGGCCATTTGCTTTTCTCGTGGGATTCTTTTGGACAAGAAGCTCAAAGGATCACTTAAATAACAGTGGAAATAGGATTTTTAAAAAAGAAGGATAATTGCTTTAATCAAATTGTTAATCATTAATAAATTATTAATTTTTTAATTAATCAATTGTTTTAATTAAACTTACAGCACCCTTAACTTCTGGTAGGACGACACAACCACTAGAAAATTTAAAAGTTTAGTTAGGGGTTTTTTGGAGGCAGTCAGGATTAAGTGACTTGCCCAGGGTCACCAAGCTAGTAAGTGTCTGAAGCCCATCCTCCTGACTCTAGGGTCAGTGTGCTATCCATGCCACCTAACTACCCTGGTTAGATAGATTTTTAAAATTATTTTCATGAGACCCACAAATAAGTTTGGCTGGGTATTTTCACTAACCTGAATTAACAGGTCTTTGTAACATCATTTATACATAACCTAAAAAAGACAACCACAACATCAATAGATTTTCATTGAAATACAAACAATAACACTTTGCATTTTTATATTATACATTTGAATAAAACATCACAACTTATAAAGCTTTTTCAGATACATTATCCCATCTGAGCCTCACAACAGCTCTGTGAAGTAGACAGGTTATGTATTACTTGTTTCTTTGATGATTTAATGATTTGTTATGTCATTAACGTGGGTATTTCCTTCAACTGTGAAAATGTATGACAACTCATCCACACCTTCTCATCCTATGCAGCTTTAATCCTTGTTCTCTTTCTACATCAAAGTCCAATTAATGTATAGTTCTCATATGTATACTAATGGAACACAAGCTATACATCTGTTACCTCTTGTCCTATTAATAGCCCATGTCATTTTCTGGTCATGCACATCTTTGAAGATGTCTTTTTTACTGCTTCTTCTGTTCAATTAATAATATGCCATGGCTTATTTATTTATCCCCACTATGCATCTTTTCTTTGCCATTTCGATGACCTGAATTTTGATTTTTTCAGAGATTGTGATTATTCCATGAGTCATACAGCATCACTGGAAATAAAATGGTATTTAAAAAGATGGGTTTCTGTCGTAAGGAGAAACTTAAGGCTGTTAAAAGCAATTTGCCTAATATATTCTAATCCATTTTCTTCTGATTTAATTCTGGACCCAGTTCACAATCCTCCTGAAGTGGGTTTATATAATATACATGTGCACATAGGTATGTAATATGAATAAACAATATCTAAAACCTGTTCATCCAATAACCTATCATAGGTCCCTGAAAGTGGACAATACTACCCTGGGGAAACACTAGAACAATCTGGGGGCAATGATGCAAATTTCAAGTTTTATAAAAAAAAAGTTAAAGGGTTAAAGAAAGTAGATTTCCAGGGGCGTGGGGAAGGAGAGTGCTGGGTAATTTTCTTAAAAGGGGGTGGTAGACAAAATAAGTGTAGATAATAGGCAGTCTTAAAAAATAAGTTTCACTGATGCATTTTCAAAATGTCACTACTACCTCCCAACAACTTATCCCCTCAATAAAATTCTTCCTTGCAACAAAGGGCAGTTGAACAAAATTAACTGAGTCATTGACCCTCTCTGATAATGTATGTCATATAACCTTATATGTTCTTCCTCCAAAGTGCTATAACCTCATAATCTTTCTACTAAGGAAAAAAATAGACAAGCTAAACCAATCAGCAATCATCTTTTTTCCCTCCTGTACACCATGTTGAACATCACCCTTTGAGCCACTCTAATTAGATGAGGGAAGACTGTTTTTTCTTCTGGCTTCTGGAAATAATTCTGGTTGTTGCATTTCATCTGAGTCCACTTGTCTTCTGTACTTTTACTTTTTTTTCAGGGGGGACAGAAGGGAGGGCAGGGCAATTGAGGTTAAGTGACTTACCCAAGTAAGTGTTAAGTGACTGAGGCTCAATTTGAACTCAGGTGCTCCTGACTCCAGGGCCAGTGCTCTATTTACTATGCCACCTAGTTGCCCCCTGTCTTATGTATTTTTAAAATTTACTTTATTGTTCTCTTGATTTAGCTATCTTTGTTCTGTATCAGTTTATACAATCTTCCCATTTTCTATAAATTCTTCAAATTTGTTAGCACATTCCATTAAACTCATATACCACAGTTGTTCAGCCATTGCATTACCCAACTGATGGACAACCACTTTGTTTACAATTTTTTGCTACAATTTTTTGCAGACGTCTAATGACACTTTCACAGGGGTAACAGGGGTCACCTAAGACCATTGGAAAACACATATTTCCAATGATCTTAGGAACCAAGACACTTGCTCCTCTATCTGTCTCCAGGTGGGTCCACAAAGTATTGCTATGAATATTTTGGCATATAACGGTCAATTCTTTCTCTGAGATCTCCATGGAGTGCATACCCAGAAATTAACCGAGTCAAAGGCCATGAAGAGTCCTGTGAATATTCTTACGTGATTCCAATTCTTTTCACAGAATGGTTGAACCCCATTATGATTCCCATTTTAAAGGTAAACAATAGAGTGACTCTCAAAAAGGTTAAAGATCTTGGCCAAGTTCAAACAGATAGTAAATAGTGACATTGGGACATGCCAATAGGAAAAAGGCGATGGACTCTTGAATTTTATATATGTTTTGTGCACATATACATTGCTTCCACCTGACAAGTGTTAGCTAATTGAGGCCAAGGAATGTTTAATTTATGTCTTCAAATGCCCAGTACATAGCCAGTGTTCCTAGTGCTTGATAAATGCTTATATATTCCATGAGTTTAGATTATGCAGAGGATGAGATGAATAGACAGTGTCATGGCAACAACAAACATGAACTTGGACAGATTTCCAGAGATAATGGAAGATAGAAGAGCCTGGTGTGCAGTGGTCTACAGGGTCACGAAGAGTCAGATGCAACTGAACAATTGAACAACAATTGGATCATTTCCAACCTTTGCCTTGGGTCATCATCATCACTGTCATAGTCATCGTTCAGTTGAGTCCAACTTTTTGTGACCCCATTTGGGATTTTCTTGGCAAAGATACTGGAGTGATTTGCCATTTCCTTTTCTAATTCATTGTACAGATGAAGAAACTGAGGCGAATTTGAACTCAGGAAGAGGAGACTTCCCGACTGACTCCAGGCCTGGCACTCTATCCACCATACTACCTAGTTGCAGAAGCCTACATATAGTCAAAGAATACAGTTTTAGCAGACAACTGCACATAGCAAACCCATCTATTCTGCTGTCAGTCTTGGTCACATTCAATGTACGTATTCATCAGACAGGGAAATTGGCAATTATCTTGAATTAGTTACATGATAAAAATTTGATCAATTAGACTTATTAGATGCACTGAAGATATGCAATGACATGACACTGAAGATATGCAATGACAGTTTGTGATTGGCTTTTTAATGAGATGCATATAAAATAATTAATGTCTATTTACCTTATGTTTTAAATCAGTGGTTCTCTACCTATTGGTCGCAACTCCTTTGGAGGTCAAATGACCCTTTCACAGGGGTCACAGAGGTCGCCTAAGACCATCGGAAAACACTTGTTTCTGATGGTCTTAGGAACCCGGACAGACACCTCTCCTCTATCTGTCTCCAGGCGGGTCCATCCACATGCAGATATGCCCACAAACAAGCATTAAAGGGTCACGACATTAGGAAGGGTGAAAACCACTGTTTTAAATGATCTTTTATCACAATGCCTATTATAGACTAGCAAAGAAAATAATAAAGAATGAAGAAAGAGAAAAGCAATGAATAATTATATAACTATAAGTGAATGAAAAGGAATGGGTTTCCATATATTATTATAAACCATCTGAAAAGATGAATATCCAATAGCGCATCCAATATTGTTCCAAATTATAAAACCAACTAATTACTATGTGACTAGTACATATAAGGCACTGAGGATAGATACAAAGACAAAAAAAAAAACAAGAATTCCTACCCTACTGAGGGGAGATTAGGTTGTTGGGAGGTAGTAGTGACATTTTGAAAATGCATCAATGAAACTTATTTTTTAAGATTGCCTATTATCTACACTTATTTTAAATGTTTTAAAAATTAGAACTTAAAAGATTTTTTAAAATACTTTTTAAAATTTTAAAAGGGTTAAAGAAAGTAGATTTCCTTCCTCCCTCCAAAAAGAAAAAAAAAAAAAGAAAAAACCTTTTAAGCTCAATCATTCCCTTAAGGCACCATGAAAATCATTATTCACAAGGATTCATTTTTATTCTTAGCAAAAGCCATGCTGAAGTGCCATATCTGCATTCCTATTATATTATAGATTTGTGAGCTATAACAAATAAGTTTCCACATAACTGCTAAAAACTGCTGAAGTAAAGACTACTGATAATAAATTGTGAGAAACAGTAGAAGTTGGGTTTCCATAGAACTGCTAGACATTACTAAAGTAAAAAACCAGAAGTTAGCAGGCAGCAGGTGGACCCAACCATTCAGAAAGCAGACAGCGGCCTTCAGACTCTCAGGCCAAGATAAGGACAGATCTAGTCTAAGCCAGCGAGGAATCAATGGCTGGGTATTCCAGAGTTACTACTGCTCATGCTTAATAAGTTACTACTGTACTTGCTTAATAAACCTCATATGTATTATCCAACATGCCCAGCATAGAATGAGAGCCTCATTAGCAGTAATGTATGATAATGGGAAGGGTGCATGGGAATATTGAGACCCTGAAGAGAAGGAACCAATCCATCCTCCAAAGGGAATGTCTGCACTGAACTAATAGCATAAAACTTGCTTTGCTTTTGTATCTTCCATTCCTCCTTCCTAAAGAAGGGCAGAGTCCATTTCTGGCCAGGGGTGTTCAATTCCTCTGGATCTCTCTTCAGTAAACTTCTTTTGATACCTAGATGTTGGTATCAATTGTGTTTGTGTCTCCAACAGATTGATCTCCCAAGAGAGAATATGGAATAGACCCCCCTTCTTGAGAACACTATATTTTTTTCTATTTTTCATTGTAATAATTTTAATGTTCCAACTCAAAGTACTTGTCTATCTTCAAGAAGATTTGCTTATGTGGTAGCATTTGCATAAAGTATGCATACATTACTAGTCTCCTAACTCTAAAATAGTTATGTCTCACATATCATACCAAGTCAATTTCCATAGAAACAGCATATACAACAGAATAATATTATGATAACAGCCCACACATGTAATGTTTACAGTTTGAAATACTTTCTTTACAACTGTAATGCGGGTTGAACAGAGAAGTGCTAATCAATTTGATAAATCCTCAAATTAACTTGGTAAGATTTCAGGGCACTGACCTTTGTCTGAAGGGGTACCTCCTAAGGAGGCAGAAATGTGACCTAACAAAAATATTTATAGCAGCAGGTTTTGTGGCGGCAAAAAATCAGAAATTGAGGGGATGTCCATCAATTAGGGAATGGCTGAACAAGTTGTGGTATATGAATGTGACAGGATACTATCATATTAACAAAATGATAAACAGGAAGATTTCAGAAAAACCTTTGACTTATGCGAACCGATGCTGAGTGAAGTGAGCAGAACCAGAATGTTGTACACAGTAATAGCAACATTGTTTGATGATCAACTATGAAAGACTTTGCTCTTCTCAGCAATACAATGATCCAAGACAAGGGTGGGGAACATGCAACCTCGAGGCCACATGTGGCCCTCTAGGTCCTCAAGTGTGGCCCTTTCACTGACTCCAAATGCAGATTCCTTACCCTGATCCAAGATAATTCCAAAAGACTCATGATGGAAAATCCAGAGAAAGTCTATAATATTCAAAGAAAGTCTAATGGAGTCCGAATGCAGATCAAAGTATACTATTTTCACTTTGTGTGTGTGTGTGTATGTGCTTTTTCCTTTTGTTCTGTTTCTTCTTTCACAGCATGACTAATGTGGAAATGTCTTACAATTTTAGAACTCAAAATCTTATTAAAAATTAATGTTAAAAATTATCTTTACATGTCATTGGAAAAAATACTATTTACATCAAAGAAAGAAAAAAAGGAAACTAAATGTGGCCTAGTTCCATGCTGACAGCACACAGGAATTCCTTTTGAGTGGTTTCCTGATGACTGGTTAACTGAACTCAAGAAGACATACTTAGAAGTGCTTCCCCTTTTATTGTTCATGACAGTGAGCAATAAAATGAAAAAAGAATAAAAGGGAGTAATTTTCATTTTATAAATGGGGAACTACTGGTCAAGGAGTCATTAGTCCTGGGAGCATGTGGGTTTCACAAGCTTCCTTCTGGAGGTATTTGATGATATGAAAATGGAGGGTCTCCTCTCTCAACTCAAAGCATGTGTAGGTATTCTAGGACTATTTTTAGCTAGCTTACAACATAATCAAGAAACAGTCTTTTGATTTGGCTTCTGAGCCAGAGTGGAATATATACAAAAGGCCTTCATGACCTGAACTAGTTTTCTTTCCTACCTGCCTATGCTCTAGTCAAGGAATGCTGTAAGCCTCTGGGTGAGGAGAAGGAACTAGAATTATCAGCCTCTCCTTCTTACTTGGGTTTACTTAAAGCCATAAGCAGGTGGCCCCTGCTGTTGCTTGTGTTGCTGTCATGTCCATTTTTTCCTGCTTTAGGTGAGGTAGTATTGGAAATGGAGTCAGGAGCTTCAAAATATAGAAAGAATGAACCTTCAGAGTCCATGACAGAATTTGCTAGAGCTAGTCAAACCTGGTGAGGTGCAAAGTCCCAACTGACCACCTTGATCCAGCTTAGCAGTGAATCTAAGGCATGTAATAGTCATGTAATTTGATGCCTTTGTATTGACAAAGGTTACAGGTACTTAGCATTTAGTAATTAATCAAGCCTCCGTTGAAGAAACAGAAGGTATGAATCCCTGTTGCTGACATAACAGGAAGGGGTTGACTGAAACAGGAAGGAGCTAATGCCATGTGCGTATACAAGGAAAGACCCTGCCTGGGAAAGACAGATCTTCTTGGAGACAGGTTCTGCAGGCTGAGGAAGAGAGGCCCAGGCTGGCGAGAATGATTTTTATTTTGAGAACCTGGATGAAGTGATTTTGATTCCAGGAACCAGATGAAACTTCTGCTGAGTCCAAGGACCAGCTAGAGCTTCTGAGATGCTGCTGAGTCTGAGGGCCAGACAAGCTGCTGAGGATTTCCAAGGACCAGCTGGAGCTGCAGAAGACTGAGGAAGCGTGACTGTGGTGCTAGTTTGTGGCTTTGTTGAGCCTTGACTTCCCAGGAACTGTGAAGGATTTGGGGTGGACTGGACACTGTGAGCTTTGGCATGGAACAGGAACTGCATGGAGAGCTGGACAAAATACTAGGAGCTGTCTGTCTTTGAACCCAGGTGACAGTTTGGTGAATCCAGGTAGGAGCTGGGACCATGGAAGGGGATCCAGGGAATTTGAGAGACCACCCCAAGTCAAGCTGAAAGAAGACTATACTTGGATACTATGTACTGACTGAGAAATTGGAGTTTACTAGTGACCTAGGAGTGGAGGTCTTGTGTATTTTCTAATGATTGTACTAGGTGAATGATGACTGAATAAGTAATTGGTTTGTAACTTAGTGTGCCCCATGAGTAGGGAACTTTGACTGTTGTACTTTGTGTCCCTTAAGGAGGCAAACCTCCTTAAGGATGATTGAATGATTGAGATGATTGAATGACTGAGTTACTAAATGATTGTTCTTTGTTCAAAACTTTGTGACCACTGTGGTGGAAAATACGTGGTCATTTTCTGTGATAAGTTGTTGTGAATGCTATATTTTGATTTTCTGTGATAAGTTGTAATATTGTGAATGCCGTACCTTGATTTTCTGTGAATATTTGCTCTGATTTGTTATGGTATAGAGTGTTCACTATACTGTGTAATCAGAACCTTAAAAGTTGTTCACAATAGCATTCTTCTGGAAAGCTGCTGCTTATGTATGGCATTTACAAGGCAGCCAAGGGGGGTTCAAGGTGGGGTGACTTTATCTATCCAACATACCATACTTGGAAATGAAATTGGTACTTTAAGTTTGAGGCTTTTTTTCTCCTAGTGACTAAAATGGTAAACAAGAGAATTGCTACCAAGTGTTGAGTGAAATCTTTTGTACTTTGTATATCTTCTCAGTAAATACCTCTTTGTATAAGTTAACTAATCTTAGTTGGTTAAATGATACAAGGGCACTAATCAATGGAGAGTATCAATGACTTAAGGAAGATACTAACTGTAACCTGTGATTCAATAGGGTCTTGAGTCAACAGCATTATATACTCCAACCCCAGAGGAACCCAACTTGCCATGAGAGTGGATAAGGAGATCTAGAGTTTATAAGGGCTATGTACGTAGGAGCTTACCTGAGATAAATAGGGACCCTTTTCATTTGTTGTTGTTCAATTACTTTTCAGTCATGCCCAATATTTCATGCTTCCACTTGGGGTTTTCTTTGCAAAGATACCGGAGTGCTTTGCCACGTCCTCCTATGCCCAGAGTCACACAGCTAGTGTGTGTCTGAGGCCAGATTTGGATTCAGGAAGTTGAGTCTTCCTGACTCCAGGGCTTGCCACCTAGCAGCCCTTTTACATTTGTAGGGACCCACAACTGATATTTCCTCACTTCCTCACTCCAGTGCAGTGAACAAGAGAACAGAGAACAAGGTCTTTGAGGGGTTTTATCTGAACACTCAGTTCTGGATCAGAAGCCAATCAAAATTTATCATTCCTTCACTACATGATGAGCAAACTGGAAATGGTCATACAATACTTAATTATTAAGTATTTGAACTAAGATTTTCCTGCATACTGAGGCAGCTAAGTATAGCTGGATAGACCCTAGACAGGGAGTCAAGAAGACCCGAGTTTCCACTTACGACATTTACTAACTGTGTGACCCTGGGCCAATCATTTAATCTCTATTTGCCTCAGTTCCCTCAACTGTAAGATGGGGATAACAGCATCTGTCTCCCAAGGCTATTGTAAGGATAGACTGAAATATTTGTAAAGCACTCAGCACAACAATTGCCACATCATAGGCACTATCTAACGATAACAATAATAATTACTACTATTATTATATGATCTTACTCAGAGAACAGGGCACTTCGACCTGGCAAGCAGGGGATGAGGTCGAGGTAACAACTCTTTCTGCTCTTCTTTTCTGAGCACAGGTCAGAGATTAGTGACCCTGAAATGGACATTTCCAGTCTTGGGGTTACCTCATGGACAATCTTGACTTCAAAAGTCCTTGAGTTTCATAGGATCATGGATTTGGAGCTTTAAGGGATCTCCCAGGACATTTAGCCCAACCCCCTCATCTTAAAGGCAAAGAACCTGGGCTCCTCAGGGGGGACAGAGGTACAAAGCAACAAAAGTAGGATTTAAACTTGGTTTCTCTGATTCCAAAGTCAGTGTTTCCTCCATTGTATCATATTGCTTTTTGCTCCAAGCCACAAAATTCTAGAGACTGAGAATTCCTGAGAGTTAGGCACCAGCTACTCAGGAGGAGGAGATTTCTTTAGTCATATACTTCTCAGAGGCAGAAGAAGAGGAGGATCACCAAGAGGACAAATGGGTGTCAAGAGAGCTAAAGTCAGACCATGAGGGTCCAGGAGATCTGGACTTCTGGAACCCCACAGGAGTTTGCTGTCAGCTGCTTAGATAGTGCAGGTCTGGAATAAATGGGCAACATTTTTTGAACAATTCCAGAAAGGGTGTCAGTCTTCCAGAGGACTGTTATGAGCATAATGGGCTATTTGAATGTATTATATTTCCTGTATTAGGTCATGCGTGCTTGAGAATCCTTTGCAGTTTCTACGACAGAAGAAACAAAGGTTGTCGCATACTGGATACTCATTATGTAATGAGGGTCACTGCAGGACTTGGGAAGCTTATTCCCCACTTTGGGGAAAACCCAAAACACAAGCCATACCTTGGTTTTGTTTCCAAAATTTCCCTGGAAGGGCAGGGAAGTACTGATAGACAGTGTACTGGCCCTGGAGACAGGAGGACCTGAGTTCAAATCCAGCCTCAAGCACTTACACACTTAGGGGTTACGTGACCCTGGGTAAATCACTTAACTCCAATTCCCCCCCGCCCCCGCCACACACACACACACACACACACACACACACACACACACACACACACAAATTCCCTGGAGCATTACTCTACAGTAGCAGTAGAAGCAAAGAGTCAGGCCTTTCTGGAGTCAGGCTGCCCAAATTAGATTTCATCTATTTGAGTTTAGAATCAGAGAGAGAAGCACCAACATCTGGGTTTTTCAAACCAGGGAGGAAAAGGATGGGGGGACCAGGGCGGAGGGAGGACGGAGACCACACAGATTATACAACAATCCTGTGAGATAAGTAGTGCAATCAGTATTATTATCATAAGAGGCAGTGTTCACTTGTGTCAGATTCTTCACGATTCAGTTGACCATACTGTCCATGGGATTTTCTTGGCGAAGATCCTGGAGTGGTTTGCCATTTCCTTCTCTAGTAGATTAAGGTAGGCAAAGGTGAAGTGACAGCTACTGTGTGTCTTGAGGCTGAATTTGAACTTGGGTCTTCCTAATTCCAGGCCCAGACCTCTATCACTACACTAACTGGCGGGGTGAAGTAAAAATCAGCTCTGAAACCAAAAAGGCCTGAGTTCAAGTCCTGCTTCTGACACACACAGGTTGTTTGACCCTGGGGAAGTAATTGAACCTTTCAGCATTCTAGATAACTCTCTAAGAATATAAATTGTAGAAAATGCATAGACCTCAGTTAGCAGAGGGAATTTCCCTGTATGTTATGGGAATCTGAAGATCTTCCCTGCTCCTCGGCCCTTTGATAGGCTTAAGTGGCTCTGAGAACCTTCCCTGATTTGAAAGTATACTCTGCCCCCTAATAGGCTGAATGTGGTCACATGGAGCCTGTGGCAGGAGGCCTTCAGGAATGCCCACGCCTTGTTGCTTTGTGATTGGGCAGCAGGTCAAGAGGGCTGTGACATTCTCTGATCCAGGAGAAGGCTATATATACACCCTGATGTGAAGTTTTGCTTTGGGGCTCACTTTGAGAAGAGTTGTGTGATTTGGCCAGATGAGACTCTGGGAAGCCGTTGAGCCCCCTGGCTTTGAAAAACCCAGATGTTGGTGCTTCCCTCTCTGGTAACTGTGAATAGGTATGGATGTGACGGTCAGACGGCTGG
>CM053595.1:234984007-235001108 GCA_028646575.1 Pseudocheirus occidentalis
TGACCTTTCTCTTAGCCTTTTTTTCTTCTGGCCTGATAAATGTGGTAACTGTGCCTCCAGTGCAGCCGATCTGCTCTCCCATAGATGCGGCTCCCCGACCAATGTCCCAGGGCCTGACCTGGCCGGGGTTTCAGCCGAGGCTCCCAGACTGCTGAGAAGAGCCTCACCTGCTGAGCTAGCTGCCTGTAGCAAGATGTGCTTTGTGTCTTCTGGAGAATTTTGGATCTTGAAAATCTGTTTAGAGTCCCATTTTATGAGTTTTTTAGCGTGTTTGTGTGGGAGCTGCGGTGCTTTGCTGCCTCTATACCGCCATCTTGGTTCCGCCCCCAAAAGGTCATATTATTAAAAATAAGAGCAGGTCACATTACTAAATCCCATATTATTTAAAGGTCATATTGATAATAGAAGAAGAGCAGATACCTTTCATGAGTATTCTGAGATGCAGAAATTTTTAACTAAAGGAGGGCTCTAAAAATTAGTTTAAAAATAGATCTTTTTCAGTACATAAAATTTTTAATTTGCTTTAAACCTTCTAAAGGTTTTGTGTAAATTAATGAAAATATAAAATATAATGAAGATGTAAGAAAAAATTTTATCATTTATCAAACATCACCAAATATCTGATATCCATAATAATATAAAATAATGGTATAAATATATAACACTAAAAGCCATATCCCAATAGACAAGTGGACAAAAGGATATAAGGGAAAAAAACTGTGATAAAGCTGTTCATTGGTTCAAGTATTCTGGAAAGTAATTGAAAGTGAGTAAAATGTCCATGCCCTTTGACCGATGGATTCCACTGCAAGACGTATATGCCACATATTGTTTGTCAGTGATAAAAAGAACAGCTCCACATATACTGAAATATAACTGCACTTTTTGTAATCTCGGAATTGGAAACAAAGTAGGGCCCCATCAATGGAAGAGTCACCTGGCTAAACAAGAGTTAATTAAGACATGAATATAATGAAATCTTATTCCTGGTATGACAAGAAACAATGAGCTTCAGTGATAGGCAAAGACATGAACAGATGCAGAGTGAAGTAAGCAGAACTGGAAAAGCACTATCCTCAATGACTATAACAATAAGTGGAATGTTACAAAACCTGGCTTTGTATACCATCTAGCCTGGCCCCAAAGAACAGATAGGAGAAAACACTTTCCCTGGCTTCTTTGCAAGGGAGCCACAGATGTAGAAAATCACACATGTGTTGGCTAGTTGATTTTTTTTTTTCCTTTTCTGCTTTTAAAAAGTTTTTGTTATTTCTGGGAGAGGTGAAGGGAGACGTGGAGGGAAATATAGGTAATGCAATTAAGTCAATACAAATCTAAAAAGGTAAAAACATGCAAAGTGAGGTTTTTGTTTTTTAACATTCTCCTTTGAAAGAATAAGGGCAGAGAGAGACACATGACACACATTTCATTTATACCATAAAAATTATAGCACAAATCTGTGAAGATAGAAAAAAAAGTTAAATATAAAATAAAGCCAAATGAGACCCAATAAATGGTTTGCTCTTTAAATTGTACCCTTTTTGTTTTCCCAAATTGGGACTTCAGGTCTCTGTCTCACCAAAGCAGCTGTGCCAAACATTTTTTTCCTTAAGCCTCCCATGGCACCTCCTTACCCTACCCTCTCAGCTGAAGACCTGGCCTCATATTTCACTGAAATAATTTAGGCCATCTGTTAGGAGCTATCTCTTCTCCCCTTCTCATTTCATATTCCTCTGACATCTTCCCTCACTATCTCCTCCTTCAGTCCCTAGTGAAGATGTGGTCTTTCTTGCCAAGACCAACTCCCTCATCTCATCTCCTCCTGTCTTCTCCAAACATCATAACTATAATTCCCATTTTCTCTTTTATTTTCAATATTTCTTTGGGAAACTTGAGATTAATGTCTTCCAAACCACCATGTTTCCAGTCCAGTTCCCATAGCTATCACTGAAGGGAAGAATCATTATGGAGAAGGAACCCACTTTCCTCATTACCACCAGTGACAACTGTTGACCAGTTGCCACCAAGAGACACAGGAGCCCTGGGGCTAGTGGAATCTCCCCAGGTGACCTTGCTTCTAGCTCAAAGCTCACAGCCATCATTCAAGGAAACAATGCCTGTGGAGAGAGGGTCAGCCATCCCCATCAAATACCAGCTGCCTGCCGCTCACAGGGCAAGTGAACCAGGATAGCAAAAGCAGCAAGCCTTCCTGACAGATACATGTGCCAGACAACTCAAAAACCACACCAGTTCCTAGACCACAGACTCCCCTCAAACCCTGATGGAGTCATCCTGGGATTCTGAACCTGAGACTTGGGAATAGCAATGCTTCCAGCACAGTGTCCACAGCCATCATCCTTGAGAAGCCACCCCTGTAGAGATGCAGCCTGGTAAGTGGTCCTATTTGTATTGAAGACCCAAAAAGAAAAGCCTTGCCGCTGTCAAATAGTTTACCATCAGAAACTGTTATCATTTTATTAGTGGAAATGATTTTAAAGAAGAGGCATTAACACCTGTGTTAGCAATGCAACTTGATTGTGGGACTGAATTGCAGTAGAAACCTCTCATGTGTTCTCTCCCCCATTAGAATGTAAACTCCTTGAGGGCAGGAATTGCCTTACTTTTCTATTTTTCTCCAGTGCTTTGCTCATAGTAATCCATTAATTAATGTTTCGTTCCATCATTCATTCATTTTGTACTGGCTCCTTACCTGTTGCATACAAATACAACCCTTTATCTCTATCATTCTCAAAAAACTCTTATTTGAATTGCTAACTATCATCCTATATATTCCCTTCCCTCCTAAACCTTTTGAATAAGTCATCTACATGTGGAACCTACCCTTCTGTTCTTTTCTCTCTTTCTTTTTTTTGCAGGGCAGTTAGGGTGACTTGCCCAAAGTCACATGGCTAGTAAGTGTTAAATGTCTGAGGCTGGATTTGAACTAAAGTCCTTGTGACTCCAGGACCAGTACCCTATTCAGTGCACCACCTAGCCACCCCTCCTTTCTTTTCTGAATCCATGGCAATCTGCCTTCATCATTTCATAAGAGATTGCTCATTCCAAAGTGACCAGTGATCTCTTTATTAAATACCGTGGCTAAAGTCATTTTCCTAAAAACATGGGTCTGAGCATGAGATCCTCCTGCTAAATGACCCCCAGAGACTCCCCATTGCCTCCAAGGTCAAACATGAAGTTCTCTGTCATTCCACAAAATTGGTCATTTCTGTCTTTCCCACTTTTCTCACACTTCACAACCCCCTCCATGCACTATAAAGTCCAGTGATACCAGCCTTCTTGCTGTTCCTTGCAAAGAATGCTCTGTTTCTTCCCTGTACCCTCACACATTATGGGAATGTTGCCTCCCCTCTGAGTCTGGACGTTCCTGGCTTCTGTCAAGACTGAACTCAGACACAGCTTTCTGTAGGAAGCTTTCTTTCCCTGACTCTCCAGCTGCTGTTTGTTCCTATTGATTTACATGCCATCTTCTCCAACAGTATATAAGCTCCTTGAGGGCAAGGATTATTTTTGTGTTTTTCCCTTTCTTTGTATCCTCAGGTCTTAACAGCATCTGGCATAAAGTGCATGTTGCATGTGGTCATTTTTCAGTCATGTCTGACTCTTCATGACCCATTTGGGTTTTTTTGGCAAAGATACTGGAATGGTTTGCTATTTCCTTCTCCGGCTCATTTTACGGTGAGGAAACTGAGGCAAATACGGTTAAGTGACTTGCCCAGGGTCACACAGCTAGTAAGTGTCTGAGGCCAGATTTGAACTCAGGAAGATGAGTCTCCCTGACTCCAGGTCCAGCGCTCTGTGCACTATGGCATCACCTAGCTGCCTCTGGCATATTGTAAATGCTTTATAAATGTTGGTTAATTAATTGATTCTATTTCTAGAATTAACTGTCTTGACTTCCCTTTTTTCCTCTGGGCCTCAGCATCCTCATCCTGAATTCTATTAAGATGTGATTGTTATGGCTCCATCTCAATTAACAAGCCAGCTAGAAAAAGAGAAACCCCATAGTCCTGTCCTAAATTAATTCTACAATCTGATCAAGTTTTGCCTCCTTAAAGGAATTTGAAAATGATCTATAATGAAAGAAAATTTTCTCTATTCTGTTTTCAGGGGAAGAACTGATCATTGAATGTGACTTTATTTTTAAATCACTGCTACAATACACTTTCACATTTACTCCTACTTCAGAAGGAACCTTTGTACTTAAAAGTTTTACCTATGGGAAATCTAAAAACTGAGAACAGTGCTTATTTTTCTCTTATTAAAATCTTTGGGGCTTTTTTGAGGTCATTAATTTCCTATTCCTTTTACATGTACCAAATGAATATTCTACATTGGTACATTCACTGAAACAGAAAAACAGGATAGGAGGGCAATCACAGTCATGCGGGAAAGCTGCCTACTAGGGCAACAGATGGCTGATAAATGCTTGTTGTATGAATAAATGAATGAACCAGGATTTTGGTACACAGTGTAACAACAAGGTAGTGGGACTGATCTTTTAGCCAGTGTAACAGAACATAGACAGTCTGATATGATAGAAAGAACATTGGACCTACAGACAGATGACCTGGATTCAAATCCTGCCTCTCCTACTCTGGTCCTCTCTTTGACCTTGCTTAGGCCAATTTCTCTGGGTCTCCGTTTCCTCAACTGTAAAATGAAGAATTGGACGAGATCATGTCTAAGGTCTTTCCCAGTTCTAAATCTATGATCCTAATTCCAAACGAGGGATATCCCCTTCAAAATAGTCACCTTGGGACGTCGCAAGGTTGTTTACTGAGTCTGAAGATGTTGCCACCGTCTAGCTACCTTATTAGAATGCTTGTAATCATACTCACTCTTTTGAAAAGCCTCAGTAGTGACTGTTAACCCTTTGAGACTGGACTTAATTTTTTAAAAACATCCAAATATCATTTATAGACATTTATGTTGAAAATTAGGTGACCTGATGTAGCTTCACAAGGTACTGAACTTGATATAGTATATGTCACATACAGATATCTAGAGATCTGTATCTGTCTATGTATGTGAGAGAGAGGGAGAGACCAACAGAGACAGAGACACAGAGAGAGAGAAAGAGGGAGACAGAGAGAAGGATAAAGCTGGATTTGTGACTTCATCACTAAATGGAATTTCCAGTGTGGAAAACCCTCTCCACTAACAGATCAACAATTTGTCCCTAATTTATAGTCTTCAAGAGTTGCCTAGTATAAATATTTTAGAACACATAGGTTCTTGTTCTTTTTCCTTAACCATTTTTGAAAAGAGACCCTAGTAGAGGTGTTGCTGGGTCAAAGGATATAGGCAGTTTAATAACTCTTTGGGCATAATTCCAGATTTCTCTCCAAAATGATTGGATCAGTCCACAATTCTTACTAACAATGCATTAGTGTCCCAATTTTTCCATATCCCCTTGAACACTGATCACTTTCCCTTCACTTGTTTTAGCTAGTCTGATAGGTGTGAAATAATATCTCAAGGTTGTTTTAATTTTCATTTCTCTAATCAATAATGATTCATACCATTTTTTCATATGAAATAGTTTTTTTTTGAATTCTGGAACCTCAAGTTAAGATCATCTGCTTTATAGTAATGTGTGTGTGTGTGTGTGTGTGTGTGTGTGTGTGTGTGTGTACAATTTAGAATCATAAGTCTGTTTGAATTGAACCTAAGAGGTCACATAGTCCAACCCAGGAGTAGACTATTAAAAAAAATGTATGCAAGGCACACTTTTAAGTTTAAGCTACATTATTAACACTTTCTTATGTCTGGAAATCAATACAATAAATCAATAACAAAACATTAAAGCAAGCTTGATTGGTAGCATTGGCTGATTTCTGAGGCATAGATAAAGAGGTCAGTCTACTCCAGCACACTCCTGAGTCCAGTCCTTTCATTTTACTAATAAGGAAATGAATGAGGAAATAAATTATCTAAGATCACACAATTCCTGGACTGGTAGAACCAGCATTAGATTGCAGAAGAATCTAGGAGTACAATATTTTTACCATCATAATTTAAAAGAAAATTTATTAAATGGATTCTAGCAATGTTGGTGTAATATTCTCTCGTGCTGCCTGCCCATGTGTGTTAGGAATATTGGCATTATAAGCTTTTGCCTAAGGTCCTATGAGATTCTATAGTTCAATAAACATCAATTATGATTAATAATCCTAAAATGAGCATTACAGCAACATTTCTGCTGTCCTATTTTTTAATCACCAATTAGATGGATAAATCCCTTGTCTACCTTGACATAACCAGCTTCTCCCCAGTTCCTAAATTAATCCTAGACAATCCAAGTGAAGTACTTAGAAAGATATTTAAATCCTTTCAGATTACTGTCATTTAATAGCCCATATGGATGAAAGGTTCATTTGCCTAGTGAAAGCTTTTAAAAAAACAAACTGAGCAATGAAAATAAGTTCTGTAACAAATGACTGGTCACAGGTAAAACCTTATTAATTGAATAATATTACAACATTCCTTTTTTCATAACAGAATCATAGCATAGAACCCTAGGGGCAACTGCTTTCTTATCTGGTGATACATTTTCTTCATTGAATAATAGCAAATTATGCTATATTCCCCATTCCCATAATTCTCACTTGTTAAAAGAATCTGACTCATTCTAAACTGAAGAGTTCTTCACATCTTTCTATTAAGCAGCAATTTTCCTCTTACCTTCTAACTGAATCATCACAGCCAATCTGACTCAAAACCTCACCTCAAATCCCAGATTTCACCCATTGAAACTAAATAGCTAAACTAAAACTAAATAAATCTCAAGGGACCCAGAGTTTAAAGAAAGAAAGAGAACAGGGATTTGTTCTGGGAAGTTTGGGTTGTAGTAGTGGTGGTAGTGGTAGTAGTGGTAGTAGTAGTGGTGGTAGTAGTAGTGGTAATAGTAGTAGTAGTAGTGGTAGAAGGTAGTGGTAGAAGTAGTGGTGGTAATAGTGGTAATAGTAGTAGTAGTGGTAGTGGTGGTAGTAGTAGTGGTAATAGTAGTAGTATTGATAGTGGTGGTAGTAGTAGTAGTAGTAGTAGTTGTTTCTTCTCTGGAAGATGGAAATATGATTCCTAACAACATACTTTAATGACTCTGTATGATCTCACCACCATAGGCACTATCTCAGTGACAAAGCACTTTGCCACCCAACTCTGTCAGCCCATCCTGTTCTCTTGTCTATATCCTTGCTAGTATAAAAGTAGTATACTCATTCTAACAAAGATTTATTAAAATTTAAAAATATTTCTTCCTCATAAAGTTGGTTATAAATGCTATCTAATAATATGCCATTTTACTGATAAAGCTTATTCATAAACATCTAATCTATGTCAAAAATGGGCAGCAATGATCTTTTCTTGCCTTTCTCCTTATTCTCTAAAAGTCTTTATTTCTATAAACTAAGAAATGTTGCAGCTGCTCATTTTTTTTCCTAAGAGAACTGAGAATTGTATTTTCCATGCAGGAAAAATAGTGAAAGATTGTTTGTGACTCATTCGTTCAATTGCTTGCCTTCTACCAGGGAACTCCCACAAAATTAAATTGACGAACCACAGAGGTGATAAGAAATGATTAGAAACAAATTATTCACTATCAGTAGGTAGCATTCTATAGAAATTGCATCTCACAATACTTTACAAAATAGATCTTTTTCACCAGTTAGAATCATCATAGCACTTATTTCAAAAACAGGTTTTAACTTGAGTTTCTTCGACAAATGCCAATTAACACAGTGGTACTCACCCTGACAGAAACAACTACGACTCAGGCAGCTTCTGAGCTTGACCGTATGGCATGAAGACATTTCTGGGAGGGGTGGACTAGAAAGGGACTCTATTCAAAGTCTGGTTTGGAAATTTAATTGTGCCACTATTTTACCTAAAAATTTTTTCATTTTAATTAAATATTTTTCATCACCTGTCGAGTTAGGTAAGGAAACAATGCAAAGGATTATTTAAATATGTGTGCATATGTATACATACATATATATATATATATGCTAACAGTGTATAAAATGAAATTTATTTTCCAGTGTAATTTTTGGTTTTTCATGATACTTTGAACATATTTATATGAGTAATTCTTTTTTATTTTTAATTAATTTTCTTGTTTACATCATTCATTGTCATTACATTTTTGAATTACAAATTTTCTCCCCGTCTTGACCCCGCCCCAACCCCAAAACAGCAATCCCACTGTAAAGTCCCTCCCCTGCTCTGCTCTCTTACTTTCTGGTAGGGCAGGGAGGGTCTCTCTATCCCAGCCCCTTATACGAGTACTTCTTCCAGTTATATACTCAGCCCTCCCTTTCATCCTATTCTACTCTTAATTATAAATCCTCTAAAGACTAAATCAGGTGTCTTAAGACATTAGATGTGATGGCTCTTCCTCCAGGTTTCCTAATAGTAACTGTATAAAAACTGAAGTACACAGGCTGTCTCTCTGTTATTCTTCCTCCTGACTGCTTTCTGGCCCATATCCTTCTCCTGGTAACAAGTCTCCTTGGTCATATATATACATATACATACATATACACACACACGCACATATATGTGTGTATATGTATATATACACATACATATAATCTTTTTGGAGGAGGGAAGGTAGGGCAGTTTGGGTTAAGTGACTTACCCAAGGTCACACAGCTAGTAAGTGTGTCAAGTGTCTGAGGCTGCATTTGAACTCAGGTCCTCCTGACTCCAGGGCCAGTGCTCTATTCACTGTACCACCTAGCCACCCCGATTATATTTTTTTGTGGTTTCTGGTATGTAATTCTTTTTGCTCCCCCTCCCCACTTCCTTGCCCTTCCTCACCCAGAATCCATGCATTGCCTTTTTGTTAACCTGAATCTTAGTTCTTTGGGGACTGACAACATATGATTCATAGCTATATACAATATTGGTAGACTATTGATGTTAAGACATTCATTTTTCTTTCAAGAAGAATCTTGGAGGTAATAGTAAAAACTATGCAGTTTTCCAAATACAATCCACTCTCTTCCTTCTATTCCATCCTATTCTGGGTGCAGTTTACTGTCCATCTGCAGGGCCTGTCCAAGCCGCATGTGCTGGCAGGCTGTTTACCAAACTATATATCAGAGTCTGGACAACAGGTATTTGTCATTCATTTGATTTTTTCCTGTGTGGATGGTGAGGTTGAATTCTTTTGAGGCACTTATACGGACCACATTCTAGAGGTTCTTTATTGTTCTAGAGCTTGAAACAATCAGTACATCCACATGCAGGAGTATATGGAGAAATCTGCCATCTCTACAGAATCCCTCTTCTGTCAGACTCTTGGATGGGTGGCCTTAATGACGATGACCAACACTTCTGCTGAGTGTACAGATCCCCCTTTTATGCCTCATTTGATACCAATAATCAGTTACCTAGCCAACTTATCACTGTTGCATGTTTAAAGAATCATACATGATTTTAACATACTCACGGGAGTTATTTTGTTGGAAGAGGGTTTTTAAGGTGGCTCTTTGATCTATCAAACCTTAAATATTGAAATGAATCAGTGAGGCTTCACATGGTACAGTAGGTAAGAGTTGTTCGACCTGGTATCAGGAAGACATGAGTCCATAATCCTGCCTCTTACCATTACAGCTATGTGACCCTGATCATTTCACTACTCTCCCCCCCCCACCCCCTCAGTTTCTCATTGGTAAAATGGGGGTAATAGTAGCACCTCCTTTACAGGGCTTTTGTGAAGGTCAAATGAGGTAATGAGTAAACACGTATGAATGCCAGCTGTGACCTTGTCAGGGATGCGGATCACTGCTGCCACTTTCCTCTGACCATTCTGTGCAGCTCCATTCAGGTCCTTCCAGGAGCCCAGCACAGGGGTTCATCCAAGACACGGCCTTTCTTACTTTCTTGAGACATTGTGGCGGTCCGCTGGAGGAGACAGCATTTAGAGTCCGGAAGATCTGAATTCAAATCTGGCCTCAGACAGTAACTAGTCCTACGACCCTGGGAAAGTTGTTGGATCACTATCTGCCTCGGTTTCTTCAACCCTAAAATGGGAATCATAATAGCGACCCCCTCCCAGGGTTATTGAGAGGATCAAATAAGAAAATATTTGGAAAATGCTTGTGGTCATTAAAATTTCTCAAATGAACTTACCCTTCTCCTCATCTCTTATTATTAGTTAAATCTGGACCAACACTGTCTACCATCAGCACCTACCCAAGGCAGGCTATCCATCAGTCACTAAACATTTGTTAAGGACCTCCTATGTGCCAAATACTCTCCCGAGTGTTGGATACCCAGCACTTAGAAAGTTAAATAGACGGTTCCTGCTCTTAAAGACCTCAAAATTTAATAGGGGAGACAACACGCAAATAACTATGTCTAAGTATTGGCAGGTAGGTGACACAGTGGATAGACCACTGGGCCTAGAGTCAGGAAGACCTGAGTTCAAATCCAATCTCAGACACTAGTTGTATGAACCTAGGCAAGTCACTTATACCTATTTGCCTCAGTTTCCTAATCTGTAGAATGAGATAGAGAATAAAACGGCAAACTACTCCAGTATCTTTACCAAGAAAACCTCAAATACGGTCATGAAGAGTCAGATATGACTGAAAATTGACTGCATAACAACAAGAATCTAACTGTATGTCATAGTCAAAACAATGGCTCCTCTTTAACTGCTAGGTTTTCCCTGGCAGGTAGTTAAGCCAAACTCTTTTGAATACTCTTCCTTGATTAAAGTGTAAGCTCCTTGAGGGCAGGGACTATCATTCTTTTTCTTTTTCATCTCCTTGGCTCTTAGCATAGAGCCCACTACTACTGTACACACTTAACCAATATTTATTGAATTGAGTTGGTTATGAATCTCGCCCAGGAGATTCAGAAATCTAATGGGGCTTGATGCAAATATCACAATGCTGTCTACAAACAGGAGCTTTTGAACACTTGACCATCTGTAGGGAATCTCTCTTACTTAGACTGCCATTGGATTTCTTCCATGGCAGTGGTAGATATGTTTGATGAACATACATCAACCTGTTTTATGCTTCACTTGATATTAACCGTCAAAGGGATGATCAACAAGGCTGTCTCTGTTATAGCTTTCAAGGAATCTTGTATAATTTTGACAAATGCACGGTAGACGCCTTGTTGGAGGAAGAGTCTTTAAGGTACTATTTTGCTGTGCTGAATCAAAAGCTTTTATGTAGCCAAAAAACAATAAATACAATTGGATCTTATATTATAAGTGCCTGTTAGTTTGTTGTCTATCCATAAAAGTTTATCAAAATTTCCCTAATAAACGTTTATCCATCAATGGTAGTAGAGATGTCACTTACATACTCTAATATCAGAGCCCCTGAGGCACCACAAAAGGAAACAGAAATGGTACTAAAGGACAAACATCTCTACCAGACCCAGCATTCATAGTTCTATGTTAGATGTGACAGATTTGAAAGATTAGTCCTCAAGATGTCTAAAAAAAGGGAAAAGACCAAATGTTTTTGGGGGGAGAAATTCAAGCATTATTACTATTGAAAAAGATAGCTGGGGCAGCTAGATGGCACAGTGAATAAAGCACTGGCCCTGGAATCACGAGGATCTGAGTTCAAATGTGAACTCAGACACAACACTTATTAGCTGTGTGACCTTGGGCAAGTCACTTAACCTCCATTGCCCTGCATTCCCCCTCCAAAAAAAAAAAAAGAAAGAAAAGAAAAAGTAAAAGATAGCCATGGTATATCACTAATTACTAATTCTTGTGCTTACTTTGTCATCTCTCTAAAATCTTTAGGTGAATATTCTCCACATATATTGGGAGCATTCTTTATGGAACTACTAGAAAGGAACAGACGGATATTCTCAAAGAATATTCTAGAGTAGACCACACTTTAGTTAGTGCATACAGAAGTATTTGGTATCTTACATGGTATTCATACAAAAGCATCTGCTAGTTGTTCAAGAAAAAATGATGGATTATGAAAAATAGTGAATTAATAAAGGAGATCTGAATGACTCTAACAATTCTGTTACTTCATTTATACTGTATTATTATAGGAAATTAATTTTATTTCATTATTGAGATGAAACATTTTTAATGAAATCACCAAAATTCTACATTTCTTGTCTTTCTAGAAAAATTAGTTTTATGGTACAAGTATGCCTTGTTTTATTAGGCTTTACTTTATTGAGCTTTTTAGATAGCATTCCCTTACAAATGGAAGGTTTGTGGCAATCCTGCCCTGAGTAAGTCATTTTCCCCAGTAGCATGCGCTCACATCATGTCTCTATCACACTTCGGTTTTCACAATATTTCAAACTTTTCATTATTACTAAACATGTTGTAGTAATCTGTGATTGGCATCCTTTTATATCACTAGTAATTGTTTTGGAGTAACATGAACTGCACTCCTATATGAGGGCAAACTTAATCAATAAACGTTGTGTATATTCTGCCTGCTCCACCTACCAGCCGTTCTCCCATCCCTCTCCCTCTCTTTGGACCTCCCTATTCCTTGAGACACAACAATATAGAAATTAGGCCAATTAAGAATCCAACAATGGCCTGTAAGCATTTAAGGAAGAGTCAATCCATGAGGCAAACTTAATTGTTACCTTATTTTAAGAAACTGGCACAGCCACCACAATCTTTAGCAACCTCTACCCCGATAAGTCAGCAGTCATCAACAAGACCCTCCATCAGCAAAAAGATTACAACTTGCTGAAGTTCAGCATTTTTAGCCCTAAAGTATTTTTAAGTTAATGTATGTACGTACTATGGCATACATAATAACTACAGTATGGCATAAACATAACTTTCATATGTATTGAGAAATAAAAAAAATTCTTGTGACTCATTTTATTGCAATATTCACTTTATTGTGATGGTCTGGCACCAAACTCACAGTATCTCTGACGTATGTCTATATAACTCTGATTCTGACCTATTCCTTAAAAATGGAATTTCATCATCTTGTTTCTTCTGTGGGAATTAGAATATTTCACAAATATTGCATTAATTCTCAAAGTACTTTTCTTGAAACAAACCCAGAAAATTAGTACTAGAAAAAAGAAACACCCTACAGAGTTTATGGAATTACAGAGCTAGAAAATTTCTTAGAGAGAATCTAGAGAACCTCTCAACATACAAATGAGGAAACTGAAAGTCCAGAGACATCAAACGACTTGCCCAAAGTCATGTAGTAATTAGTGCCAAAGTTTAAATTATAGAAAATCCAGATTTCCTCTTAGTTTTGTGTTCTTTCCACTCCGCCGTATTGCCTCATAAACCTCTGTCTAACATTCTGTTCATAAGCCTGTGATTGAAAACAGTTTTCCAAAATCACTTCCCCTGAAATAACAAAGTAGGAGTAACGGGGATCTGGCACATATGCCACCAACTTCTCAGCTGATGCAGCCTTCCCATGTGAAGGATGCTGAGTAGGTTCTTTTCAAGGGCAATCACAAGAATGTATAATGGAAGTGCTATGTAGAGACAGTGGAGCGTATCACAGCAACAAGCATTTATTAAGTGCCAATTATATGCAAGGCACTATGCTAATTGAATTGGCAATGTCTGAAAAAATTTGTCTAATTTTGCATCACCTCTCTGTCAGGAGCTAGGTAGCAGCAGCCTTCTTCATTGGTCCTCTGGAATCATAGTTTGTCATAATGTTAAATTAATAAAAAATTATTTTAGGCAGAGCACAGTATTAATAATATCTTCAACATGGAAATCACTGACTTACTACTAAGAACTAAGGAAGCTGGAAATCACAATGCTGTTCTCATCCAGCAGATGGCAATCAGGAAATGGCAAATAATAAGCCAAGCATTCTCCCCACATTTGGCCAAGGCCAGATATGCAAAACCATTTTTCCCCCAATGGTAATTATCTTTATATTTTCATTTTTTTATGAAAGCTAATGTGAAATAGAAAGTCTACACAAGTTCCTAGGAATAAAAAAATGAGAATGAGAAAAGTAAAAAAAAACACCAAGGAACTTAAAATTTTAATAAAAATTCAAAGTAAGAACTACATTATTATCTAAGCCAGGCATGTAAATTAGCATGAGAGTAATGAAATATCTGAGTAGACATAAAATATACTGAAAAGGTTAGACCAGATGATTTCTCATGTTCCTTCTAGCCTGAAATCCTACGATTACCATAGAAGGAAAACTATAGCAGTAGCATTGTAGGAAGACTATAATTAAATCATTTAGTATGAACCCAGTGGCCAGGTAGAACTTTTTTGATATATTGCTCAACAATTCCTAAAAAGGATTAGACTGATGGGTCACCTGGGTTCTAGTTTTGTTACTTATCAGTTATATGATCTCAGGTAAGTCACTAAACCTTTCTGATTCACAGTATCTCTAAAAGCAAAATAAAAAGACTGAATTAAATAATCCTTTATAAGTTCCCTCCCAGCTCTAAAATTTCGTAGACCAAACAGAATTGTATGAGTTTTGGAGGAACATCCTTGGTTTTAGTCCTGGTTTCCCAGTCTAGATAGTAGTTCCATGGGTCTTCTTATTTCAGATGGTCCAAATGGGAGATCACATCTGCTTTGGGAACTGGAAGCCCCAAGGAAAGCAGGCCTGGGAGTTCTCTATCATGACATGCTTGTATGTAGCCTTCTAAGAAGGGGCAGGAGGGTGATTAAGAGAGGATCTTTTGCTAGAACATGCCAAATGGTTTCCAAAGTTTCCAAGGACAAGAGTTTATTGATCTATTTCAAGTAGGTACCCTCCTCAACTTGAATAACACTTGTCAACCTTGGGTACTCCTGGGAAACAAAAGTGCTGACGTACGAATTATTCATTTTGTACCTGGAGAAAAATCAGCCAGAATATGCAGTCACAATGAATATTCCACTGATTAATACTGCTTTGTAGATGGGTTTCAGTGAAAATCTAGTGAAATGGATGGTTGGGAGTTAAATTTTAAAAACTAAAGAAAATTAGAAAAAGTATTATTTTATCCTCAATGCCAAAGATAAAAAAAGGAAGAGAAAAATAGAAACTGAGGAAATGACATCAAATGTGACCGGACATTAATTCAAAAGAATATAATGGCTCTATTTCAGCATTTAACCCATGTGTTTTGCATCCTGAATAGTCTTTCAACGTCAAGCAGGAACATGATGTTATTTTTTAAAAAATGTCTCTGCAAACAAGAAAACTGATTGATACCATTTGAGTCCATGGAAACACTGCTGCCAATATATTTAAAATCTATGTCAAAGAAACTGATTCTGTGCCATTAAAAAAAACCAAACCACGAACCATATTCCAACACAAGATGTTTAGGGTTTGCCTCTGGGAGAACAGTTCAGAAGATTTGTTTTGTGTACCCTGAGTAATAATGTCCCTTTTCATAATGGTATTCTTACATAATTCCTTATTTGTTTTTCTGCATTCTCTCTATTGTTGCCATTAATAGTTTAATAAATGTTTCCATATGCTGCCACCTAGTGTGAAGATGTCTACAGCTATGTGTTGTCATCTTGTGTATCCTACGGTATTTTCCACATAAGTGTAGCTCAATAAATATTTGTTAATTAAATGAAAGAATAAATAAATGGAATTTTAAAAATACAAACAAACCAGTGAATCTAGTTTGAAGAAACACTATCATCCTACCATACCATCTCACCAACACTGGAATCTTATAAATAGTTTATTCCATCAATATTCTTTTTTTTTTTCTTTTTGGAGGGCAATTGGATTTAAGTGACTTGCCCAAAATCATACAGCTAGTAAGTGTGTCAAGTGTCTGAGGCTGGATTTGAACTCAGGTCCTCCTGACTCCAGAGCTGGTGCTCTACTCACTACACCACCTAGCCACCCCTCCATCAATATTCTTACTCCATCTTCCCTTTGACTAACATGCTCCTGCTCCCCTAATCTCTGTCATCTAGAACTATCAGCCTGGTTCAGACCATCACTGGAAAAAAGAACTCCCACTACAACATACTGAACAAGTGGTTATTCAGCCTTTGCTCTCTAGTGAGGGGGAACCTATTGCTCATTCCTCTTCTGTATACTTCTAATAGTTAAGAAAATTTTCCTGAAGTGAATCTTAAATGTACTTCTTTGCAACCTCCACTCATTGCTCTTGGCCAAATCATGGCTAATTTGCTAGCATGACCATGGGCAGGGTTCTCTAAACCATTTTCTGATTCAGTTGCAGAGACTGCATTTCTTCTCACCAAAGATATTACCAAATCCTTGTCAGAGAACCCACAAGTTTCATCTTCATAGTGTTTACTAATCTCTGATTTTTGTGGCATTTGGAAAAAAGGTGTTTGGTTGTTAACATTTCCAAAATAGGGACCTATGCCTGGTGTCAGAAAGACCTGAGTTCAGCTTCAGCCTTAGACACTTGCTGAGTGACCCTGGGCAAGTCATTTAACCCTGTTTGCCTCTGTTTCCTCATCTGTAAAATGAGCTAGAGATGGAAATGGCAAACCACTCCAGTACCTTTGTCAAGAAAACCCCAAATGGGGTCAGGCAGAGTCAGACACAACTGAAATGACCCAACAGCAAACAGTTAAGGGGTACCTCTAGAACCCTGAAGAGAGATGTAGTAGCTGCCCTCTGGGGACTCAGTCTGCCAGTAAGAGTGGGAGTTGGAAGAGAAGCTCCATAGCATGGCGCTGTGTGCTTACATACGTTCTTGTCTCCACCAACAGAACGCAAGCTCTTTATGAATGAGGATCATTTTATTCTTTGTGTCTGTATCCCCAGTGCCTAGCACCGTGCCCAGCACACAGTAAGTGCTTAATACACGCTTGATTGACTGAATTACAGAATCAGCAAGGACCTACTCAGTTCCAAGTATTAGTTCCTCTTGAAAAAACATTTGCATAAGAGAAGTACAAATCTGCATTTAATTGCATTTCAGTTACTCTGACTACAAGCTGAAGCATCAAATAAGAAAAATGAGAACCAAGAGGGAGATGGTTCAGAGGCAAAGAACAGAAATGAAACCTGAGAGAAAAGAAAATGACAACAAAGGCTGGGTAGGGATGGGTGTAGGAAATGGGAGACAGAGGAAACAGTAGAACACGAGAGTGTGTGTGTGTGTG
>CM053595.1:235001608-235039857 GCA_028646575.1 Pseudocheirus occidentalis
ATTGAACTGAGTGGCCTTCTAGTGGGAGTGGGTGACAAGAGAGGAATCGAAAGAATCTAGAATTCAAAGTTCTCCAATACCTGCAACTAGGAATTAAGATATACAGGGGCTGGGATAGGGAGACCCTCCCTGCCCTACCAGAAAATAAGAGAGCAGAGCAGGGGAGGGGCTTTACAATGGGATTGCTGTTTTAGGGGTGGGGCAGGGGCAAGAAGGGGAGAAAATGTGTAATTCAAAAATGTAATGAAAATGAATAATGTAAACAAGAAAACAAATAAAAAATAATTAAAAAAAAAAAGAAAAGTCAAGGAAAAGTGAAGGAAACTGGGACCGCCAACTCCTGTCCTGTCTACTCAGGTACCTCAACAAATTAATGCTAATATAATGTAATATTATATTATAACAATATAATATATGTGACAATGGGTAGTGTTTCTATAGCACTTTAAGGTTTTCAAAGTACTTTACAACTATAATCTCATTTAGTTCTCACAATAGCACTAAGCATAGTACCTGTCATGTGGTAGGTGCTTAATCAATGTTTAGTGACTTGAACTACCCTGGGAAGTAGGTGTGCCTGATTTTACAGATAAGGAAACTGTGGCAGATAGAGGTCAATTGACTTGTTCAGAGTCACACAGCTAGTAAGTGTCTGAGGCCAAATTTGAACTCAGTTCTTCCTGACTCCTGGACCAATATTCTATCCATTGTACCACCAGCTGCCACAAGTTACTTTCTGTGATATCATCTTATTGGTGGATGACTCACTGAACAAGGAGGATTGATATTCACTAGACCCTTTTAATGAGCTAGATCTTTCTTAGAGACAGGAACTAGGACTGGGAGTAAGGATCCTGCTAGGTCTGTGATACTCTGGAAATCTTTGGCCTTCTCAAATTTTTCTACAAAGTATAATTGTTTTACCTATAAATACTACAAGTTATAGAATTTTTTTTACCTATCATATAGTAATTATGGTATTTTTACCATGTACTGACTGTATAGTAGTTATAGCATTTTTACCATATACTTACCACTTAGAGACTTTATGAGAATGAAAATAAAGTGCTAAGAATTTCAAAGAAAGAAACCCAGTAATTTCATATTAGAAATTGTATTCTGTTTAACCTGAAGTGAGTGAACATGTATGTCAGTTCATTTTATGGTTCTGCTTGTCTCAGCAACCACAAGATTTTCCACTTCCCATACTGATGAAGGTGATGCATTGATATCCTTTTCCCCCTCATACACTGTTTTCCCTTTAAAATTTGTTACTACTGTATGAATCCAGAATTCTGCAACAATGCTGGGAAGACACTGTGGAAGAGAGCTACCTCCCAGATGGCCATCTATTTAATAAACTTTGAGCAATTTGACCTGCCCCCCCCCAAAAAAAAATTAACGTGAGGAACAAGGTGCTCTGTGCCTCAATAGGTTTATCAGATGAGTGTCAGGATTAATCAAGGGTATAAACTAGGTAGAAATAAGTTCTTAAATAATTTAGAAGTGAATTACTTGAGTTATTGAATGAAGCTTTGAAACATCAAATGAGGCCTCATAGGTAATGTCTTGTGGTTGGTGGAAGTGAATCAGTCATCTTCAGCGGGGCTTGGCTAAAACAACAAACCAGATCAGAATCTGACCTTCCAATAACTGACCATACTGATAGTGGAACAACTATAGCTGAGCACCAGAGAGGGAATCACTTGGGGACTGGTTAAGGAGGAATCTCTGCCTTCTCTTCCTTTCCCTTGATCAGAGGTAAACTTTGTGACTTTGGAAAGGTTGGAAGGTTTGAACATCTGTGTTGGTAGCAGCATTCCTAGAACAGCAGTAGCGGATGGCAGTATCTGTATGAGGAGCCAAGGACCAACTAGAGAAAACAGAAGAAATGCAACTACAGGACTCTACTAGGGCACCTACCATCAGAGCTCAGCAGAGAAGCACATATCCCAAAGGGGAAACTTCTTGAGGACACTATGAAAGGAGAAAAGGACTTCCCAAAATCAAGAACTGTGAGTTAACTCTTTGCCTCGTGTTCTCTAAGCTTGAATCCAGTTTCCCCTGTGTGTGGGACCTGTATGTGCTAGTGGAGAGTGATGAGGTATAGGCTCTGGGACCCCTCCCCCCTTTTTGAGCTCTCCTTTATTCTTTGGCTCTGGGAAAGTAAACCCCAGGGAAGACATTTGCCTGTGGTCAAGGACCCTGAGATGCGGCTCTGCCCAAGTCTTTAGCTCGCTTTGTTCCAATAGTTTCCCACCCTTGAATTGGCCCGGCCCACCATTGTCTATGATCTCCAGGTAGCGTCCAGCAACTTCCCACCCTGAACCACTCATTACTGGAGTCTGACCTCATCTGACTCCTCCTGAAGACCCTCCCCAATCTCTTCCTCTGTACCACCCCTAGATTCCTCCCACAACCGTATTGTATAGAGAAACCTATCTTCCCTCCATGTGGTGTGAGAGCGCCTTAGAATGCCTTAGTAGAGACTTTGCTCTGGGAGAGCGCCATTGAATAGTTTGATATAGATGTGCTCAGTGAGAGCGCCATGAGATAGCTTAGGATAGACTTGCTCTGTGAGAGCACCTTTAAATGGCCTAACACCCCACGTGGTGAGCTTGAACTTTCAATAAACTTTACTTTTTCCTTGGCTGAGAAGACGAGTGGAATTCTTTCCGCAGAACCCGGCATGTTGGTATTTTGGGATCTCAGGCAGCCCTAACCCTCTTTGGGCTCCTCTTCAGAGAGTATGCCCTAGACTTGAGGGGGAGGGAAGTTACTTCTGTCCAAATCTTTCTTGCTCTATCTACTTAGTAAATATTCCTCTCTAAAAGTTAATTAAGTCTGACATAATCAAAGAGAGGGTTTGTGAGTGACACTACTAGAAAACTGTCCCCTAACCCCTTAAATTTATTCCTAAAATCCTGAGGGGAGGAATAATTAGCTGTTCTATAGGGAACTAACTTGTCAATGTAAATAGGAATTGGGGGAAGTGAGCTTAGAAGTGGTACTACATATCTATATCTCTGTATAAAATTTGTATATGTTTACATATATACACACATATTTACATATGCACATATATTTATACCACATATAGATTTTGTATTGCTCAAGTAGTGGGTATATGTCCACCTGAGTTGTCTGAATGCTGCTTATGAGTAGCATGTTTTGATGGACCTGGAATTTTGCCCACCCTTTTCCTAGGGAAATTTTAGTTTCTGCCTGGACGGGAAAAGGAAATTAGTGCTATAGGCTAATCATTCTTCTCTCCTTAGATAAGGAGTATCAGGCTAGATTTATACCTATTTTCTCCCTTAAATATTGTTAGTCTAGGGGAAGGATATTTTCCCTTTAGTTCAAGATTCTTTCTAGGTCACTATTCCTTAAAGAAGGGAAGGCCCCTTATTTATATTTGAAGGCTTGAATCTATCCCACTAAACACTAGTTACACAAAAGGCCATCACAAATAGTGAATAGTGAGTAAACCCATTTACTTAAGCAGAAAACAAACAGATATCAGATTAGAATATACACTGAGTGAATTAGTTCTCCCGCTGAGAGCAAGCTATCTAAGCTCAACCAAGAGAGGCTTTGATCACAGCCAAAAGGAAATTCCTCAAAGTTTCTAGGGAGGTATGCTGGAAATCAGGGGCATGTTGAAGGACCCAGCTTTCTCCTACATGTCTGTTCTCTCTTTCTCTCTGGGTCTATTCCTGTAGTGTGCCTGAAACTGTGAGAGTACTCTCTTGAAGCAAGAAGGAAAGGTCCCTTTTCTCCCAAGCTTTTACACTAACTCTGCCCTTCCTGCAGGCCTATAGTACCAGTTATCAATCTCTCCACCAATGAGGAGAGTCTTATGCAAATTTTCTGGGCTTACGATCTGGGTGGTATTCATAGTATATATACATGCATACATATGTATATATGTATGTATGTATGTATATACACACATATACAGCAATATACATATACATATGCATTTATCCTTTTTTTTGCTTGGCACATTTTATGAATGTCTATAGCCCATAACAACTGCCAAGTACAGGTAAGTTAAAAAAAAAATCTACCCATATGACTACAGTAAGCAATACAAATATGCTTTACTTTATGTAATATGTATGTTTTAGAAAACCCATGTGTAAATAATATCTAAAAATTTAGTAATTTGAGTCATTTTAAATGCATGCAGGAGTTGTTTGCTTTTTAAAGGAGGCCTGTTGTAAAACTTTTTATGAATCAAAGAATCTGTTCAAAAATTAAAAATTACTTTTACTTAATCTGTTTTGTAAATCCAGATTTCAGATACAGAGTTTAAGGTCACTGAGGGAGCTATGACCACCCTTTAGTTATCCAAGCAAACGGGAAATTAGGATGGCAGAAATAAATCTAAAATTAACTCAAAAATATTTTGTTAGGCATTAACTTTTAGTATTTTCCCTTATCAGACTTTTATAGTACTTATTAACAAAAAGGAAAAATATATGATTTGGTTTTACTTTGTCTAACTCTACCCTTTTCACCTTAACTTATGGCGAGTTATGGCAAACACACACACACACATATGCCCCACACAAATAAACAAACAAAAAACTAGAAATGATGATGAGATAAGAGATGAAAGAGAGCTAGATACAAGCTGGGTAATCAGCACTGAATAATTCATTTGATTATAGAGTACTGTATACTGTAGTTTATTAAAAGTACCCTAGTGGCCAAAGAGTTAATGCATTTCTTAAGTGTGAACAATTTATTGACTTCTTATGGGGTAGATCAGGCCCCATGCCAAGTTTCTCTTCATGTTGATTGATAACTTGCTATTTTTACAACATAATATCCCATTCCACAACAATAAAGCATTTCCCACAATGTTTTTGTCTAATATAAAGTTAAGTCAGATGTAGTACAGTGAATAAATTTTGTATACATATAAAGATATCCAGAAAAACATGTGCAACATCAACTGATTTTTCTGTTTCTAAGGAGGCTTACTTTAAAATTATTGGAAATTTTTGAATTATAGATAAATTATAGATAAATCTTTTTGTTGTCTTTTCAAAATGTATATAAAGATCCTTTAAATGTACTCCAAGATAAATTCTCTTGTAAATGTTTCTTAAATGAATGAATGACTATTTCCATGTTTCCTTTAGAACAGGTATATTTTGGGAGAAATACTTTTAACTCCCTGAAGAAATATGGGGGAATAAAGTTAATGATGAGTATACTTTACATAATTGCTTAAACCAGAATTCAATTTATACCACCTGTGAAATAGGAATGTAATATATTCCCTACAAAGTGTTAGTCAGTCTTGTATTGCTCTGGAAGGAAACCAACCATTTTTTTTTGGTGTTGTGTGGGATAACCTTTTGGAGGGAATGAAGAGACTAGTAAAATGGTGTACCTGACAACACTGCCTACGGGAATTTGTATGGCCAACTTTAGGGAGATTGTTCCATTATGGCTATATTGCTAGCACCCTCACAGAATTGAACAAAGTATTTGTGTAATGTTTTGAAATCACCTTTAAGAGTAAATCCAACAAGAAGCTGATGACCATTTGTCAGAGATGTAGAGAGGATTTCTATTCAGATATGGATTAGAATAGCTGACCTCAATTCCCTTCTAAATCAAAGACTTATGATTCTAGGAAATTCTCTGTATCATAAAAGTAGTATCTAACAAGGGCTTACTTAGTTATAACAATGATATTTGCAAAGAAAATAACATTTTCCAATTTTTCTCTCTGAATTTTTGATGTGACATTTTTGCTAAAAATGAAGTGAATAAAAAGAATTATTTTTTTAAAGAGTAGTTCTGGTAATTTTCTACTCATTTTTCTCTGTTGGCTATATATAAGAATTGTTCCCATATCTCCAAAAGTAACAGTTGAAAAGAGATATATACTGATAAGCAGTGAAGAATTGGGATTTATATATATATATATGTATATACACACATATATATGTATATATGATGTATATATGTGTGTATGCATACATGCATGTGTGTGTGTTTGTGTATGTATCTATATCTTTACTATATATTAGGGATTTAGCTTTATATTTCTAGTTGTAATAAAAGCCTTTCTCATGATTCATGCTGAAAGGTTCATTGAGGAAAGCAATGTTCTATAGTGACCATAGTAGAAAGCAGTGTTCTGTGATGTCCACATTAGAGTTCAGGTGAGCATAAGGGTTCCCAGTCTGATTTTAGAGATAAGAATAGAGGAAAAGATATGAAGTCTCAGGAGCAGATCATTCTGCAAGTGCCTTCCTCTCATCTCTTTCATTTCATTTATAGGATAATTTGCTTAGGTCTTTTAAGGCTATGAAGAATTCATTCATTTGAACCTTAAATAATAGCTAATATTTATATGGCACTTTAAGATTTGCAGAGCATTCTGATTATCATATTTAATCTCACGTTAGCCTTGTAGGAAGGTACTATTATTACACATAATTTACTTATGAAAAAGCTGAAGCTGACAGAGGATAATGACTTGCCCAGGATTACAGAGCTGGTAAATGTCTGAATCAGGATTGGAACTCAAGGCTTATTTGCCTCCAGATTCAGTGCTATATTCATTATATCACCTAGTTTCCTTAAAAGTAACATCTACCATAGAAGTTGGTATCTTTCCAATGATGAAAGGAAATTCCATGTAAATAAATTTCTAGTTTTTTGGCAAGGTATTTATCAAAGTCTTAACCAGGATGGTGAAGGGCCTGAAGATCACTTTTGTCTTTCAACCTCAAATGCCTTGAACAGTACCTGGCACATAATAAGTACTTAATAAACATTTATTGATAGATTAAACTGATTGATCATGCATTATGTTAAGAGTCTAAACAAGTTAGTCTGAAAAAGATTTAGGGATTAGGGATGAATGAATGAATGAATGAACGAATGCCACAGAGATGTAGCAGTGAGACAGGTAACTATTAATACAAAATAACATGTAGTAGGTGGCCTCTTGTCTGTCACATGTAATAGGACAACTCCACAGACTGTTCATGGCCTTGGTAGATGAACTGTATGGGAAAATTCAGGGACTGGGTTGATTTCAGAGACATGGTCTTTTCCTTTTAGGGGTCCAGGTCCCATTACTCCATCAGCATGGGATTCTTTATATGAAAGGAGTGGTACTTTACAAGTTTGTACTAGAAAGATGAAATGAAATTTTGCACTGATTATGTATTTTGTAGCTCTTGTTTCTCAGGAGCAGCTTAAAAATTTATTTCAAGACTGGAAGAATTCTACTCTGAAATGAACAAATTAGCATCACAAATGCATTAGTAGAAAGACCTCAAAGGGTTCTTTTGTCCATACAGCAGGATGGCATTTAAACCATTTCAAGACTGATTTGTACATAAATATTTATTGAGTACACCAGAATTAAAATAGAATTTCAGCAAAAAAAACACACAAACACAAGGAGGTAGTCAAAGAAGTGAAGAATGACAGGGGAAAACACACACACACACACACACACACAATCACACAATACGGGAGGGGTGGGGGGAGAAATCTGTAAGAAAAATTTTCTTTTAGCTCTAAGGCCTTGAGTTGAGAAGAAAGAAAAGAAGCCTGGGTCTGCTAAGGTAAAGCGATAGATGGAATCTTAAACAGAAATGTTCATTTTCTAGTGTGATAAACTGTTACTTTTCAAGTTCCTTCAAATTTCACCTCAGAAACTACTTGTCTTAGAAAAAAAAAGCTACCTTGCTTTTATTCATGAAGTTTTCCCAGAGAATTGCCATTGACCCTTCTTACCCAGAGGACTGTCGCAAATTATTACAAATGTTATAGATTTGATCTAATAATTGCTTTTGATTTGTTCAGTATTTTTTAAATGCCACAGTTTTTTACGTAAGTTGTTGAATTTCTAGTCCAGTGGTTCTGAACCTTCCTAATGGCACAACCCTTTAACACAGTTCCTCATGTTGTGGTAATCCCCAACCATGAAATTATTTTCGCTGCTACTTCATAACTAATTTTGCTACTGTTATGAATCATAATATAAATATCTGATATGCAGGATGTATTTAAATTGAACATAACCCACAGGTTGAGAACAGCTGTTCTAGTCTATCACAATTTGAAAGTCCCTAATTAGGTTGGCCTATACCAGCATTCTGAATAGCCATCCCAGTCAGGTGGTCCCTTAGACACAGGAACTTTTCCTTCTTTTTCCAGTTTGACCCTTCCTCCCTATCAGGAAATTTCTCTTTCCTCCTTTCTCACAAAACCTTAGACCCTGGACTAGTTTCCTAGAGCAGTCTAGGTGAGGTCTGAGGTAGCAGAACTAGTGTAGTAATGGAAGAAAGGATAGTATTTCCAACCCTCCTCCCTTTCTCATCCCTGCCTTTTATGCCAGAGTCCTCATTCCTAGATATTCCCAGGTTAACCCAAATCTTTATTTTATCTGAAATTTAGATTAATCTAATTGAGTCTTTTGTGTACCTAAAAACCTTATTAGCATTTGTAGGCATTTTTCTTTACCTAGTCAAGTGGATTTTTTTTTTAAACCTGTGATTCTTCAGTTTCACTCTGTATGTCTTTAGTTTTCTCTTACTAGATTTTCTAAAAGCAAACTCACCATCCTGATGTCCCAAGTTGGAACTCCAAATGCATTTTCCCCTAGAAACTTTGTGACAGAGAATGCTTAGATTGTGTTGCATCATTCAGTGATATCCTCCAGGTTAAAAAGACTTTTGTTGGCTGACCTGAGGACCTAACCAATATGTATAACATTGTTGCAATGGGAAAATGTGTTCTAAGTTAGTAATAACCAACTTTAGAAAATTGTGGATTGCCTGCATAAATATCTCTTTGGGTCTGTTAGTTGAATCTGCCTGTCTAGTTGCATGAATAAATACTATGTTTTCTGATTTTGCATTTCTGTTTAATTTTTATTTTTAATTTTAAGTTTTCAACATTGAGTTCCACAAGCTTTTGAGTTTTAAATTTTCTTCCCCTCATTTGCCTCCCCTCTCAGATAGCATGCAATCTGATATAGGTTCTACATATACATTTGTATTAAATATATTTTCACATTAGTCATGTTGTAAAGAATTATAATCAAGGCAGCTAGGTGGTGCAGTGAATAGAGCACCGGCGCTGGCGTCAGGAGGACCTGAGTTCAAATTCAGCCTCAGACACTTAACACAGAAACTAGCCGTGTGACTTTGGGCAAGTCACTTAACCCCAGTTGCCCTCCAAAAAGCAAAAAATAAAATAAAATAAAAATAAATAAAATAAAATCTTGGGGTCATTTAAAAAAAAGAATTATAATCAATAGAATGAACCATGAGAAAGAAACAAAACAAAAGAAAACAAAAAAGAGAGAGGCCAGATAGTATGCTTCCACTTGCATTGACTCCAAATGTCTTTTTCTGAATGTAGATAGCATTTTCCATCATGAGCCTTTTGAAGTTGTCTTAGATCCTTGCATTGCTGAGAAGAGATAAGTCTATCAAAGTTAGTGATTGCACAATGTGGCTGTAGCTGAGTACAATGTTCTCCTAGTTCTGCTCACCTCACTCAGCATCAGTTCATGTAAACCTTTCTATGTTTTTCTGAAATCTGCTTGCTAATCATTTCTTATAGCGCAATAGTATTCCATTACATTCATATACTACAACTTGTTTGGCCATTCTCCAACTGGTGGGCATCCCCTCACTTTCCAATTCTTTGCCACCACAAAAGAGCTGCTATAAATACTTTTTGTATCTGTGGGTCCTTTTGCCATTTGTGAGATGGATGATCTCTCAAAGATGGAGATCTCTTTGGGATACAACCCTGTAAGTGGTATTGCTGGTTCAAAGGGCATGCACATTTTTATAGCCCTTTGGGCATACTTCCAAATCGGTCTCCAAAATGATTGGATTTGTAGTTCTGATGAAATGAACTCGTATGAACTTGTATTTCTGGTTTTGTATTGTGGGCAATTTTATTTTCTGCTGTATATTTGCTATTGGTTTCTTCCATAATTTTTTTGTGGTTTTCTATTATATTTCCATACTGGTATTTGTTATTTCCTCCACATTTTTAAAGCATCGTTTTATTCTATCCATGGTTTTTCCTGTTCTGTTTTTATTTAATTTAGGCTTTTTTGAAAAACTTGTTCTTCATGAAGAAACATGCTATCTATCTCCAGAGAGAGAACTGAAGAACCCTAAATGCAGATTGAAGTATACTTTTTAGGCTTTATTTTTATTGTTTTATTTTGTTTGTATTTTCTTTTGCGACATGACTAATATGGAAAAAAAAATTAAAAAGCTGGTCTTTAAATGTGCCATTTGGTGTTTAAGGACATCTCAAAACACCTTGGGTTTCTTTTCACATCTTCATACTTCCAGTATGTTAGGTGTCTCCGGTGCTCTGTAGTATTTGTTGTTGTTGTTATTGTTGAATTGGTGCTTTTTTTTCCTCTGTTCATTAAAAATTTTTTTTCTTGTTTTGTGTTTTCAGCTACTTTTTTCCTTTTTTTTTTTTTTTTTTTTAGTAGTTTGTAAGGGGAGCCTGGCTCCCTTTAAATTTTTGTCATCTTTACTAGAAACCCTTACTATCTGTTTAATTCTTTATATGTTTGTTAACAGTTGGATAAAGATTCTCCTAGTGAGTATTTCATTCCAAAAATTGTTTACATAATGATTAATGTGATAAATATTATTTGCCAGACCATAGGTCTTATTAAAAAGTTTCAGATAGCTTAATTTAACTCCTTTATTTTATACATGAGAAATTTGAGGCCCAAAGAGGAAAGATGACTTTATAAGGTCATAAAGTTCTGGCAAATCCAGAACTAAATAAAATCTTTCACCTCCTAACTTGTACATAAGTAGACTGCACCATAGAGCTGGCTCATTAGAAGTATAGTTAAGGAGAAATCAACATAGATCTTACATAACAGACTAAGATGTGTTATGTTCACTTGTTCTTAACATTTTAAAAGATTTTTGCTTCATCTTTAGAGTTCAGGTTCAGTGACTTAAACATTTACAATTCAGTCATTTTACTAAATCAATAGACCTCACCTCAGTCTGAGATCAGGGAAATATTGCTTACCTCAGAGTTGGAAAATCTTCTCTTCTGCAAAGCCCTTACAGAACCAAAGATGGAACACATCCCAGAGTGGGTTGTACATATACATCTTGGAGTATAATTCTGCCATTTTAGTTGGTGAAGTGTTTAGTTTCTCAGAGATTAATCCATATCCTTAAAGGTAACCTTGGAAACTCTTCCTTCACTTGCTTACAGTTTGTTTTCAGTAATTTGATAGCAATTTTCCCCAAATTAACACACTATCCTGGAAACTCTCAATCATATGAGAAGGAGTGCTGTAGCACACACTGTCCATTGACACTGGGACCAACAGTTAGCTACAAGTCACTTTCAGCTTTTCAGTTCTTAGGGATTGGAGAAGGCCCAATTTTATTAATTAAAAAAGGCAATATTTCTTATATGATATGAGGAACCACATTTTAACTGTTTAAAAATTGTTTCATTTTGAATGTGATTTTAAATGCTCTGATTGGATTGGGGCAGGGAAGGCAAAGACTCTTTTAGGAAATAAGCACATCATTTAAGAGGTATGTAGCAGGTTAGAAATGCTTAAATCACATAGACTGGCAAAGAAATTCCACTCAATGGCTATATCTGATAGGGCGAGAGAAGGAGTCAGGAACAGAAGTGTTGTTACCAAGGAAACCATCTCCTCATTGGAAAGAGCACATCATGGGGTTTGCTGAAAACTCAGGGAGTCTGTGGCCTGATTTTCTCTCTTTTTCTGGTTTGCCATGAATGGAAGTACAAGAAAGGGAAATAGAGCTAGCTGGACTATAAACCACAGAATAGAAGTAGCATTCAACAAGAGTTTCTCCTTGGAGGCTGGATAGAGGTAGCAGCAGCAAGTGAATTAGTATCTCCTCTCAGATATATTGTAAACAGAGTAAAGGACTTTCATGCTACCTTGGACCCTGAAGTAGTCATAGGAAAGCTGAAGCTGTCAAAATTGTAGATGTAGCAAATCTTAGAGAAAATATTGGACAGTCTAGGATTTTTTAATAATACAAGCACCCAAGGTGAAAGAAATTAGGAATTTTCCTTAATGCATAAGAGGAAAGCCATGGCTAAGATAATAGTGGTGGATAGCTATTGATGTTAGCATTTGTAATAAGGATTCATTTATTTTAAAAGTGTTCTATCTTAACAAAATGTTTCTTAAAATGTTGGACATTTTGGTTATGAAGTCAGATGTATGTAAAGTACTTTTTTGGGATTCCAACAGCTCTCTCTTGGACTCCCCCAAAAGAGAAGGCTTTTCATTCCCATCTCCAAACATTCAGGAGTATGAGTTTTGATTGGCAATGGGAGGTGTATCCTATAACTATAATACTTCTTGGAGGAAGGGACGAATTCTGACAACATCATCCTGGAACCCAAAAACCCAAGCCAAAACGTGAACCTTGAGTTGTTGTCCAGATAGTGCCAACTGATGTAAAAGTAAAACCTGTTCATCAGCCCTGCAAATCTCTATAGAGCCTTTACTTTCTGGGAGAATATTATAAAGGTGGTAGGTGCTATATGTTTTTGTATCTGTTTATGGACTTCTAGTTGTTCTTTTGAGTGCCTAATTTGTAATCTGTAATTTTTGTAATGAGCTCTTGTGAACCATTTGTGATAGGTTACTAATCCAAATGATAAATATTTGCCAATGCACACTTGAATCTTTTGTGTTTTAAGCTTTTCTTCTGTGGTGGAGGAAGTAAATGTCTTTTACCTGTTATCTACTACTTTGTACATTGAGTAACTTTTCTAGAAAGGACATCTGTCAAATTCTTTAAAAAAGAGCCCCCAAATGATCTCTTGATCAATTCCTTTATCTCTTGAGAGAAAAGCCTTATCCATGCTTCTCACATAGAATATGCACAGATAACTTTTATTTTTTGTCCTCAACAATTATTCTTCATGGAAAGGTGAAAAAAAAAAGATTTTCAGCTTATCAAACTGATCTAAGAATTCCACTAATAGATTATCGTTATACTTGAAAACAAAAACCAAAAAAAACCTCAACAGCAGTCAATTCTTATAAGTAACCAAACAAAAAAAGGTTGAGAGGACCACAAACAAATAAAATATTATTTTTTCAAGATATATGTATATATATATGTATATGTATGTATGTATGTATGTATTTTTGTCACTGTATAAGATATTTGAGATTAATTTTCTTTTTTATTAAGGAAGATTTAATTCTAATGTTTGGTGGGGAAAGAGAGAAGAGAAAAACAGGTATTTCCAGAAATGATTGTGAGGTAAAAAACAAAAGGTATCAAGAAAACATTTTTTAATAGCAATGGCAAACATCATAGCATGTTTCTACTCAGTTGAACATTAAATATCAATAAACTTCTATGTTTCATCAAATTGAAAAAGATAAATGTGTATGTTTGTATGTATGTATATTCCTTTTAGCGAATTATAGTTTGTATTTTATGATTTTTGTGTATGAATTATTTTTTGTGGATGTTTATTAGGTTTTTAGTAAAATTTTTTTAAAGTGAAATGTCTTGATATGGTAGATTCAGACACCTATAGTTTATTTCTTTGTATTGCTTTAGATAACAGTTTTCACAAGTCTATATATCTACAGCTTTTTATATACATTGCTATCCTCAACTCATCCACACTGATACCCTAGCATTGGTAAGAATAATAACAGTTGATTATATTAGGCTCCACTTTTACCTCACACCTCTTAATTCTTTCATCATTGTTGGCTTTCTACAGTTGAATAGTAACAAGAATATTCCTCTTAGACTAGTCATCAGATCCCAGCCCCTAGTATCAAAGCAACACATCACTAATCCAACCCTTTCAGTTTATAGATGAGGAAAACAACATACAAAGTGGGGAAGTGATTTTCCCAAAGTCATAAAGTCAGTAGGAAATAGAGTGTTCTATTTGAATAAATGTAAATAGGTCAGTATAGGTAGTTGTAGAATGTGTGGAGAAGAATAAAGTGTGAGAAAACTCGAAAGGTAGGAGGGATACAGGTTGAAAAGGATTTTAAATGTCAAAGAGGATTTTATATTTGATTCAAGAGGTAACAGTGAGTCTTTGGAGCTCAGGGAGCAGGGAATGACATGATCAGATCTGTGCTTTAGAAAAAAAAACGCACCATGGCATTTGAGTGAAGTATGAGTATAGTGGAAAGATAGTTTTGAGATCACAAAAGAGGCAGTAGGAGATGCGTGATTGTAGCTTAAGAGCAAGATTGGGCTAAATATGTAGATCTGGACATCCTCTACATAGAGTTGATAATTGAACTCATGGGAACTATTGAGATCTGAACTTTGTTGGATTGCTCCTCACACATCAGGCCTGCTCTTATTCCTGGAGCCTTTCCGCTAACTAAAGCTTGTACTCCACTGCCAAGATAGAGAATTTTAGTGAATATCAAATACTTTAAATCTTCAACAACAACAAAATTATAATTCTGGAACTATTAAAATTTATTATAAACTTGAGATAGTTATTATATTGTTTTTTTTAAATGTTTAACAAATCCTTTTGAATGTTGAAAATTCAATTGCACCAGAACTGTGTCTAGAACACAATGTTTATTCAAACTCTATAACCATATAGATTGAGAACAAAGTAAATTTTTCCTTAACCGTTCAGATAATTGTACTTCCTACTTTGCCTGTACAGAGCCAGCCTATTGAAACACTCTCTATGAAAAATTATTTTGAATGCTTTTTTCCTCTGTGAAATTTTTTAACCTCATTTTTGGGTCCAGATAAAAAGCGTGGGCCATTTTAAAAATATTTCTTTAGTATTTCATGCATGGTCTAAAACTTGCTTCTGAGGAATCTTTGGCAATACTGAAAATAGTTTGTCTGGTATGTCATTTTCAGCCTCATCAGTAATGCTGCTACAGGGGATTTTCTGGCCATATTGTGTTTATGCCAGAAAATAACACTTTTTCTTTCTCCCTAGAGAATACCTAAATAACACTTTACAATGAACTGACAGAGGGCATATGAGCACAGGATTGGCTACATTGAACCACAGAGTGAAGCAACATAATGTCACTATAACAACTGGAAAACACCTGCAGCTGTTGAAATGACTGGTGGTATGCAATTAGAGACTGGTTGGCACAGCCATAGCAGAAATCACATGCTGTATTCATGTGTAAGGCAGAATCAGAACAGGTGCACAGACTTCGTTTTGTCTTCATGTGGATACTAGATGGATGCTAAAGATCACAGGTAACTTCATTTACTTGAATGGTACAAATTCTAGGCTTTGTGCTGCATCTTTGTGAAGAAGTTTGGTGTTATAGTGGAAAGAATTCTGTACTTGGAGTCAGAAGTCTGTATTTGAATGATAGTTCTGACCCTTCCTGTCATTGTGTCCTTGGACACAATTTTACCTCTCTGGGTCACTCTTTCCTCATCTATTAAATGAAGGGGCTGAACTAGATCACCTCTAAGCTATTTTCCAAACCTAAGATTCTGCAATTCAGTGAAGGCCAATATTGTCTCACCCCAGGGAAGGTTGAAGGAATGGAATATGAAAAACTAAGAGGAGGGGGGTGAAGAGGAATGCATTCCAGCCATGAAGAAAAGTGCTATATCTCTGTGGACTTTGTGTTGGAGGTTGCTGAATAAAATCATGGGAACAGTAGCCAGTACTCAGCAGTTTAGATTTGGGAGGAAATATGGGCCTATTCAGATTTACATCAAATACTGACCTTTTCTCATGCCCACCAGTAACTATAGGATGAATTAAGATAATTCACAAAGTTTGTGGGATTTTAATTTTCAGCTTTGTGTGCAAATCCATCTACAACGGTAAAGATGGGAGATACAGTGTTATCTATCTGGTACAGTAGTTGCGTCAAACTCATAAAAATGGGGGCCACTAAATCATAAGTAGAGATCCCTATGGCTGTGTATTGACTTAGGAAGCCACATTAACATTGTGTGCATTCTATTGTATTTTATTTATTTTATTAAATATTTCCTAATTACATTTTAATCTGATTCTGGCTGCATGTTTGATGCTTCTGGGGGTACAACAGCATATTGGCCAGTTTGACTAAAACTTCAGAGTAGGATAGCAATATGCAACAAACCTGGAGTCAGATTTTGAAGGGCCTTTAAATATCAAATGGAAGATTTTATTATCCTAAAGATAAGAGGAAACTTTTTAAGCATGGGAGTGATGACAATGACAATGCTGCTGCTAGAGTGCTCTGTGTCCAGCAACTGGGCTAAACATTTTTACAATCATTATCTCATGATTAATTTGGCAGCTATGTAGAAAGATGAATTGGAGATGAGAAACTGGAGTTAGGGAAACCAAGTAGAAGGCTGCTGTGATAGTCCAGATAAGATATAATAAAGGGTTATGAGGTGAAGAGAGCCTGAAAGTAACCACCAGGGACAGATATGAAGGATGTTATGGAGGTGGAATGAATAAGAATAGGCGAATGATTCGATGTGAGGATTAAGGAAAGGGGGAAAGTATTGATTGTTCCAAATGTGCACATCTAACTGACTGGAAGGATGGTGGTTCTAAGATTTTGATGTCATTTGTTTCTTTCAGGTCTGGGAAATCCAATCTCAGACATTTACTAGGTACAAACCCTTGCAAAGTCACTTAACCTCTCAGTTTTAGTTTCTTCATCTGTGAAATGAGGCTGATAATAGTATCTACCTCACAAGGTTTCTGTGATGATAAATTGAGATCACACGTAGAAAACACTTTGCAAATCTTAAGGCACTATATAAATGCTAGCTAATAGTATTATTATATTTCTCACCACAAAAGCCTTTCAAATATTTAAACATATCATCTCTAAGATGTTATGAATACAATTGACTAAGTTATTTTGTCAAGGAAGAAATAGTATTGTCACAGGTTATCTTATTCATTTAAACAGTTCTGTATATTTCTTTATTGGTCACCATGCAGCTATGAAGTCCTGAAAATGTTTCTGAAGACAGTCCAGGCTTAGATCTCATTAATTTGAACAAAAAATTAAACAAATATGTCCAACTCATTTTTCAAATTCTTTGATTTTATACCATAACAATTTCTTGACATAACCCTTTTTAATCCTCCTGTGTACAAAGAAAACAGTTACTCAAAACTAATTGGCACAGCAACCATATCTAACAGTATCTGCAACAGTGTACACTTGAAGTTCCCCAATGTTTATAGAAAGGGGGATAATGGATAGTGTTTCATCATCAGTACTCTTGGACCAAGATTACCTAATACAGTTAATTAGCTACTTTTCAATATTTTTTGTTTATATTAACAAAATTATGTATATTGTTCTCTTAGTTCTATATATTTCACTTTATATTAGTTCATACAAGTTTTTCCAAATTTTTCTGTACTACTTATAATTCAAAATTTCTTATGGTGCAATAACATTGCATTTATTTTTATGCCACATTATATTTAGCTGTTCCCTCAATAAATTGGTATGTATTTTGTTTCCAGTTTTTTTGCTACCACAGAAAGTGTTGCTTTGAATATTTTCACTTATATGAAACTTGTCTAATTTGACCTCCATGGGCTGTATACCTAGGCGTGGAATCACTGGGCCAAAGAACATGAACAGGAGAGTGGTTTTTATTCCACAGAATGCCCAGTTTATAATGTGTCTAGCATATCATTTATTCTTTCCAGTTTGATTAATGGTCTTGGAACTTTTAGGTACTTTCCTCTTATTTTTCCTTTTTCTAGATTATTTGTGATCAGCGGTAGATGTCATTTCCTCTAAAATATATAGTCTGATATTTTAAAGGAATGCCACAAATGTGGGTACTACAGTTAATAACTCAATAATGGCTTCTCATAATGTCTAACTCTTGTCCAGGTCCTCCCACAAACCTACTATAATGGCTTCACCCAAAATTCCAAAGAAGTTCTTTTACTTTTCTTGCTACTTTATAGATATCAGTGGAGAATATGGGCTATACATTGATTATCCCTTGCTCTTGCCACATGACTACCTTACCTTCTTTTTTGCTATGATCAACTCTGATATTCCTTATGTAATTTTTTGGATATAATTCGTGGTTGGTAATATGTTGTGGATTATGCCCATTGTTCCCTTCTCCATTGCTCTTTGGGTATGTCCCTCAGCTTTAATTTTTCAGAGACTATAATATTTTGCGATAGGCATACAACAGCATAAAAAATTTATAATTAAAACCACAGAACTTTGTTTCAGGGAGTAGTTTGAAGTTAATTAAAAACACTATAATTTTCAAAATATAATCCAATCTGTTCTCTCTGCCTATTGAATTCTGGACTTAGCTCATTGTTCATATGAAGTGTTTGTCTCTGTCCTTGCAAATGTATGTTCTGATAGACCAGTGTTATGGTTTGTCCCTTCAACTGTATATCATAATTAAACAAGAAGCATTTTTTTTTCTTATACACTAGGGCTTTCTGGTGTAGATAGTTTGGTCAAATTCTTTTAAGTGAGTATGGATCTCATTTAAGAGGTTCCACAATGTTTCAGATCTTGATACAATGCCATCTATAAACAAGATCATCTACAGAAATACACCACCTATAAGCAGTCCCTCTTCCATTTGGATTTTGTACTGGACATCTTTCGTGACAATAGCAAGCAACTCTGATAAGTATATGTCTCCCTGTTTTCTGCCTTGCTTGGTATCAATAATTAGATTGTCAAGAAAAATGATCTTTATTGTTACAACTTTTAAGCAATCTTAAGTGAATTTGACTGATGAGCGGGGGTCATTGTGTTGGAAGGGAGCACAGTGTTTTGTTTCACCAAGTCAATTGCATTTTAGGAGTAAAACAACAACAATAAAAATAATAAGACTTTGTATTCTCTTCACCTTCTAGTTAGTTGTGTGACTATACAGATTGTCTGTTGTTAAATGTTGCTATAGCCCAGTCAGATCTCCTGATAGTCCTGTGGTTCAGGATTAGAATGAACTTGCTGACCATCTGCAGGTTAACAAAAGGAAGCTTACTTAGCCATAGCATGGAAAGAATATTCAAGGATACAGTACTGATTAAATTGGAAAAATGCTATATAGCCTGCTGTGCCAATCAGAATAATGTGTCAATACTGAGAGAGGAACTCCTGACTTCTCATGGGCTGGCTTTTGTGAGTATGCCACCAGAAAGCCACATCAATTAAATGAGCCAAAGCCCCCTAGATCAATTAGGTTTTAAAGATTGTTTCAATACCTCTTAAGCAAAAACTAGCCTAGAGTTAATGAGTGTAAATACTGTTCTGACAAATGTAATTTATGAAAGCCTACTCTTTGTAATAACTTCATCAAAGATGCTCTTGATACATAGAGTAGATCGTTCTGTTTAAAATTTCATGGAGAGGGAAAGGAAGCACATGGGCTGGTAGTGTCAATATTCTCCTTCTCAGTCACCTATTTGTTAAACAGAAGATCTGAGATTTTTTTCCAAAGCATTTGATACTATGTACTTTTCAGATACCTTGAAAATATATCCCTTAACATCCTCAAAACAGTGTTGCCTCTGGCAATGATCCTCCTTTGCGTTTATTTACTTGATCTAGTACAGTTGCTCTTCCTATCTTTGCTTCCTTTAGTGTCATTTTTATTTTGTTTTGTATTGTATATCAGGGACTGAGACATTAGAGCCCAAATGACTTTAGTGACTCCACTATCACTGATGGACAAAAGGGTTTTTTTTTTAAAACCTATATAGGACTTTTCTGTTTTTTAAAATCTACTTGTTCTCCTTCAGGTTTTACTCTTAAATGCCCTTGGTATGATTTAGATAGAGGTGTCAAACATGCAGCTGACAACACTCCTGAGTAACCAAGTTAAAATATATAATTGGGAAATATTTAACAAAATAATTAGAAATGTGATAGGACATAGATAATATTAGGTTTCTACATAAATTTGCAGTCAACAGAGATCCTTATCATCTGTGGCTTAGTGGCCTCATTTCTACTTGAGTTTGACACCACGGATTGAGATTATCAGGTTCTATTGTCAAATTTTCTTTAAACTTTTTTTTTTTTACCAGTGCATCTTGCTATTTTCTCTTTTATTGCTCATCATTTTCAGTCATCCTCTTTTCTAAGATTTTTTTTTTTTAAAGACTGGATATCCCTATATCACCTACGATAGAAGCACAGGCCCTGTCCCACTAGTGATGAACACAGGAGCCTTGACCTGCTCTGATTTTGAACTGAGACTATTCACTCCTCTTTAAGTAACCTGATGCTCTGCTCCCCCAGGGGCTTAATGTATTAATGCTGGACTTAATGCATGCATCTGATCAATTTACTCCTCTGCAGCTCTGAATTACTGAAGTCAAGAGATCTGTCAGCTGTAGCCTCCTCAGTAGCAGGGATTACAGGTATACTACACCCAGCTATAACATCTTACAACTGAGTTTATGCTGCAGTCTGATGTTGCCTTTGCATTTCTCTACTCTTAGAAAGGGGAACAGGTATTTACTGGCTCAGGCTGTTTCTAGGCTCTTCTAATCTCTTTATTGTAGTGATTGACTTATATCAGTCAGGCTTTTGTAGCATATGATAACAGTTTATATTGATGTTTTTTTAAAAATCTATTTTCCATTTTTCACCATCAATAAATGGTTAGTTTGAAGTTCTCAATGGCACACACATTTCTTCTCATTTTATATTGATTTTAATCTTTAATAAGTTGATGATGTTGCTCTATGTATAAAGCTAAATTGAAAATGATTGCTATCTCAGTAATCAGTCATTTCCTATCTGTAAAATAATAGAATAAGTTTTATTTCTTATGATATTATTTACTAGTAAACATGTCATTGGATTGCTTTCTGATTTTCTTTTCAAAGAAAGTTTCATATATACATATATGTGTATGTATGTATTTGTGAACTTTATATATCATCTAGAAGTCTAAGTCTAATGCATGTACATATATACACATACATGGTGTATAAGTCTGATATATGTATAGTCTACAAGGTTGTATATTCAAATATGTACGTTTAAAATGTTTGAAAAGGAAATCTTTTCTCTATTTCTTTTGACTATTAAAAACAACTATAAAAATTCAATATTTTCATCTAGCTTTATCGCTGTGATCACTTAAATATTCTCCTATAAGAGACTTTTTCATTCATTAGATCAATTAATTTACTTGTAGGCAATGAGGTATAGGGAAAAATCAGTTGAGTAAAAAAATCAGATTACCTGATCTCTGCTACTATTAGATGTGTGATCTAAATTGGATTTCTTAGCCTTTTGGAGGCTTTTTCCTAATTTATAAAATGGGGAGCAGAAGCAGGAATAATACTTAAACTATTTACCTCACAGGGTTGTTGTCAGGAAAACACTTTCTAAACTGTAAAGTGATATATGTGAGTTGTTATTATTCATTCATTCCACAAATATCTATTGAGCTTCTACAATCTGCTATGTTTTTTAAATCCCATTCAAAATTAGTAATCAAAGCCACTGATAGAGACAAAAAAAGAGAAAGAACATCAATAAAACTAACAAAATACACAGAATAAGACAAAAAAAATCCAAAGGCAGCACAAATAGGATAATTTTGTTACACTTTTTCAATTTAATATGCTCTTAAAAAGCAAATGTAGCAGAGTTCAGTCTCACATACAACCCTCTTTTTGTTCTTCCTCATATATTGGCATGTTTGTGTTGGTTGATGGTTGTTAAGTTTATAATAAGAAAATTTTTTTGAGCAATTTTCAAATCCATCAGATCACATTAGTCCTCTGCATATTTAAAAATAAAATTTCAGTGAGAACTTCTGACTAAGAAAGCACAACATACATGTATAAATCCTACAGGGATTTAAGCCATTATGTACATTTTTAGGTTGTGTATCCTATATAATTAGAGAAATGCCTACCATGGAATACTTATTACTTAAAGCTAGCTCTAGAAGAAGTTGTCATCTGGAATTATAAGACTTTTAAGGGGCATCATTCTCAGGTTTGTATTTAATATTCTAAACACCTGGGGGAGCTCCTGAATGGGATTAGTTCTAGTACTGTTGCTGGGTTGATTAGGCATTTCATTTTATCCATCACTTATGTTCATTAGGAGTCCTCTATGTTAGGCTTCAGTGTACATGTGGAGTTTTCATATATATACCTTCTTCATGAATGTTAGTCTCTTTTAAAATACCAGGAGAAATATGCAAACTGCCTAAACCTATCAGACTGTCTCTTCACTCCTACCCTGAAGACTTTTTGAGCTTGTGATTCCTTTCCCAGAGACAGAAAAGTCAGATATAGTGATATATGTTCATATTTATTCCTGGTTATTTATATGATGCATATGAAAGTCAAATACAAGTTCTATTTTGCTTCTCTTGGCTCAAGCCCTCAAACCAGCTTCAGATGAACAAAAAAATCTCTCATATCCAAAAGGCAAACTTTCCTTCTCTCTCTTATCTTAGCTATATATCAGCACAACAGGCAAAATACATCAAACAGCTTACAGTTTTATTGGCCAATAGTTTTTTAAAAATGATATTTTAAAGGTTCAATAACATAAAGGTCAACATTTAGAACAGTGTTCTCAAATACCTTGCTTTCCTTTTGAAACAGCCAAATTGAACAATAAGGAATAGAAAGTAGACAGAGTAGCTAGTGCCAAGAAAACCTGATTTTTCTTGATGTAGAGATGGAGGAGGTAAGATAACAGGGTATTACCATCTCTTCTCTTGGTTCATATTTGATTAGCAATGCAAAATTTGCTCAGCCCATAGATTATGCCCTAGTCGTCCCCATCATCTGGACCATCATTCTGACTACACTGGCTCTTCTCAGCAGTCACTAATTATGGTTCGTGGTATCTTCTTCCTTGTTGCGGTTTTTCCTTCTTCATCCCACAGGTTCCTTCAAGTCCAGAGTCTAGAGTACTCTAAGTAATCTGTCCCAGGTAAAGTCCAGGGTCACTGGAGCTTGGGGATAATCTTGGGGAAAACCCACTCTCTAGGCCTTCAGGAAGCTCCTTAGATCCTCCCTGTTCTCAAGGTCATGCCTCTGTGGGTAAGACCCAAAAGTCAGGTTATATTAAATATTGTCCTAAGGACAAAGGTAGAATGCTCAAGCTTCTCATGATGTCCTCTCACTAATATGTTTAACAAGAACAGGGAAATATGAAGATGGGGAACTGACTTTATTTTCTTAATGTGGCTCTGATATTAGGAGAAAAGTAAGTGCAAGATTTCACCTCTTTAGGATCATAAAACAAAGATATTGCCTAGTAATACAAATGATCTTTCTGTCCTCTGAACCTCTATAACACTTAGCATCTACACTACTCACATAGAACTCGTCATATGTTGGTCTTGTATTTTGTCTCCCCAATTAGAATAAAAGCTGCAAAAAGACCTGAAGCAGAGCCCATATGATGAGCCTCTCTCCTTTCCCCCTACATCCTGGACTTTTGGTTCACTAATAGCCCTAGTCTAGGGGAATGATGGCTTCTGATTATCTCTCTCTGACCTTGTCTCTCTGTCTGTCTCTGAGTCTCTGTGTCTGTCTATTTGTCTCCCTTTGTTTCTCCTGGTTATCACTTTGGGCTGGCTTACAAATCTGTTGTAACACTGATTGGTTGTTGGCCTTCATTCTCTAAGAGGACCAAAATGACATCACTATGTCAGGGACAAGGTACAGTGTGTCTGACTGTGGCTGATCAGATTAACATGAGCTCAGAAGGCTCTACCACAGGTTGGGCACAAATAGTCCATTTGAACATTTGGAGTGTAGATATTTCTAAATTTGCACATTTCACATTTCTTTTGAGCTACTACATTTTTGTTTTGCTCATAAAGCACAGTGGCTTCTTTGATGCAGCCAGTGTCTCCCATGTCTCACAATTAATTCTAAAGTTCTTTAGAGAGACCTTGAGAGTGTCTTTGTATCTCTTCTTCTGACCTCCATGTGAACACTTGCTTTGTATGAGTTCTCCATAAAAATGGTCTTTTAAGCAAACCTACATTTGGCATTTGAACAACATGGCCAGCCCATCAGAGCTTTCCTCTCTGTAGTAGAGTTTAAATGCTGACAGTTCAGCTTGAGAAAGGACCTCAGCGTCTGGTACCTTATCTTGCCAGGTGATCTTCAGAATCTTCCTAAGACAAGTCAAATGAAAGTGATTCGGTTTCCTGGCTTGGTGCTGGTAGACTGTCCAGATTTCACAGGCATACAACAATGAGGTCAGCACGATGGTTCTGTAGACTTTCAGTTTGGTAGGCAGCCTAATCCCTCTTCTGTCCCACACTTTGCTTTAGACCTTCCCAAGCACTGAGCTAGCTCTGACAATGCATGCGTCAATCTAATCATCTATATGGATATCCCTGGAAAGTATGCTGCTAAGGTAAGCGAACTTACCCACGGCATTCAAAATTTCTCTATTTACTGTGACCAGTGGTTCCGTGTATGGATGGTGTAGTGCTGGCTGGTGGAGGACCTCTGTTTTCTCGTTTTAATTGTCAGGCCAAAATTAGCACAAGCTGTAGAGAATCAATCCACACTCTGTTGCATCTCAGCCTCAGAGGCTTCATTGATTGTATAATCATCTATGAACAAAAAGTCTAGCACCGACTCTTCCTCCACTTTGTGCCATACCATTTTTAGGTCGGTGTATTCCCAGGGATAGTCCATGATTCAGATACTTCTCATTCCAAGGCTTGCATCCACAGTAGGCTTTGGATGATTCTACCTCATTGTTTAGACTTGCTTTTTTTATTGACCAACTTCTGTCACCCATGTAACACAAAGGTTAACATGCTAACTTTTTTTAGGTCTAAAAATATATTCTGTGGCAAAAACAACAAGGAGGGAAAGTGCAAGGAAGGGAGGGAAAGCAGGAAGGGTCAGCTAGTATAGTTCATTGGAAATATAGCAGCTATGGTAACACCTCTGACTGCACACAGGAAATGGCTTTTTTCCTACTCAGATATCAGAGAGAGTACAGTTAATACAGAGGCTTCCTTCATGGTTCATAGTGGAGGGATAATGTCTCTGAGAGGTAGTATCACTGAATCAGGGCTTTTCAGCACCACAGCACTTCATAATTCTCAAACACAGTACCAGCCACATCATCAACTATTTTTCTTAGTCTCTCTAAATGAAAGAACCAGAATACTTGTTCACCAGCATATCTTATGTGTTCCTAAAAAGGATATGTGTGTGTATGTGTACACACACATACCAAACTTTATCTTTTCCTTCTCTTTCCAGTATTTTTCTTCTCAAACTTTCCTTGAACAATCCCAGAAGGCATCACATAGTCTTGGCCTCAGTAGCCAATAAAATCCTGGGAAGGTGTTTGTATTCCATGGTTATCTTTAAGAAGGGCCAGATCTTGATCCAGGGTTACATATGTTATACTTTTTTTCTGTGTTTATAATGCCTTTTATCAGAGAAGTGGTAAATAAATGTGTGTTGAATGAATGAATCAGAAGTCTACATTACATTTATTCAAGGCCTTCATTTTAATGGCATCCTGCATATAACAAGTAATCTTAAAAAAAAATTCATCTCAGTCCCAACAAATTGACAAAGAAAACAAGAGATATAAATAAATGTTGGAGGCTCACTAATACACTCTTGATGGAGCTCTGAATTGGCACAATCATTTGGAAATAAATAATTTGAAATTATATAAAGAAATTGATATGTAAAGAATTGATATGTAAAGAAATTGACTCAAAATTCCTCCTATATTTGTACCCCAAGGAAGTCAAAGAGAAAGAAAGGTTCCATATATGCCAAAATATTCACAGCAGCACTTTTTGTGGTGGCAAAGAACTGGAAGCAAAGTAGGTACCCATTGAGTGGGGAATAGCTAATAAGTTGTGGTACATGAATGTAATAGAATACTACTGTGCCATAAGAAACAAAGAATTCAGAAAAAAAAATGGGAAGACATATGTACTGATGCAGAGTGAAGTAAGCAAAAGTAAGAAAAGGAGATACACAGTGACTACAAAAATGTAAATAGAAATAGCAATAAAATGAAACTGAACACTTTAATCATATAGATTCAGCTTGGCCCCAGTGAAGACCAAATAAAATACTTCTCCCTCCCTATATTGCAGAAGAGGATATGGCTATATTGTTAGAGAGACAATATAGCTGGTTTTTTCCCCTTTTCTTTTTAAATCTTTTTTATAAAGAGTGGGTGGCTTATTAGGGGAGGAAGGGAGGCAGTATATTCAGAAATTAATGTGTTGCAAAAACAAAAGGCATCAAATACATTTTTTTTTTTGCTTTTTGGAGGGCAGTTGGGGTTAAGTGACTTGCCCAAGGTCACACGGCTAGTTTTTGTGTTAAGTGTCTGAGGTCGGATTTGAACTCAGGTACTCCTGACTTCAGGGCCGGTGCTCTATTCACTGCGCCACCTAGCCGCCCCATCAAATACATTTTTGGAAAAAGAAAATGCAACTTGGATTTGCATGAATATACTGATTAATGCTAATCCCCTCCCCAAGATGGCTTGTAATCTGATATAGGCTCTACATACATTCATATTAAACATTTTCATCATTAGTCATGATGTAGAGAAGAATTAGAACCATTGGGAGGAACCACAAGAAAGAAGAAACAAAACAAAACAAAAGAAAAAGAGAGCAAATAGTATGCTTCCACCTACATTCAGACTTCAGAATTCTCTGGATGTGGAGAGCGTTTTCCATCATGAGTCTTGGAGTTGCCTTAGAAGCTTGCATTGCTAAGAAGAACTTAGTCTATCAAAGTCAGTCATTACATAATGTGGCTGTTACTGTATACAGTGTTCTCCTGGGTTTGCTAATTTCATTCAGCATCAGTTCATATAAGTCTTTCCAGGTGTTTCTGAAGTCTACCTGCTCATCATTTCTTACAGCACAATAGTGTTCTATTTTATTTATACACCACAACTTGTTCAGCCATTCCCCAATTGTTGGACGTCCTCTCAATTTTCAGTTCTTTGCCACCAAAAAAAAAGAGCTGCTCCATATATATTTGTACATATGGATACTTCATCCATTTTTATGATTTCTTTAGGATACAGCCCTGGAAATAGTATTGCTGGGTCAAAAGGTATGCACAGTTTTATAGCCCTTTGGGCATAGTTCCAAATCGCTCTCTGGAATGGTTGGATCAGTTCATAACTCCACCAGCAATGCATTAGTGTTCTAATTTTCCCACATCTTCTCTCAACATTTATCATTTTGCTCTTTTGTCATGTTAGTCAATCTGATAAATGTCATGTGGTACCTCAGAGTTGTTTTGATTTGCATTTCTCTAATCAATAGTGATTTAGAACGTTTTTCATATGACTATAGATAGTGTTCATTTCTTCATCTGAAAACTGCCTGTTCATGTCCTTTGACCATTTATCAATTAGGGAAACTTATAATTAAAATTTTTTTTTAACATTCTAAATTTTGAGTTACAAATTTTCTCCCTTCCTACCACTTCCATCCCCACCCACTGAGAAGGCAAGACATGATATCAATAAGACATGTGAAATCATTGAAAAATATATTTCCAAATTAGCCATTTTTTGAAAAAAGAAAAATAAGAAAGTGAGAAATTAGAATTCAGTTTGCACTTAGAGCTCATCTGTGCTCTCTCTGGGGGGTTTTCATCATGAGTCCCTTGGAATTATCTTGGATCACTGAATTGATTAGAGTACGTAAGACTTTTTTTTTGCATAAGTTTTGTGTTCCAGATTCTGTCCTTCCCTCTCTCCTCCCTGAGACAGTAAGCACACAGATATTGGTTATATATGTGAAATTATGTAAAACATATCATTTTGTACAAGACTCTAATAAAAGAAAAAAAAGGAAAGAAAGTAAAAAATAGAATGTTCCAGTCTGTATTCAAACAATATCTTTCTTTCTCTGGAGGCAAATAGTATGCTTCATCATTATTCTTTTAGAACTGTCTTGGGGGGCGGCTAGGTGGCACAGTGAATAGAGCACCGGCCCTGGAGTCAGGAGTACCTGAGTTCAAATCCGGCCTCAGACACTTGACACAAAAAACTAGCCGTGTGACCTTGGGCAAGTCACTTAACCCCAACTGCCCTTCAAAAAGCAAAAAAAAAAAAAAAAAAAAAAAAGAACTGTCTCGGATCATTGTATTGCTGAGAATAGCCAAGTCATTCTCAGTTCTTTATCAAACAATATTGCTGTTACTGTGTACAACGTTCTTCTGGTTCTGTTCACTTCACTATATAGCTAAATCTTTCCCAGTTGATCATCATTGCAACCTTGGTATTACTATGCACAATGATCTTCTGGTTCTTCTCACTTTACTTTGCATCAGTTCATACAGATCTGAACACGTTTTTCTGAAACCATTACACATTGTTGTTGTTTCCCACAGCACAATAATATTCCATCAAAATCTTATGCCACAATTTATTCAGCCATTGTCCAATTGATAAGCATCCCCTTGATTTCCAATTCTTTGTCACTACAAAAAGAACTGCTATAAATATTTTTGTACATATAGGTCCTTTTCCTTTCATCTTTTTGGGATATAGACTTAGTAGTAGTATTGCTGAGTCAAAGGGCATGCACAATTTCAGTTCTGAATTGTTTTCCAGAATGTTTGGAACAGTTCACAACTCTATCAACAATTCATTAGTGTGGGGGCGGCTAGGTGGTGCAGTGAATAGAGCACCAGCCCTGAAGTCAGGAGAACCTGAATTCAAATCCAGCCTCAGACACAACACAAAACTAGCCATGTGACCTTGGGCAAGGCACTTAACACCAATTGCCCTACTTCCCCCACCCCAAAAAAGCAACAAACAATTCATCAGTGTGCCTATTTTTTCCCTCATCTCCTCTAGCATTTGTCATTTTTGATAGGTGTGAAATGATCAGAATTGTTTTAATTTGCATTTCTCTAATGGATAGTGATTTAGAGCATTTTTTTCATATGGCTATAGGTAGCTTTGATTTCTTCTTCTGAAAACTGACTATTCATATCCATTTGGGGAATGCATTTTTAAATATAAATTTGACTCAGTTCTGTACCCAGTGGTTGTTCTTCATTCTTGAAGGGGACCAAAATGACATCACTATGCTAAAGTCAAGTTTCAATGTGTCCAACTGTGGTTAATCAGAGCAATATGAGCTCAGAATGCTCTACCACAGGTCAGGTACAAATAGTCTGTGTGAACATTTGGGGTGGTTTCTCCAAATTTGCATATCCTATGTTTCCCCTATTTCAATTCTGCTTTGCTCATAGAATTCAGAACCTTCTCTGATGTGGGCATGCCATGCTGAGTGGTCCTATGCCCGTGTCTCCCATGTCATACAATCAATTCCAAAGTTCTTAATTAAGAGAGGTCTTGAGAGTGTCCTTGTACCGCTTCTTCTAACCACCATGTGAATGCTTGCCCTGTGTGAGTTCTCCATAAAATAGTCTTTTTGGCAAGCGTATGTTTTACGTTTGAACAACATGGTCGGCCCATCAGAGTTGCACTCTCTAATATAGAATTTGAATGCTTGGCAGTTTAGTGTGAGTAAGGACCTCAGTTTCTGGTAACTTAGTCAGCCAGGTATTCTTCAAAATCTTCCTAAGAAAATTCAAATGGAAGCAATTCAGTTTCCTAGTATGGTGCTGATAAATTGTCAAGGTTTCACAGGTATACAACAATGAGGTCAGCCCAATGGCTCTGTAGACTTTCAGTTTGGTAGTTATTCTAACACCTCTTCTCTCCCATACTTTCCTTCAGTTCTCCCAAACACTGAGCTAGCCCTGGCAATGCATGTGTCATCCTCATTATCAACATGTAGTACATCCCTGGAAAGTACATTACCAAGGTAAGTGAACTTAGACTCATCATTCAAAACTACACTCAGTATATATTTGAGAAATGAGGTCTTTATCAGAGAAACTTGCTGTAAAGTTTTATACATACATACACACATACATACATATATACATATACATACATATATATATAATTTCATTGTCTATGGTACCTTTTTTGAAAAATGTATTTTACCTGATTATCTCTTTTCTTTTTGCTTTTTTGAAGGGGGAGGGCAGCTCAATTGGGGTTAAGTGACTTGCCCAAGGTCACAAGGCTAGTAAGTGTTATGTGTCTGAGGCCAGATTTGAACTCAGGTCTTACTGATTCTAGGGCCACTGCTCTATTCACTGAGCCACCTAGTGGCCCCCTGATTATCTCTTTTCATTGGGTCTGTTTTTGTTTTTTTTTATCTGAGATCATGATTGGTCCCCTGCCTTTAAGTTTAGCTGAAGCATATTAGATTCTGCTCCAGCCTTTAATTTGAACTCTGTATGTATCTTTCTGTTTCAAGTGTGAGTCTTGTAAATAGCATATTTTTGGATTCTGGTTTCTTATCCATTCTGCTACCTGCTTCCATTCTATGGGTGAGCTCATCCCATTCACATATGCAATTATGATTACTAACTGTATATTTTCCTCCATCCCATTATCTTGTTTCTTCCTCTACCTCTCCCTGCTTCCCTCCTTCCCTCCCTCCCTTCCTCCCTCTCTTCCTCCCTCCCCTCTCTCCCTCTCTCTCTTTTGATCCTTGCCTTTCTAAAAATCTATTTTACTTCTAACCACTACTTCCCTTAATCTGCCCTCCTGTTTGTCATCCCCCCTTTTTCCCTTATTCCCTTCACCTCCTATTTCCTTATTGGGTAAGTTACATTTCTAAATGCAACTGTGTAGATATATATTCTTTCTTCTTTGAATCAATTCTGATGAGAGTGAGGTTCAAGTATTAGCTCTCCCTCCATTATAAAAACTTTTCCTTGTGTGCCTTTTTTATATAAGAAAAATTTCCCTGTTCTACCTCTCCCTTCCCCCTTTTCCTAGTGCATCTTTCTTCCTTCTTCACTTTTTTGGAGATTATTACAACATAATTGACCCACATACATGCCCTCTATCTATGTAAATTCTTTTAACTGTCCTAATAATGATAAAGTTCTAAGGAGCTACATGTATGATTTTCCCATGTAGGAATGTAAACAATTCAACTTTATTGAGTTCCTTATGATGCTCTTTCATGTTTACCTTTTTATGCTTCTCTTGAGTCTTACATTTGAATGTCAAATTTTCTATTTATCTCTGATCTCTTTATCAGGAATGCTTGAAAGGCCTCTACTTCATTAAACATCCATTTTCCCCCCCCCCCCCCCGAAGAATTACATTCAGTTTTACTGGGTAGGTGATTCTTGGTTGTAATCCTAGTTCCTTTGACCTCTGGAATATCATATTCCAAATCCTTTCCTCCTTTAACATGAAAGCTACTATCTTGTGTGATCCTGATGGTGGCTCCATGATATTTGAATTGTTTCTTTTTGGCTGCTTAAAGTATTTTCTGTCTGAACTAAAAGCTCTGGAATTTGACTATAATGTTCCTGGGAGTTTTCATTTTGGGATCTCTTTTAGGAGGTGATCAGTGGATTCTTTCCATTTCTATTTTCCCCTCAGGATTTAAGATAGTGAGGCAGTTTTCCTTGATATTTTCTTGAAAGATGATATCCAGGCTCCTTCTTCAATCATGGCTTTTAGGTTGTCAAATAATTCTTAATTTGTTTCTCCCCAATCTACTTTCTAGGTCAGTGATTTTTCTGACATTTCACATTTTCTTCTATTTTTTCATTCTTTTGACTTTGTTTTATTGTTTTCTGATGTCTCATGGAGGCACTAACTTCCACTTGCCCAATTCTAATTTTTAAGGAATTATTTTCTTCAGTGAGTTTTTATATCTCTTTTTTCTATTTGGCCAATTCTGCTTTGTAAGGATTTCTTTTCTTCAGTAAATTTGTTGTACATCTTTTTCCATGTGACCAATTTTGTTTTTTTTTAAGAAGTTCTTTTGGGACAGCTAGGTGGTGCAGTGAATAAAGCACTGGCCCTGGAGTCAGGAGGACTTGAGCTCAAATCTGGCCCCAGACACTTAACACTTACTAGCCATGTGACCTTGGGCAAGTCACTTAACCCCAGTCACCTTGCCTTCCCCCCTCCAAAAAAGAAAAAAAAGAAATTCTTTTTAGTGGATTTTTGTGCCTCTTTTACCATTTGGCTTATTCTCTTTTTAAGGTGTTATTGTCTTTAGCATTTTTTGTGCCTCCTTTACCAAACTATTGACTTTTTTGATGATTTTCTTGCACTGCTCTTATTTTTTTCTTAATTTTTCCTCTACTCTTCTTATTTGATTTTAAAAATCCCTTTTGAGCTCTTCCAGCAATTCTTTTTGGGCCTGAGACCAATTCATATTTTTCTTTGAAAATTTGAATGTAGCTGTTTTGACCTTGTTGTCATCTTCTGAGTTTGTGTTTCGATCTTCTCTATCATGATAATGACTTTTTCAGGTTCTTTGTTTTTGTTGCTATTGTTGTTGTTGTCATTTCCTCATTTTTTCCAATCTACTTCATGACATTTAAAACTTTATTTTAAAGTTGAGCTTTGCTCCCAAGGTGAAGGGATCACTGTCCCAAATTTAAGGCTTTTTGTGCAGCTGTTTCTAGAACTAGCTCTGGGGGTCTACACATTTTCAGTTTTTTTAAGCTGTTATAGTCTAAGGAGAGGTGTGTTTACTTCTCTCTTGGCCTGTGTTTTGGTTTGTGAGTGACCACAAGTGATCTTTTCTGTCCTACCACTATCACCAGGATCCCCACTCTCCTGTGGTCTCAACCTCTAGTGTGCTAGTGTTTCTTCTCACTCTGAGACTCTGAACCAGAATTGCAGCCTGGATATGAGAATGGGTAATGCAACAGAATTCTGCATCCAGTGCCAGCAAAGGGGTCTCTATAATCTCTTCTGACCAGTTGTCCAACCACCTTAATATATATCAGAAGCTGCTGTTGCCACTACTGATTCAGTCACCTATTTTGGCTCTTCCTCTTCCTCCCTCCACCATTGTTTCATATCTCTTTTCCCATTTTCCCCCCAAAACTCCTTGAGAAGGCTATAATCAATTTCTCTACTTCCTTTCCTCTCCCCCTTTCTTCTTAACTCTTTATAATCTGGCTTCCCACCTCATTTTTTAGCCAAAATTACTCTGTCCAAAGTTAACAAATGTTCTCTTTATTGCCAAATCTAATGTCCTTTTCTCAATTCTTTACCTTCTTTCCCTCTCTATAGCCTTTGATACTACCACTCTCTTCTTATCTCTATTATTTTATGACACTATTCTCTCCTTGTTTTCCTTCAATTTGTATGACTGCTCCTTCTCATTTTCTTCCCTGGATCTTCAACCAGGTTGATCCCACTAACTGTGGGGGTCCCCCCAGGTCTTGGGCCTGGCCCTCTTCTGTTCTTCCTGTATAGTGTTTCATTTGAAGAGTCTCATTAACTTACATGGATTCGATTCTGATGATTCTCAGATCTATATATCCACCCTAACCTCCTAATTGACTTCCAGCTTCTCATCTTTAAATGCCTATTGGACGTCTTGAACTGAATATTGTGCAGACATCTTATATTCAATATGTGCAAAACTGAATTCATTATCTTCCCTTCAGCTCCCACACTCCACTTCACACAAAGCTATGGAGAGTACCACCATTCTACCAGTAATCCAGGTTCCAGTCCTAGGTGTCATCATCAATTCCTTACTCTTTTTCATTCCTGCCTCCCATAACCAATCTGTTATCCAGTCTTATCAATTCTACCCTCATAATATTTCTCACATATTTCCTCTTCTCTCTTGTGATACTGCTGCCAACCTGGTATAGGCCTACTTCACCTCATGCCTGGACTATTGCTATAGCCTATGGTTTGGTCCCCTTGCCTCAGTTCTCTCCCAACTCCAGTCTATCTTCTATTCATCTGTCATAGTGATCTTTCCAAAGCACAGATATGACTGTCACTCCCCTAGTCAATGAACCCCAATGGTTCCCTAACACCTTTAGGATCAAATATAAAGTCTTCTGGCATTTAAAACCCTTCATCGCCCAGCCCCCTCCTCCTTTTCCAATCTTCTTATATTTTACTCTTCTGTGATGCACTGGCATGGGCCTTCTTGATATTCCTTGGACAAAACACTACATCTTCCGACTTTTTGCATTTTCTCTGTCTGTCTCCCATTCCTGGAATCCTTTCCTTCCTCATCTTTCTCTCTCCTAGATTCCCTAACAACCTTCAAGTCCCAGATAAAATCTCACCATGTACAAGAAAGAAAGCTTTCCTAATATCCCTTAATATGAGTTCCATGAAAGCTGAGGTTATCTTTTGACTGTCTTGGTATGTCCTGTACTTAGCACAGTGTCTGGCACATTGTAGACACTTAATAAATGCGAATTGATTTATTATGTATGTATTTTGTTTTTGCTTTATTTTTGAAGTAAAGATCTCTTTGCAAAACCTGATTGTTGTTTAGTGGCTAAATAGAACTGTTGTGGTACCCAGTGGCACCTAACAGTGGGGTAAACACTGCTGTTGTGGATCTGAATCAATGTCAGTTGAGGAGACATGCTCCCCTATCTCCCAGCATACTCTAAAACACTGAGGGTGAGATATAGCCAGACTGGGAGACTGAGCCAGAGGGTACTTGCTACCCAGATAAAAAGAAGCCTTGAAGGAAAAGGCCCTTATAGCCAGATACAATGGGAAAAGCTTCATGCAGAAGGTAGTACTTGATCTGAGTCTTAAAGAGAACCAGGAATCCCAAGAGGCAGATATAAGGAGAATATGCCATCTAAACACGGGGGAGAGGATGTTATTCAGTCAATAAGTATTTATTAAATGCCTTCTGTGTGCTAGGTACTATGCTAAGTACTGGGGATACAATGAAAGGCAAAAGACAGTCAAGAAACTATCTAATGGGTGAGAGAAAATACAAACAACTAGGTACAATTAATGATGGAGACAGGATAAATTGGAAATAACTGATAGAAGGCATTAGAATTAAGGGGGATCAGGAAAGCTTTTTGATAGAAAGTACAAATTTTACTGGAATTTGTAAATAGCCAGGGAAGCCAGGAGGCAGAGAGAAGGAAGGAGAACATTCCATGCATAGGGAAACAGTGAAAATGCCTAAAGTTGCCGGAGAGTGTCTTGTTTGAGGAGCAAGGAGGCCAGTATCAGTGGATTGAAGAATATGTGTAGGACAGTAAAGTGTAAAAAGACTGGAAAGGTAGGAGAAGACTAGGTTGCATGTCGAACAGAGGATTCCTATTTAATTATGAAGGAGACAGGGAGGCAATGGAGTTCATTGAGTAGTAGAGTGACATGATCAGATCTGTGCTTTAGAAAGATCAAAATGACAGCTGAGTAGAACATAGGCCTATGGCAGTGACATCAACCAGCAGGCTATCTCAATAGCCTGATGTTAAGTGAGATGATAAAGACTTGCATCAAGGTGGTAGCAGTTTCAGAGAAGAGAAGTGGGAATATTCAAGAGATGCTACAAAGGTAAATCACCAGGCCTTGGTAGTAGATTGGAAATGGGGGGTGAGAGAGAATGAGGAGTTGAGGATGGCACCAAAGTTGAGAGTCTAGAAGACTAGGAGAATGGTGGTGCCCTCAAGGTGGGAAGGTTTGAGAGGAAAGATAATGAGTTTAGTTTAATATGTCTATAGGATATGCAGTTTGAGGTATCTAATAGAGGGTTTGGAGATGTGAGAATGGAGGGCAAAAGGGAAGTCAGGACCGGTAAATGTTTAATAATTGGCTGGGAAGGAGGATATATATGCAACACAATTTTAAGATTTTTTTGCATTGTTAATACATTGGCCCCTGTCTGTGGTATGCTGGTAAATGTTTAACAACTGGTTTTCTGGAAGAGAAAAATATATATTCACGACACACTTTTAAAATTGATCTTTATTAATAATATTTTTCTTAAGTCTAGAAATCAACAAAATAATAAACTAAGCCCTGATTTATAACTTTTACCAATTTCCAAGGAGTAAATACTCAATCTAAAAATTTAATGATTCATTTGAAAGCCAATTTGAGCTTGCTCCAGCACATTCCAGCATGGAAGTAATAGTCAGTGCAAAGGCAAGACACAAAATGGAACGGTGTATATGAAGAACAACAAGAAGGCTAGTTTGGCTGGACTATACAGTGTGTGGAAGGTAGTAATGTGTAATAAAACTTCTTAGAAAGATCAAGGTTGTAAAGAGCTTTAAATATCAACAGAGGAATTGATATTTAATCCTAGGGGTTATTAGAGGAAGTTATTAGAATTTATTGAGTAGGGGCAATAATACTATTGATGAGGTTAGGCTCTGGGACCTTGAGCTCTCTTTGAATCTTTGAGGTACATACTCTGGGAAACCCCTTGCCTATCAAAAAATCAAATCACCCTTGCATTTACCTCATTTATTCCACCTGAAGTCTCTCCCCAAATTCATTACTGGAGTTTGACCTCATTGGCTCCTCCTGAAGACTCTCCCCAGGCTCCTCCTTTAAACCACCCCTAGATTCCTCAGTATATAAGACCCCATCTTCTCTCCATCTGGGTGAGAGCACTGTGAAATGGCCTAGCAGAGACCTGTTCTGTGAGAGCGCCACAGAATGCCCTAGCAGAGACTTGCTCTGTGAGAACACTGTGAAATGGCCTAGCACACAGATTTGCTCTGTGAGAGCACTGTGGAATAGCTTAGCATAGACTTGCTCTGTGTGAAAGCTCCATAGAACAACCTAGCATAGACTGGCTCCTTAAGAGTCTACCCCATATGGTGAACTTGAACTTTCAATAAACTTTACTTTTTCTTTAGCTGAGAAGACTTGAGTGGCATTGTTTCCGCAGGACCCGACATGTTGGTATGTTGGGGTCTCAGGCAGCCCTAACCCTCTTTGGGTTACCTCTTCACTATTAGACCTGAACTTCAGGAAAGTCTCTTTGGTGGCTATGGGTTGGAGAGAGGGATTAAAAAGAGGAGAGGCTTGAGGCAAGGAGAGCAATTAGTATATTATTGCAAAACTCCAGGGGACAGGTAATGAAGACCTCGACTAAGGTAGTGGCTCTGTGAGAAGAAAGAAGGAAACATATGTAAGATATACTGAGGAGGTAGAAATAACAAGATTTGTCAGCAGGCTACCTGGGATGAATGGGATTGAAGAGTTGAGGACGACAATAACATAGTGAACCCGGATTGCCAAAGAATAGGAGTATCTTCAACATTAATAAAGAAATTAGGGAGATAGGAAGGTTTGGATGAAAGATAATGACTTCAAATTTGGACATGCTTGAGTTTGAGATAAATGCGGGACATACAAATGAAAAGATCCAATAGGGAGTTGGTGATGGAGGACTGGAGCTAGTAATGATAACCTGGGATACATATGCAGATCTGGGAGTTATCTGAACAGAGAAAATAATTAAACTTATGAGAACTGATGCGGTCAAGAGAGGCGGTGTAGGGGCAAGAGAAGAGGCACCAAGACAAAGCCTGAATTATACACACAAAAGAGTGAGTGATGGTGAGTCAGCCAAGAAGACTAAGAAGGAGCTGTCAAATAGGGAAGAGAAGAAGGAAGAAAGAACAAAGTCATGAAAAGTCAGAAAAGAGAAAGTGTGTTGGAGCAGGAGCTGTTCAACAATGTCAGATGGTTCAGAGAGGTCAAAAACAGCAAGGACTGAGAAGATGGAGAAGATGGAGCCAACTTCTACTGGGTTGCAAGAGCCAGTTGTTAAATGTTCAGGGTGAGCATTTACATCGCAGAAATTGACAAACACTATAAACTAGGGCTTGATTTATTGTTTTGTTAATTACCTAGACTTAAGAGAGTGATGGAGAAAATATTAATGATGTAGATTTAATTTATGTGCGTCAGTGGCATATTTCCTTCCCCAGAGAAGCTTGTTAAACATTTACCAACCTACCACTGACAGGGGCCATAATAAAGTGAGCTTCTAGGGTGAAGAGGATTCTATGGTATGGAAAAGAAAATCCAGAGAATACAGAGTGCCACTTGGAGAAGAATCAATCAATAATAGAAATAATTTCTTTGACTAGGTGCTATGTTAAGCAGTGAGGATAAGAGTCAAAAACAATATTCTCTGTCTTCAATGAACTTAGAGTTCTATTGAAAGGTAACAACATGTACAAATAGTTATATAGTTATATACAAATACTTATATACTATACTTATATACAAAAACTTATATGCTATATGAGTATATGTAAATACTTATATACTATTAAATACTTATAAACAAATACTTTTATATATACTATGCAAAGTAAATATGAGATTGTTTTGG
>CM053595.1:235040357-235060747 GCA_028646575.1 Pseudocheirus occidentalis
CAAAGGTTTAAAAACAAATGTTAAAAATTTTTTATACATGCAACCAAGAAATAAGATATACAGGCAATGGAGTATAGAAATCCATTTTGCCCTACAAGAAAGAAAAGGAGGAAGAGTTAAGAGAGGAGGATAGGGGGATAGAAGAGAGGGCAGACTGGGGGAAGGGGTAATCAGCATGCTTGCCATCTTGGGGTGGGGGGTAGATGAGAGATAGGGAGAAAATTTGGAACTCAAAATCTTGTAGAAATGAATGTTGAAAACTAAAAATAAATTAACAAATTCATGGAAAAAACAATAGAAGACTCATGAAACTGACAAAACAGTAACTAATTTGATCAAAAAGGAAAAGTAAAACAATATAAAAAGTGAAAATGGCAGCATCATAAAAGTAGAAATGAAATATTTGAAATTATTTCGCTCAGTTATATGCTAAAAAGGGTAAATGAAATCAAATAATAAAATTTAAATAATAGAATTAAATTAAATAGTTGAATAACTTATGTAAAGATTATAAGGATGGTTAAGGGAGGTATGCCCTATAGGGTACATTTTTTTTTAGGGTGGTAGAAGCCTTCATAATAGATTTAATGGAGAGAGGCTGACATATATGTACTGGTAATATAGATTTCCCTTTCCCAGATGTTGGGTTCCATTTTTGGCTGAAAGACTTATCTCTACTAAATTATTTTTATTTATGCTATTAATCTCTCTCTGATTATTTATAGATTCTTTTGTTTATGGAAACTTGTGCTGTCTTAGAGGTATTCTCTCAGTGTGGGTGGAGTAACTATCTTTTCCCCCTTCCTTTCACTCCAGGCTGAAGCAAGGATGTTACTTCCTCTACACAGATTCAAGTCTTCTCCAAAAATCTCTACACATGTCCAAATTAATCACATAACAAGGATCAGAAGCCACTAGATTTTCTTTATCTATATCTATCTATAGCTATATGTTCATATTAATGCATGTACATACATACATACGTACATATATGTGGGATCCTACCCTGAAATGAAACACAAAAAATTTACAAAAAGTTTTGTGAAGATGGTTCCACTTATCATTGGTACATGGAATGCACACATTCATGGACAACATGAAATCCAGGAGACCTGAAAAATGAACAACTCTTGTTTCAAGAGAACTCAGCAGATATAGTATCCAAATAGCATCCCAAAGTGAAATAAGGTTGGCAAATGAAGGCCAGTTTAACTAAGTCAGAGCTGGATACACATTTTTCTTGAGTGGCTGCTGTGATGAGGAACACTGTGAAGCTGGCATAGATTTTGCAATCAGATCTAATCAAGTCAGCAAGCTTATATATCTCCAAAAAGGAGTAAATGACAGTCTCATGATAATGCAACTGCCATTTGCAAGAAAGTGCTATGCCACCATCATCAGTGTGTATGCTCCCACCATGATAAACCCTGATGAGATGAAAGAAGAATTTTATGATGACCTATCAATGCTCATTATCTATGTGCCAAGAGAGGACAAGCTTGTAATTCTGGGTAATTTTAATGCCAGAGTAGGCACAGACTACCAGACATGCAGGGACTCCTTGGAAGGATAGGAGTTGGAAACAGTAACAGTCACTTCCTACTGAAGATGTACTTCTCACAACCTTCTTATCACCAATACTGTCTTTCCTTTAACTAAACACAACAATATTCCATGCATATTGTCACAGCAAGCACTGGCACTTAACAGATTACATTATTGTAAGGAGAAGAGACAAAAAGGATATGAGAGTGACTAAGGCAATGTGTGGTACAGAGTGGTGAACCGATCATAGACTTATCCTCTCCAAGTTAAACATTCACATTCAACAAAAGCAATGACCCCAAGGCAAGATGACAATCAGAAGACTCAGATTAGAAAGCTTCTCCATGTATGAACAGTTTGTTGCTGACTTGAAAGTAAAGCTGAATCAGTACACTTTAACAGTGGAACAGAAAAGGAGTGGGCAACTTTCAGAGACTTGGTGTATAGAACTACTTTTGTTCCTCTGGCCAAACACTCACAAACATCAGGACATTCGACGAGAATGATTAGGAAATTCAAAAGCTGCTAAACAAAAAATGAGAACTCCACAGGGCTGATCAGTAGAACAGTGTATTTGTCTCTAAGAGGGCAGTGTTTAAACTCCATCAAAAGTAAAGTGCAAGAGAAGTTTAGAGAGATTCAGAATTCTTGGCCCAGTAAGAAGGCAGCTGAGATACAGTTATATACTGATGGTAACAATCTGAGCTTCTAAAATGCCCTGAAGACTATTTAAGGACTAAAGACCTCTGGGGCATCTCAGCTACCCAGCACTGTCAGAGCCACACTGATCAGTGATAAAGACATGATCCTGGAGAGATGGGGGAAACATTTCCATAGTATTCTCAACAGGCCATCATCAATCAGTGCTGGAGCCATTGACTGTATACCTCGGGTTGAAGTCAATCTCTCTAGCTGAACTTGCGACTGAAGAAGAGCTATTGAATGCCATTAGGCTCCTCTCATGTGACAGAGCTAATTATATCCCATCAGAGATATAGAAGGCATGGAGTCCACAGCTCATACAGAAGCTGACTGAAGTCTTCCAGGTTACATGGCAAGAGGAGGTTATTCCCTAGGAGATCAAGGATGTCTCCATTGTCAGTCTCTACAAAGGAAAAGGAAACAGGTTGTCCTGTGATAATCATGGGGTGAGAGGGAGGGGTATCTCAGTCATTGCTGCTAAGATTCTTGCCAGAGTCCTTTTAAATCAGCAGATCTTTCACCTGGAAGATAATCATTTATCTGAAAGCCAGTATGGCTTTAGAAAGGGCCAAGGAATGGTTGATAAAGGGTTTGCTGCCTAACAACTCTAGGAGAATTGCCAGGAGCAGAACAGAGGTCTATATCCAATCCTCATTGATCTGACCAAGGACTTTGATACTGTCAATTATGAAGGATTTTGGAAGATCATGGCAAAATTTGGCTGCCTGGAGAAGATTATAAGTATTATCCTCCAGTTTCATGGTGGCATGCTCTCCTGAGTTCTGGATAAAGGACAATGCTCTCATACTTTCTCCATCATCAATGGAAATTGCATCAAGGTCAGCTACTGAAGTGATGATGAACTATTTAACTTGAAAAGGCTACAAGCCAAGACTGAAGTGAAGAAGAGAGTTAGTGTGTAACTTTTTGTTCATAGATTGTATGTGCTAGATGTAGCCTCTGAGATCTGAGGGTGAGATGCAACAGAGTATGGATTAATTCTCTGCTGGTGATACTAATTTTGGCCAGATAACCAACACAAAGAAAATAGAGGTCTTCTACCAGCCAGCACTACATCATCCATACATGGAACCATTGGTCAAGATAAAGGGAGAAATTTGAATGTTGTGCATAAATTCACTTGTCTTGGCAGCATACTTTCCAGGGATATTCACATAGATGATGAGGTTGACATATGCATTGCCAGAGTGAGCCCAGTATTTGAAAGGCTCCAAAAGAAAGTGTGGGAGAGAAGAGGAACTAGGCTTCCTATCAAAGTGGAGGTCTGCAGAATCATTGTTCTGACTTCATTGCTATGTGCATGTGAAACCTGGATAATCTACCAGTGCCATATCAGACCATTGAATTACATCCATTTGAATTGTCTTAGAAAGATTCTAAAGATCAGCTGGCAGGATAAGGTACCAGACACTGAGGTCCTCTCTTGAGCTGAACTGTCAAGCATTCATATTCTACTGCAGAGAGTAACTCAGATGGGCCAAGTGTAGGTTTACCTAAAAAACAATTTTATGAAGAACTCACATAAGACAAGCACTCACATGCAGATGAGAAGAAGTGATAGAAAGACTCTCTCAAAGTCTCTCTGAAGAACTTTAGAATTGATTGTGTGTTATGGGTTTTTTATTTAGGTGAGGGTTATCTTTTTGGGTCAGGATGTGTAGGGCTTACCTATACCCACCTCAACAGGCCTCGGGCTTCCCCGGCTCCCGTCCACTCCGGGAGAAACAGCTGCACAGAAAAACTCAGGACACAGGACTTGCTTCTAGCTTTTATTGAGAGTTCATCCTCTATCTTAGTGTGGCTAGACTGGACTGGCCTTGACTCAACTGGACTGGCTCCACCGCCCTGCCTCTGAGTAGCCTCTATTTAAGTCCTTTCTCCAGTTCCCCTTAGGGCCCCTGCCCTGGCCATGCCCTCGCCACAGTGAGCCAATGTGTCTCACCCTGAAGGCTGAGAGATTATCCTGCTTATTGTAAGCAGGTGCAGCCTTTGCATTCTGCCCCCAGGTGATCGATCACGTGCACCCCTGTTAGCTGAGGATCGGCTAAACCCGTCCATCTCACGTGGAGTATCAACGACCCTCTTTAAGAGTCTCCTCCCCATGTGAGGTATCAGAGACTTAACAATTGTGAAACATGGGAGACACTGGTAGAGGACCACCCAATATGGCATGTGAGCATCAAAGAAGGTGCTGTGCTCTATGAAAAAAGAAATAAAGATTTAAATAATTAGAATAATATTAATTCTTCATGTTTGAACTATGCCAATATAATTAAAATGACAATGCTATTATCTAAATTAGCTTAGAGATTATTTTGTCATATGAAACAAGCTACAAAAGGTTACTTTATCGAAAAAGATACAATGAAATTCATCTTAAAAAACAAAAGAACATCAAGGGGAATATTGAAAAAAAAGGATAAGAATAAAGATAAATTTTCCTACTTAATAGTATTTTGTTTTTTTCCAATTGCATGTAAAGATAGTTTTCAATATTCACTTTTATAAAATTTTGAGTTCCAAATTTTTTACTTCTTCCTTTCCCTCCTCCCCAAAACAGTAAGCACTTTGATATAGGCTATACATGTACAATTAAATAAAGAGAATTTAACAGTAACATATCTCAAATCATACTACAAAGTAGCCATAAGAACCATTTTATAGATTAAACAAAACATAGAAATAATAGAATATAGTGACATGATATTTGATAAATCCAAGGATATTGACCACTGAAGTAAAGATGACCTATCTGACAAAAACTGCTGGGAAAATAGAAAAGCAGTTTGGCATAAATTAGTTTTAAATGAATACCATGCATCATATATTACAAGAAACTCCAAATATATACATGACATAAGTATGAAAGACCATATCATAAAAAACTAAAGAAGGTAAGTCAAGATCTTCCACCATTATGTATAGGGGGAAAGTTATTTATACAAATGATCATAAAAGATAAACAATTTGGATCACATCAAAAAAACTAACCTTTGCACAGGCAATAGAAATGCAGTTAGAAGTAGGAGTGAACTTTTCCATTGTTCATTCCATTGGTTACAACCCTTCTATACAACCAGACTAATGTCCAATGTGAAAGTATTTGCAGATCCTTTGCTTGATTGCATGCCGGCATGGGTGGGGAAGGGAGGGCAGAAAATTTGAAACTCAAGGGACTGTGGAACTGAATCTTGTAAACTAAAAGTAAATAAACAAATCAATTTTTAAAAAAGAAAATGAGTTGGAGAAAAAAATGGCAAACCACTCCTGTATCTTTGCCAAGAAAACCCCCAATGGAGTCACCAAGAGTTGAACACAACTGAAACAACTGACCAATAACAACCACAAATATCTTTTTTCCAACCACTACTTTTGGGGCTGCCATGTCATACTGCTGGTTCATACTGAGCTTGAAATCTATTAAAATTCTCTATCTTTTAAAAATAAAGTTATGTCTATCTAAAAAAAAAGAAAAAAGAAGTAGGAGTAAAACAACCAGGGAAAATCTTCAGACCAAAGTTCTGATAAAGACCTAATATATAAGATACTTTAAGAATTAATACAAATATATAACTCAAGACATTCCCTGATAGTTAAATGGTCAAATGAACTAAGTATTTTTCAAGTGGAAAAATGCAAACTATTAATAAGCATTTTTAAATGCTATTAAACACTAGTAATTAGAGAAACGTAGACTAAAACAACTCTGAGGTTCTTGAAATAATTCTGTCATCAGAATGGCAAAAATAGCAGCTGTTGGAGAGGTTATAGGAAAATAGGCACACTGATGCGCTGTTAGTGGAGACGTGAATTGGTTCAACAATTCTGGAAAAATTATTTGGAAACATACACCAGAAGTCACTAACTTACATATCCTTTGATCTAGATACACTCCTAAGAGTTCAAAAACAGAGGAGGGGGAGGAGAAAGGGAGAAGAAACTTCGTGAGCTTTTTGTAATAGTAAAGCTCTATAAATAAAATAAATGCCCATCAAATAAGAATGTATGAACAAATTGTGGCATATTAATGTAATTGAATATTATTGGGGCATAAGAAATGGTGACTATGAAAGTTTCAGATAAACATGGGAAGAACTATATCAATTGAAACAGGTGCACATATATGTATATGCAGTGAAACAGGTAGAAACAAGTGAAAAATTCATGATACCATCATCAATATGAAGAAAAACCATCTTTGAAAGGACTCAAAACTCTGAAAAAACAGCAAAAAACAGTGCCTTAAAAAAACTGAAGATGAAACACATATTCTACATCTTGAACAAGAGATAATGGACTAGAGATGCAAAGTAAGACTAGCATTCTCAGATACAGTTAATACGTTCATTTGTTTTTCTGTAATGTATATATTGGGGTGTGTGAGGTATTCAGGGAGGACTAGCCCACCCTTGATGTGAGAGGGCTTGCCAAACCCTTTTCAGAGCTGCTTATCCCTTTGGTGTCTACCTTCACCCAATTCTCATATGTGGATCCAATAAGCTGCACAGTGGCCACACCCAGCAAAATTGTCTTAGCAGGCTAAGTCTAAACAAGGTTGAAGGTGACAGGTCTCAAATCTATCAGTGAGTTAGGGGGTTGAATACCCTAAGCATGGAAAGACTTTTTTTTTTTTTTTTTGCTTTTTAGAGGGGGAAAGGCAGGTTAAGTGACTTGCCCAATGTCACATAGCTAGTAAGTGCTAAGAGTCTGAGGCCAGATTTTAACTCAGATCCTGCTGATTCCAGGTCTGGTGCTCTATTCACTGCACCACTTAGCTGCCCCACATATGAAGACTTCTGCTGATGGAATGGGCAGATGAGAACAATTTGTTCTAATGGCCACAAAGGTGGCTAAAATAGGGGCTGTGGAGTGCTTGCCTTAGAACTTGGTCAGACATCAAAAACACCAAGGTCATTCATTGCATCCTGGGCCACGACCAGTCCTCTTGACTTTTGTGTTGCCATTTGAACTTCAATGACTGGAAGAGAGAATGAGGCTGGTGACTATGCAACTCTGCCTCCCTTAAATCCAGTTCTCTAGTGAGTCAAGATATCACCCTGTGATGTCATTGGTCCCCTTCAAAACATGTGTTTAGAGCAGTGGTTCTCAACCTTCCTAATGCTGGGACCCTTTAATAGTCATATGTGGGCGTGTCTGCATGTGGGCAGACCCACTTGGAGACAGATAGAGGAGGTTCCTAAGACCATAGCAAATATGTGTTTTCTGATGGTCTTAGGCGACCCATATGACCCCTGTGAAAGGGTTGTTCAACCTAAAGGGGTTGCGACCCACAGGTTGAGAACTGCTGGTTTAGGGGAAAAAGTGCATAACAGAAAATCAATTTCTTTTTAAATGTATTTCTTATTCTTTGTGTATTGAAATATTTGTGTTTGTTGATGGCTGTTCAGTTCATAGCAGTGATAATGAACATTTCTTTACCGTGTCACTGGAGAGGGCTATAGCATTTTTCATTACAATATAATGCTGGATCTCAGTTTTAAATAGATACTGTTTTCTATACTGAAGAATGGGTTGTTAACTCCTATAATTTTTGGTGTTTTTAAAAGAAATGGGGGTTGTATTTTGTGAAGTTTTTCTGCATGTACTGATGAAATCATATGAATTTGATAGTTCTTGTTATTAACATGATTTGTTGTGTGTATAGTTTCCATTATATTGAATCTACCCTGCATTAACATTAACTGTTCAGAGTGAAAAATCTTTTTTAGTATATTATTTATTACAGCCTCTTTGCTAATATTTTATTCAATATTGTGTTGATAGTCATTATGGATATTGGTTTATAATTTATTCTCTGCTTTGTTTCTTGCTGGTTTAGATTTCATGACAATTTTTGTATCATAGAAAGAACTTGGCACTTCTATAGCATTTTAAAAAGTTATTTATATAATACTGAAACTAATTGTTCTTTCAGTAGAATTAATTTGTAAATACTTCTGGTCCTGAGGGTTTTTTCTTTGGGAGTTCATTTACAGGTTGTTCACTTTCTTATGAGTTTGGACTATTTAAAGTTTCTACTTCTGGTTCTACTAATTGGAGTATTTTGTATTTTTGTAAATATTAATCTATTTAATTTAGGTGACTAGTTGTGTTGGCATGTAATTAGACAAATGTGTTTCTAATAATTTCTTTTACTCTTGATTTGCTGTCTTTTTCCATTTGATACTAGAAATTTGATTTTCTTCTTTCTTTTTAAAATTCAGACCAGCTAATGGTTTATCCATCTTATTAGTTGTCCTTTTTAAAAAATAGTTCTTGGTTTCATTTATCAAATCAGTGTGCAACATGTGTTGCTCTGGTCCCCTCTCAGTGTTCTTGGATATGCTTAGGAGTTGGGGGTGGGGTATCTCTTCTCCACTGCCATTAATTCAAATCCACACTGACTGTTTTCCCCACTGTTAGGGAACTAGCAATGAGCACTTCAATTCTGTTTAACCACTTAACATTGGTGTTTTTTTACAAAAGGATATTTACTTCAAAGATTTAGCAAGAACAAATGTATAAATATTTCTCTAGTAACTCTAGGGCATACTACACTATGTTGGCTTCTGGGGTAATACATTCAAAATTTAGTTCAATTCCAACATAGCATTGGTCCTAATAAGTTCATGTCCAGAGGTGAAATTGCTGTTGGATGAGTCTTCATTTCAGCTTTCATTGAAATAAGTTCAAAAAGTTGCTCTCAAAGATTACTCCTTTCTCCTATCAGTGCTAGGCTGACTGTATAATACTTGGTCTAGAACCTGGGTTCTGAAACATGATGTTTCAGAGCTGCCACATTATGACCTTTCAAACTTACCAGGGCACAACCTTTTTTTTTCCCTTTGCTAGAATGAAAAAAGATCAAGCAAAAAAAAAAAGCCAAGGACTGCAATGTCTTAGGGGACATATGACATCAGAGGGAAAGAAGATCCTAATGCCACCCCCCATTTGCTTCACAGTCTCTCACCAGATGCTTTGAGTGAGTCACTAAACTCAAGAAGTAAATGAAGTAAAGAGAAGATAGCTTCAGATAACAGGTTGTTCTGAATGTCTCTGAACCCAGAGCCCTCTATTCAACTCTTTGGGCAACCAATTGGAAAGTTACAGAATGTCCACACATATGTCAGTCCCTCTGAGGCATTTTCACATGAATGTGTATCTTTTGAAAGCAAGCTCCTCAGCATCCTTCACATGGAAAGATGCTGCCTAAGATGATATCATGTCTGCATGTACCAGACCATCATAATTGTTTTGAGTTTCAGTTTTGTTAGTCTCTTACTTGATTTTCAGAATGTCTATTTTGGTGGTCAGGGGTTTTTATTTATTGTTTTTCTATGTTCTTAAATGTTATATATCTAATTCAATGGTCTATCTTCTTCTCCCTTTTGTTTATAGAAGTATGTAGAGAAATTTTCTCTTAAGGACTACTTTGGCTACATCTGGAAAGTTATGGTATGTTTGGCTGTTGTTTTCTTTAATGAAATTATCTTTTACTATGATTTGGTGTTTTACTCACACATTCATTAGAATTAAATTATTTAGTCCCAATTTAAATATAAATAATCTCAGTCAAGAAGACTGATCTTCCTGAGTTCAAATCTGGTCTCAGACACTTATTAGCTGTGTGACCCTGGGCAAGTCACTCCTTGGTTGACTCAGTTTTCTCATCTGTAAAATGAGCTACAGAAGGAAATGGAAAACCATTCCAGTATCTTTGCCAAGAAAACCACAAAGAGTGGAACATGACTGAAACAACTGAACAGCAACAACAATTTCTTCAAAGGTCCTTTATTATCATTTTATCACTTTGTATCCAGTAAGGGATATGCTTAATATTTCTGCTTTTCTAACTCTGTTTGAGGCTTATGCCCTAACAAGAGGTCAATTTTTGCAAGCTGCATGATTTACAACTGAGAAATTTACATTCTTCTTTTTATTTATATTCAGTAATTCTCAAATATGCATAACATCTAACTTTTCTAAAATTCTACTACAATCTAACTTCTTTCTTTTTATCTTTTTGTTAGATTTGTATAGGTCTGAGAGAGGTATATTGAGATTCCCAAATATTATAGTTTTACTATAAATTTCACTGTGGCATTCAATTAATTTTTCCGTAAAGTACTTTGATGTTATGCCATTTGGTACAAATAGGGCAAGTACTTGTTATTTCACTGTATGACTTTTTAAAGCATAATATAGTTGCCCTGTTTATCTTTTACATGTGTCTGTTTGTCCTGTCACCTTATCTGATATCATGATTGCCACTTCTGCTTTTTTGAAAGTTCACTTTGAACATAATGACTTCTATTTCATTCTCTCATTTGAATTCATGTGAGTCTTTCTGTTTGAAGTTCAAGTACTTTCTAGTTCATTCTGTTTTCCTATTTCTTTTCATGGGTGAGTTTGTCCCATTCACTTTCATAGTTGTGATTCTGTGTTTATGTACCTTGAAGTAAAACTGTATAATGCAACACAGTACAATTTCTGTACAATACAATTCTGTATTTAACTTCTTGCTATTCTCTTGTATGTTTTCCTTTCTTTGCCTCTTGCCCCTTCTTTCTAAAGAAGAATAATATAGTTTACGATGAGTATGATTAAGTCAGGCCAGAATCTCAAAATATAATGTGACCAATAAGATGGAAGACTAGACATTTTTTCCTATCACCACAAATTCTCAATCTTTTTCCAAAATAGGAATTATGTACAACAGATAAAAACAAATTCAGTGGTCCCAACTTCTAAGAACCCAAATAAAGTAAAAAAGCTGATGAACTATAACACAATACCTAACCCCAAGCAGGTTTGCTCAGCACTCTGCTTATTATCATGACAGCAACTGCAGGGCTAAAAGTCACCTTACAGGTTTTCAACAGAATTCAACCCTATTCACTACCACCCCCATAACTGAAGGAAACCCTATGATGGCAGAAGTTTGCTTAGTCTGTGACAGTAGTGGACAGTGGAGAGCAGAGGAAACTGGGACAAGACACATTTGTAGGAAACTGAAATGACTTTGAGATTGGACTCCCCAATGAAATTGCCATCAAAGGTAAGGGTGAGTAAGAAAGCAAGCAATAGGGAAAGTAAGAAAAAAAGACTGAGCTGTTCTCTATCTCCGCAGTCATGCCCTGCTCCGAAGCTGCCCCTGCCGTCTCCCGCAGCAAATGGGCCCAGCCTGTGTGGCATGACGAGGAGAGCCCCGTGTGCCTCCACTTCGCCTGGTTCTCGGAGCATGCCATGGCCCCCTGCAAGGGGTCGGCACGGGCTGCGGGTTATGACCTGTACAGTGCCTATGATTATACAATACCACCCATGGAGAAAGCTCTTGTGAAAACAGACATTCAGATCTCTCTTCCTCGTGGATGTTATGGTAGAGTTGCTCCACGTTCTAGCTTGGCTGCAAAACATTTCGTAGATGTGGGAGCTGGTGTCATAGATGAAGATTACAGAGGAAATGTTGGTGTTGTATTATTTAACTTTGGCAAAGGAACATTTGAAGTGAAAAAAGGTGACCGAATTACGCAGTTGATTTGTGAACGGTTGTTTTATCCAGAACTTGAAGAAGTCCAAGGCTTAGATGACACTGAACGTGGAGCAGAAGCTTTTGGTTCAACAGGTCAGAACTAAAATTATCTAAAGAGTAGCTATAGCAGCTTTCCCTCTAAAACAGTTAATAAAAGAATTTCCACTTAAAAAAAAAAGAAAAGAAAAAAGACTGAAATGACAAACGATGTTGGGGGAAGAAAAATCAATTTAAGGCTCTGAGCATAAGCAGGTAAACCAACAGGGAAGATATTGATAACAGAAGCAAATATCCTCCAAATTAGGTAAAAGTGGTACCTATGAGTAACCATTTCAAAACAAAGGAAAATTAATCAACACTTGATGAGGCAGAGGCCCTATGGATTCCCAGGAGAGCATGGAACCACAGCAGGATGCACCTCAAAGGATTATAAAAGATATACAAAATTTTGAAAATAGAATTTATGGGCAGCATGGCAGGAACAATTGGAAGAATAGAAAAATTTGAATCCATTGTGAAAAGATTACCAAAGACACAAAAAATAGCGTAGGCATGAAGCCAAGATGGCAGAATAAAAACAGAAACTTGCTTGAGCTCATCCCCCAATTATCTCCAATGCCTATAAAAAAATGACTATAACCAAATTTTTGAACTACAGAATCCACAAAAATGACAGAGTGAAACAAATCTCCTGCTGAAGACAGGCCAATAGGAAGGGTCTATCACACACACTGGACTGGGAACAGAGCATAGTCCCCACGCTGGTGGCACAGACTTGGTGAAGTAGACCTCCAACAACTGAATAACTGGCAACTGTGGTGGTTTCCAGACTTCTCAACCTGCAAATGCCAAAGACAAAGTAAAGGGTCAGTGGGGACATTCTGTTGGACCTGGGTGAGAGAAGAGAGTGGTCTGGTCCCTGCCTCTGGGGCAGAGGAGGTGGCAGCAACTGTGACAACAGCAACAGCAGCAGTAGTAGTAGTAGTAGCAGCAGCTGCTGCTGCTGCTTCTGGAGCTCCAGGCTGATAGATAGTGGAGGAACCAAGCAGCTGAGCAGAGGGAAATTGTAGGAATCTCTTTGCTGGTGCTGAGGCAGGATTTTCTTGCTTTTCCCCGATTCCCTTCACAGTCTTGGGTGGCAGTCCTGCAGCAAGGAGAAATACTGGCATGGCAGAGCTTGTGGTGGCTGTGGAGAGGGAGTCCTCCTCACAATTCTGAGGCAGGTGCCTAGAAGCAGTTCTGACAACATCTGTGCAAAACCCCAGAAATTTGGGACAGAGCACTCTCCTCTCTGCAAGCAGAGTTCTACCTTGGCAAAGAGCTCAAAAGTCAAGTAATTGGCTGGGAAAATAAGCAAACAGAGGAAAAGAAATCAGATTATAGAATTCTTCTTTGATGACAAAGAAGATCAAAACATAGAACCAGAAGAAAACAAAGTCAAAATTCTTGCATCAAAAGCCTCCAAGAAAAATATTAATTGGTTGTAGGCCACGAAGGAGCTAAAAAAGGATTTTGAAAATCAAGTAAGAGGGGCAGCTAGGTGGTGCAGTGTATAGAGCACTGGCCCTGGAGTCAGGAGGACCTGAGTTCAAATCCGGCCTCAGACACTTAACACAAAAACTAGCCGTGTGACCTTGGGCAAGTTGCTTAACCCCAATTGCCCTACCTTCCCACTTACAAAAAGAAAAAGAAAAGAAAATCAAGTAAGAGAAGTAGAGGAAAAATTGAGAAGAGAAATGAGAGTGATGCAAGAAAACATTGAAAAACCAGTCAACAGTTTCCTAAAGGAGACCCAAAAAAATACTGAAGAAAATAACACCTTTAAAAAAAGACGAACTCAAATGACAAAAGAGGTTAAAAAAGTCAATGAGGAGAAGAATGCCTTAAAAAACAGAATTGGCCAAATGGAAAAGCTCACTGAGGAAAATAATTCCTTCAAAATTAGAATAGAGCAAATGGAAGCTAGTGACTTTATAAGAAATCAAGAAATTATAAAACAGATCCGAAAGAATGAAAAAAATAGAAGACAATGTGAAATATCTCATTGGAAAAACCACTGACCTGGAAAATAGATTCAGGACAGATCATTTTAAAATCACTGGACTACCTAAAAGCCATGATCAGAAAAAGAGCCTAGACATCATCTTTCAAGAAATTATCATGAAAAACTTCCCCAGTATTCTAGAACCAAAAGGTAAAAAAGAAATTGTTTCTCGAAAAAGATCCCAAAAAGAAAACTGCCAGGAATATTATAGTCAAATTCCAGAGTTCCCAGGTCAAGGAGAAAATAGTACAAGCTGTCAGGAAGAAACAGTTTGAGTAATGTGGAAACACAATCAGGATAACACAAATCTAGCAACTTCTACATTAAGGGATCAACGGGCTTGGAACATGATATTCTGAGTGTCAAAGGAGCTAGGATTGAAACCAAGAACCACCTACCCAGCAAAACTGAGTATAATGCTTTAGGGGAAAATATGGATATTCAGTGAAATAGAGGACTTTCAAGCATTCTTGCTGAAAAAAAAACACCAGAGATGAACAGAAAATTTGACTTTCAAAGTCAAAGAAGCAAGAGAAGCATGAAAAGGTAAATAGGAAAGAGAAATCATAAGGAATTTATTAAGCTTGAACTGTTTACATTCCTCCATGGAAAGACATAATTTGGAACTCATGAGACTTTTTCTCAGTATTAGAATGGTTGAAAGGAATACATATACACATACACACACGTATGTATACATATATATGAGTAGATATGTATAGGTGTATATATATGTGTGTGTATGTGTATCTATAGACCAAGGGCACAGGGTGAGTTGAATATGAAGGGATGATATCTAAAAATTAAGAGGAGAGAGGAAGGCAGAGATAGAATAGGGTAACTTATCTGACATAAAAGAAGTAAGAGAAAGCTGTTACAATGGAGGGGAAGAGCAGGGAGGTGAAAGGGAATGAGTCAACCTTACTCTTATTGGATTTGATTTAAGGAGGGAATAACATATACAATCAATTGGGTATTTTACCCTACAGGAAAGTAGGGAGGAAGGGGATAAGAGGGAGGAATAATAGAAGGGAAGGCAGATGGGGGGGAGGGGGCAGTCAGAAGCAAACACTTTTGAAAAGGGATGGGGTCAAGGGAAAAAATAGAATAAGGGGGGACAAGATAGGATGGAGGGAAATATAGTCTTTCACAATATGACTACTACAAAGTGTTTTGCATAACTACACCTGTATAACCTATATTGAATTGCTTGTCTTCTCAGTAGGAGCGGGTGAGGAGGAAAGATGAGAGAGAATCTGGAACTCAGGTTTAAAAACAAATGTTAAAAAATTATTTTTACATGCTACCAGGAAGTAAGATATGCAGGCAATGGGGTACAGAAATTCATCTTGTCCTACAAGAAAGTAAGGGGGAAGGGGGAAAATAAAAAGTGGATATAAGAGAGGAAAATCTAAGGGAAGGGGTAATCAGTATGTTTGCCATCTTAGGTTGGGGGTAGGGGAGAAAATTTGTATCTCAGAATCTTGTTTAAATGAATGTTGAAAACTAAAAATAAATTCTGGGAAAAATTTTTAAAAAGTAAAAAAAGAAAGAGTATAATTGAGAATGCAAATATACAGAAGGACAATCTGAAAGAACTGAAACCAGAATAATACTAAAACAAAGTAGGTTCTCTATATAATTAAGACATATTGATTTTGAAGAAAAGATGGGCAGAGACAACTTAAAGATTATTGATCTCTCAGAAGAACATAAAAAGTAAAAAAAATTGAACCCCATAATGTAAGAGGACAAGAAAACTATCCAGAACTTCTGAACACAGAAAACCAACTCACAATTGAAAGAATCCATAAACCCATTGCCAGAAACAATCTGAGGCTGCAAACTCCAAGACACATAATGGTGAAATTTAATAATTCCATTGAGAAATAACAAACTCTGTAAGTGACCAGGAGAAAGACCTTCAAATATAAAGGAAAGAATATTCAAGTAACATAAAATTTCTCTGCACCCATCAGAAGCTGCAAGAAGAAATGGTATAATATGTTCAGAAGAGCAAAGGAGCTTAAGATGTAGCCCAAGTCGCAAATCTGAAACTAATCACTCATGTCAATTTTCAATAAAAGAGGTGTTTTATATATTTCTAGAAGGAAAACCAGACTTGACATGGTTATCTGTTTTTCAAATACCCCAGACAACAGAAATACAAGAAGAATAAAGAAATATAGCAATCAAGGACCACCACCACCACAATATAACAACAGAGAGAATATTTTTTTCTAAATGTGTATGAGGAAACAAGAATGAAAAAAAAGTTAAATAAATGGTGGAAAAACAAGCCAGGAATACCATGGACTAAACCTTACAACACAACCTACAGGCAAATCAATGTTTTTTGTAGGACCAAATTAAAGAATGGGAGTGTGCATGAAAAGAGGGAAGAAAGTAAGAAGATAGAGAAGAATATGTGAAATAGTCAAAAGCTAACAATAAAGGGAAGATTAAGTCTTGCAAGCTCTTAGGAAGTGGAGAGCCCATGGAAAATGGAAGAGGAAACAGAGGGATTAAAAAGGGAGAAAAAAAGGGGAAACATTATTTCAGTGGTAAGAGGAGATACCACTAATGAATACTTGTATAGGAGAGAAGAGATATTCTGTAAAGGGAGATGGGAACCTTATAATGGGTATTATCTGTAGGGATTAGAGAGATCATTCATCCTGCCTCAGGAGAAGAATCAAAGATCCTGGGAGCAACTGACAACCCAAAAAGTGGGAGGGCATGGATCTAGGGAAGAGATTTCAAGGCAAATGGGAGGAGGGTCGAATGACCAAGGGAAGGACAAAGGTCAACAATTAATTGCATAATCAGGAACATATGAAAATTCTTACCTCAGAGCAACATCCTCTCACCTGAAGGAAATGGTATTTCTAGGAGTGAGACAAAGCAGGAAAAAGGGTGTGTGTGTGTGTGTGTGTGTGTGTGTGTGTGTGTGTGTGTGTGTGTGAAGGGGAAGGAAAAAGATCTACAAGAGTACAACACAGAAACTGTTTAGAAGAAGGAACTCAAAATAACTACGCTAGAAACTTTAATTCAAGGACTAAATAAGTCTATTTACTGAATATATCATGAATCAAAAGAATAAATAAATGAATCATGAATTAAAAGAACAAAAGCCTAGAAAAGACAGAAAAAGAAAATTTTAAAATGAAGAGAATTAGGGAATAAAAATACTTTTTAGTAAAAGGTATAGAAAATGAACATTTAAAAACCAATGAATGAAACAAGTTGAAGGGTAGGAGAGGAAAGGGAATTTTATTTAACTACTTAACTGAGAGTGAAAAAAAATGGGGAAGAATTAAATAAATAGATAAAATCAAGAATGAAAAAGGAACTAATAAGTAAAATTCCAGGACTAGGGTTAACAAATGGGAGGGAGTCCTATAGAGTAAGGAAAGGGGCCTCAGTGGGAATAGGATTGCCTTAAAAGAGATTCAGCTAAAAAACTTTTTTTTAAATCCACCTAGTACAGTGTTTATTGGGGGAGGGAGGGAAGAATCCTAATTTTGAAAAAAAAAACAATATTAAAGACAAATGGAGAAAAGAATAAACTTACTTCTCCTAACTTTAAATGTGAATGGAGCAGTTCAATAAAATGAAAAGAGTAACAGATTGAGAAAGAAAACATCACTATCTATTGCTTGTGACAAATGAATATAAAAAAGAAAGACATGAACAGAATAAAAACAAAGGGGGTGGAAACAATACTATTTTGTATCATGTAAATTCCCCAAATCAAAAGTTGTAGTCATGTTTTCAGATAAAATGAAAACAAATGTTAAAAGCATAAAAGGGATAATGAAGGAAACGACATTAAGCTAAAAAGGAATCATAGACAAATTCATAAAGGACAATTAACTGAACTACAAGGAGACATAGACAGTAAAACAATAGCAACAGAAAATCTCAATGTCTCTCAGTTTTGTATACATCCAATAGAAATGTAAACAAAAGGGAAACTATAGAACAAACAAATTGCTAGAGAATCAAGAGAGAAAAGATTTCTGGCATCTGCTAAATGGTACTGATAAATAAAATATGTATTTCTTAGCACCACATGCAACTTTAAAAAATTGACTAGAGATAATGCAAACAAAATATAAAAAGTAAGAAATAGTAAATGCAGACTTTATAGATAACATAATAAAAATAGCAATCAGATCAGAGACTACAAACAAAATACAAATATATTTAACAATAAAATCCTAAATAATGACTGATATAGAATAAATAAATTTTAATAAATCACAAAACAATAATTATACAAAAGAAAATTATAATGATAAAACAAGATACCATCATTTCTGAGATATGGTTAAAAGCAGTCTTCAGGGGAAAATTCATATCCCTATAAACATATATTAGCAAAGTAGAAAAAAAGATTAATAAGCATTTCAAAGTATGCATTTATAAATTTAAAAGTAAATATTAAAAAGTCAACAAATAAGCAAACTTAAACTGAGCATAAAAGAGAAGATATCAAAAATTAGAGGAGAAATAGATAAAAGAGAAACCTTAAAGATGACATAAAGGATAAATAAAGCTAACAACTAGTTTTTAAAGAAGACTAACAGTTGCTAAACTTTTAGACAATCTGATTAAAAAGAACAGGGCAGAAAATCAAGTTAATAAACAGCCAGTCAACAAGGTGATATCACAAGGAAAACAGAAGGAATAAGAATAAACAACCTATTATATAGTTATGTGATGATGAAACTGACAACACAAAAGAAATAGAGGAATACCTTCAAAAATATAAAATACCTAAATCAACAGGAGAAAAATAGGAATTTTAAAATAAAGGTTTTATTAGAAGTTTTTTAAAAATATTTTAATTTATTTTTAGTTTTCAACATTCATTTTTATGAGATTTTGAGTTCCAAATTTTCTCTCCACCTCTTCCCTCCCCCACCCCAAGATGGTAAGCATTCTGATTGCCCCTTCCCCTAGTCTGCCCTTCCTTCCTTCAGGTTTTATCCCTTCTCCCTTACTTTCTTGTAGGGCACGATAGATTTTTCTGTCCCATTGCCTGTGTATCTTATTTCCCAGTTGCATGTAAAAACAATATTTAATATTTTTTTTAAAACTTTGAGTTACAAAAGTTACTCTCCTTTCTTCCTTCCCACCCACCCTCATTGAGAAGGCAAGCAATTCAATATAGGTTATACATGTGTAGTTATGCAAAATATTTCCATAATAGTCATGTTGCAAAGACTATATTTTCCTCTGTCCTAGCCCATCCCCATTTATTCTGTTTTCTCCTTTGACCTTATCCATTTTCAAAAGTGTTTGCTTCTGACTATCCCCTCCTCAATTTGCCCTCCATTCTATCATTCCCCCCATCTCCTTCCCCTCTTACTTTCCTGTAGCTTAAGATACTCAGTTGAGTATGTATTTATTTGCTCCTTAAACCAAATCCAATGGGAAGGTTCACTCATTTCCCTCTCATCCCCCTACTCTTCCCCTCCATTGTGAAACCTTTTTCTTAAGTCTTTTATGTGAGATAATTTACCCCATTCTATCTCTCCCTGTCTCTTTCTCCCAATATATTCCTCTCTCACCCTTTAATTTTATTTTTTAGATATCATCCCTTCATATTCAACTCACTCTGTACTCTCTCTCTTTCTCTCTCTCTCTCCCTCCCTCTCTCTCTCTCTCTCTCTCTCTCTCTCTCTCTCTCTCTCTCTCTCGTCCCTCCCTCCCTCCCTATATATTTCCTCTAAACAATACTGGGAAAGGTCTCATGAGTTACAAATATCTTTCCATCTAGGAATATAAACAGTTCAACTTTAATAAGTCCCTTATGATTTCTCTTTCCTGCTTATCTTTTCATGCTTCTCTTGAGTCTTGGATTTGAAAGTCAAATTTTCTGTTCAGTTCTGGTCTTTTCAATAAGAGTGCTTGAAAATCCTCTATTTCATTGAATGACCATATTTTTCCCTGAAGTATTATACTCAGTTTTGCTGGGTAGGTGATTCTTGGTTATAATCCTAGCTCCTTTGACACCCAGAATATCATATTCCAAATTTCCATATCGTATGTTGATCCCATAATGTGGAAGCTGCTAGATCTTGTGTTAGCCTGATTGTGTTTCCACAATACTCAAATTGTTTCTTCTTGACAGATTGTAATATTTTCTCCTAGACCTGGGAATGCTGGAATTTGGTTACAATATTTCTAGGAGTTTTCTTTTTGGGCTCTTTTCAAGAGGCAGTTGCTGGATTCTTTCGATTTCTATTTTACCCTCTGGTTCTAGAATATTAGGGCAGTTTTCCTTGACAATTTCTTGAGAGTTGATATCTAGGCTCTTTTTTTGATCATGGCTTTTGAGGTAGTTCAATGATTTTTAAATGATCTGTCCTGGATCTATTTTCCAGGTCAGTGGTTTTTCCAATGAGATTTTCATATTGTCTTCTACTTTTTCATCTTTTTGGTTCTGTTTTATAATTTCTTTTTTTTATTTTTTTTATTTTTTATTAACTTGTTTGTTCACTTTTAGGTTACAAGATTCTGTTCCATAGTCACTTT
>CM053595.1:235061247-235105775 GCA_028646575.1 Pseudocheirus occidentalis
GCAGCAGCAGCAGCATTGAAACGTCCGCCTGCATCACGTGGCCCCCTGGTAGAGAGCTGGGATCGGGAGGAGGGAGGGGCTGCAGTGTAGCTGCTCCCTCTGCAAGCCAGCTCCGGGACTCTCGCGTGTGCGTGTGTGTATGTGTACGTGTACACACGTACGTGTGCGTGTTTTAAAGCTTTGGTAAGAAGTTGACAATTTTGGTTAAAATCGTAAAGCGGTACCTTTATACCAACGCTTTAATTGGAGATCATTTTAAGCCAGATGGCCTTACGCACATTTAGACTCAAAAAATAAACCGATTTCCTAGGGCTGACACGGTAGTATGAGTGCCTTAAATCTATCCCCTTCCTGGGGATGGTGTACGTGTGTGTCCGAGGTTGGGAAGGGTAAGAGTGTAGAAAAGGAGCTGGGTTTTTTCATTCTGCTATGGTCCACTTCTGATCACGTACATGCCTTGTTACACAGGGAATGGGGCGGTGAACTTAAGTCGCGTTTGGTCTAAATACCTTTGCCGAGTAAGGGCGGGGGTGAGTGCCTCAGACTGAATTCTATAGTTAGAAGTGAAGCACAGTCAGTTTTGGGTGGGAGGCCGGAGGAAGGCTGGGGAGGGTGTGTTTCTCCTGAATGAAGCTGGCTACTTCCCACACACCTAAGTAGCTGTTTCCTTGTAGCGACTTGTCTTTGACCTATTGAGAAGTTATCTTTAAGCAACGGTTATGACTTTCTGGTTTTTGGATAGGGGATGGCTCTTAGCTTGTTTCTGTTGAAGTGTAAAGCCTTCACTGGAATACCAGATCAGATAAAATGTTAATCCCTTGTAGAGAACAGGAACCCAATTAACTGGTGTTTGGAGTAAAGGGGGCATCAAGAAAAGGTATTTTCTGGAATTTGGATATTTCTTACGGGTTTTGGTAGCACTTAAAATCTTTTATGGAGAGAGGAAGCTTAAAACACTGATGTTTAGGAAGTTGAATTTTTCTGTTTTTGTTTGTTTTTGTTTTTTTAGGTTTTTTTGAGGGGCTGAAGTCAAGACATTGACCACAAAGCTCCCATTTCTGTACTTTAAGCATAGATGGGTCATTTTAGACATAGTACTGAGTGACCCAATGCTATCCTTATGGGGGGGGGGAGTGACTCCTTTAACAACTTTGAAATAGTTACTCCAGAAGACAGAAAATGGAATGGGGGCTGGAGGCGACCCTAAGCAGTAAAATGAAGCATTTAAAAAGCAATTATAAACTCTTTCATCTGTTGACAAATAATGTACTATAGTAGACTCAAGTAAGAGGAAAAAGTTAACTATTTCTTTACTAATCATTCATTAAAAAACACTTTTGAGGTTTAAATTTCCAGTTCTAATAGGAGTGAATTTGTTTTCTCAACTTAAATGTTGCTACCCTTCATCTTAGAATTTTTAAAAATTACATTTGGGAAAGGAAAAGAGTAACTGGCAACATTGAGAGCATGTGTGAGAGAGATTTCCATTTTTCTTTTTGTCAGTAGTTATTTTTGACCCAAGATTTTGTAGCTATGCTTATGACAGGTGCTGTGTTCTAAAAATATATGTTGTGTAACACCTAGATTTAAAGAATTGATGTACTTACTGGTTGTAAACTAGTTAATAGACTAGTGTGTTTTGAAAGTAATTAAGTTGTTTAATCTCTCTAGAAAGTCTTTAAAATAATTTCTACTTTTTCATGTTGTAGGGTAAATTAGCATTTTTAAACTAATGTTACTTTAGGAATTTCATTTTACTTAAGCAAAATGTCATAACTTAATTTTTATACTTGGAAATTAATACAAAGAAATATCCAGTGAATAGTCTAAATAAGCTACTAATTATCTACTAATTAAATCAGCTACAAATTTAACACCATCATTCAGTCTTAGGCTTTTTCTTATAGTTTTAATTTTAGAAAGTTACAATAACATAGTCTTCAACTTTTTCAGTGATTAAAGAATTAATGTAGTTTGGCTTCACACTTTGATATTGCTGGTGAAAATTTCTAAAATTCTATGCTATTCCTACTTAATGAAGTTGGTTTAGACCAAAGTATAGATGACCATTGGTAGAAATTATTAGTTATATTTAGAAGTAAACAAAAAATCCCAAACAATCCATTCATACACTGTTGATTGGGGGAAAGTATAGAAGGGCTTCCGAGATGCAAATTTGGAAAAATAAAATCATAGGCTTCCAGCCAGCTAAGTAAACTACTGTTTTATAAAGTTGTTGAAAACAAATAATTAGGATTTTATTACAGTGCATTTCATTGACTAGCAAGAGGGATATCTTTTAATTGGCTCCAAAAACATGTTTTTAATGTTTTCTTGGATACAAGCAAATAATGGGTTGGGTTTTTTTAAAGCATGTAGGAAGTCGTTCATTATATATTCAAATAACTAAATTTTTTAAAGGAACCTTTTTTTTTTTTTTTTTTTTTTTTTTTTTTTTTTTTTTTAGAAGCCAAGGGGATGCTAGTGGGTTTGATTGTTAAAAATAACTTTTTTTTTTTCCTCATAGGGCCATAGAAGTAGAGCTGGAAAAGGACCTTGAGGGATAGGTAAATTTGCTAGACCAAGGTCACACAGGTGACTGAAGCTGGATTTGAAACCAGGTCCTCTGAAATTCCCAATCCTGAGCTCTCTTTTCACTACATATAGATCAAAGAGTACTAGAGGGGACCTTAGAAAGCGAATCTTCTTTGACTTATTGATAACAGATACACAGAAGTGATTTTTTTTCTTTAAAACCTCTAAGGTGACCATTGTTTAAGGGCTCCGAATTTGAGATCCAAACCCTGCTCATCTTTATCCCTAGACTAGTACTTAACTGCTTTGCAGCAAACTTATATGCCCATATTTTGAAGTTAGGCAGGCTAATGGAACTTGTTGAAGGAGCCCCACTTTGGAAAATGGCCCAAAAAAATAGTTGTATTTAAGACTTTTTACCATTACTTGAAAGTATGAAATCGCTACTGCTAATCTAGTCAAAAGAGTGCTGGACTAAGACTAAATGGACTGTTTATAACTGCCTCAGATGTGTATTGTTGGGACCTTAGAAAAGTTACTGAAATCATTTTGCTTTAGCCTCAACTCTGATGTCTGATTATCCCTGTACTGTTATTGTTCAGTGAGATAACATCTAAAGTACAATTTATTAATAGTTTTGGTAATTGCTTTAGCGGGAATCTGAAATAAAATTCCTTTATAAATAAAATCATTTTTGAACAACAATAACTTCATGGTATGATCTTCTGTTGTTGTTGTTTTTTCTCTATTTGCAGTAATCTATGCCAGCAATTATGACAATGTTAGCAGACCATGCAGCTCGTCAGCTGCTGGATTTCAGCCAAAAACTGGATATCAATCTTTTGGACAGTGTGGTGAATTGCTTGTACCATGGAGAAGGAGCCCAGGTAAAGTATAAAAATCAGGGCTGATATGGTTGAATTGTATTAAAAATATTCTGCTATTAGACCAGAATTAAATTAATAGACCCATTTTATATGACCAGACAATCTGTGGAAAGGAAAGTTTTTGTAAATTATTTTAGAACCTTCATGTAAGTGGATTCTGATGGTGAGCCTGCCATTTAACCAACTTAATTAAAATCATATCAGTATGGTTTGTATAAGTTAATCTTATAAAATAAAGATGTATCTAGAGTTGGAAGGGATGATTGAAGCTTAGGGGTAAAGTGGAATCTGGAATCAGTAATTCAGTTAGTACTATCATTCCTTCTGGAAAAGTTGTTATCTGCCTGGTGGTTCTACTTAACCTTGTCTGTAGCTTAATAGGACCAAAATACCCATTCTTGGCCACAATTTCCCTATATGTTTTGTCTTCTCCCATTAGACTGTAAAGTTCCTTGAGGGCAGGGGCTGACAATTTTTTCTATTTGTATCAACAGCGCCAAACATAGTCCTAGCACATAGAAAGTAGTAAGTGCTTAGTCATTCATACATTCAAATAACTTGTCCAAGTTCACATAGGTTGTGTAAGTATTATCTCATTCTCCTGATATTTAGATGTAAAAGTTGTCTTAGGAAATATGATTTAATGCTCTTAAAGGAACTTAGCCACACAAACAGGGTTGGAGATGTGAAATACGTGAAGGGACTTGTGTGCATCTACACATGCATGTATATAGATAACATGCACACACATGGATATATGTACTTGCTTTCCTCTTGGCAGTTTGCAGAGTGTAGACTTTGTGTAATAATGGTCTTGCTTTTCCATGGAGAATCATGTCCTAAAATATGTAACCCTAGTTAGTTAATGACAGTTTATTTAATTAGGTGACAACAATAGCTGACATTAAAGTTCATTATGTGTAATCTTAGTTGAAACCAGCCTTGGACACTTAGCAATTGTGACATCTTGGGGCAAGTGTCTTAACCTCTGTTTTCCTCAAGTTTCCTCATCTGTAAAATGGGGATAATAATGGTACCACAGTGGTTTGTTGTGAGGGTCAAATCCCATGATAGTGTTATCTCGGACACATTGTATTTGTAAGACTAAACATTTTTACTTCTTTCTCGTAGTTATACAGTAGGCATTCATACATGTTGCAGTAGTATGGATTCTTTACAGGCTCTGTTGGACAAATGTACTGTAAAGTGACCTATTGTTTGGTTAGAAATCTGGTCCTGAGTCCTCTAAGCAATAACTATTTTGTTTCTAAGTAAGATTCTTGATTATATATGCCTTATTACCTAAAGTCTCTTTTGGTTTTCACCCTGATTAAAAAAAGCTTAAATTTTCCGTGAATTTTCATGATAACCTGTAAGGAAGGACAAATGACATACCAATATTATAGAAAAGGAACTGTGAAGCTCTTTACTGTGATATTAGCTCTGACTTTAAGAATCTAAGATGAGTGGTTTGTCAAAATGATTACCAGATTTGGTAGATGGGATGTGCCATTTTAACGCAATTTTAAGGATATTTAGGAATGAACCATTGTAATACAAATTATAGCTTGGGGGGGGCAGTTGGGGTTAAGTGACTTGCCCAAGGTCACACAGCTAGTTTTTGTGTTAAGTGTCTGAGGCCAAATTTGAACTCAGGTCCTCCTGACTCCAGGGCCGGTGCTCTACTCACTGCGCCACCTAGCCTCCCCCAAATTATAGTCTTAAATGAGGTTCTGACTTAAAATGGTGTTTCAGTGAATAAAGACTTAGTTTTGAGTTTAGGTCAGGAACCCTTAGATGCTGTTATCTTTTTGTTCAACATTTGCTGCTCTTTATGTTACTCTTCACAAAAGTATATTTTCAAAAAGTAGCTGTTTTTAGAATTAAAGTAAGAGCAAAATCTCCAAACAGAAGACACTTCTTTTTATTTACCTTTAACAGGAGTTTCAAGTTTCCTTTATGCTACATAAAATGTGTGAAAATGGTTGCTTTTGGAAGAACATTTGTACTTTGGAATGGTGGGGAAGAGATTGTGCTCAAATTTGTCATTGCACTGATTTACTGTTCAGAAGATCCACATTATCCAGAGGGCACTGTTTGGACCTCTTTTTTTTTCTTTCTGATCTAGGCCATGATAACAACTGAAATAATCAAGGAATTAATAAACCTATGTATATATTTGGGGTGGTTACTATAGCATATAATCTTTTAAGTTCTCAGATTTGAGGTATAAATTGTTTTTTATATATAAATTAAAATGAACACATTTAAGTAAGACTGGAGAAGCTTTAAGCCATCAAAAAGCAGTTTCTTAGGAGATCAGAAGAAATAAAAGGCAATTCTAAGGCCCAGGAACCACATGTAGAATATGAGTTGTGAAAATTGCATGTCTCTTTTGTGTATAGAAAAAACTAAACATTTTGACTAATTTGAAAACAACAAAATACAAAATGCCTGCACTTTAGAAAGTGCTACATGAAGTGATATGAGATGGCATGGGGAAAAGTTGTATTTCTCTTATACTATGTCATTCTTTTTATTAGTTTGCATTATTTTAACTCAGTAACTGTTTAAGAAAACTAATTGGAGGCAAAATGTAGGTGTTAGCTTATAGAAATAAAAATAACTTTAGAAGAAAATTTTATTTTAGCATGCTTATATGTGATCACATTTAGATTCTCAGAGGTAATAGAAATGAATGAGAGGATAGTAAGTTTACCAATCTTGATAGTGCTTAGATAATGCGTTAGATGAGAACTTTCCGGTGGGCAGCATGCATGTTATCAAGTGTCTTTCTAATACAGTATAACCACACCACAATTCCATTATGAGACTCACCTGAAGGCACCACAGAATTCTTAGGCCCACTCAGTGGCTGCTTAGGAAATGTTGAAAGATGTTTTGACTCCTTTTGTAGCCACTTTTATGGCTTTCCTGCTTCTGGGAATTAGTGCATCCTAATCTATGGAGAAAATGAAAATCTATAGGACCCTTGACACCTTTTCTATATCAGCAATTACTGATATATACTCGAGTACTGTAAGTTTCAAGGAAATAATATGGCTCTTAAAACATAAGAAATATTTACTTTCTAGTTCCTTATCACTTGATACAGTCTCAATTTTTGTTTCTAAATTGTAAAATGTTTGTGACATCAGTACAATTTAAATAGATAATGTGGTGTAGTAGATAATGGGCCAGCCTCAAACTAGGAGGACCTGAGTTCAAGCCCTATCTCCATAGTAACTGTAACCCTGTGCATATCCCAGTATTATAGGCAGTTCTCTAAGAATATAAGTTTAGAGTAGGTGCCACTCTACATTAGTAGAGGGAATTTCCTATCCTGGCTATAGTTCTGCCAATGAAAAAATTAAAAGATTATAATTTTTTGTTGTTGTTTGACATCAGGAAAAGGTTAGTTGAAATATTGACTTGAAATTGCATGATTCAAATCAGTCCAAAGATTGCCTAGTCACTGAAACAAATTTAGATAAGTACATTTGCTTGTCTTCTGCCATGTTGGAAAAAATGTTTCCTGTCTTGAGGGAAAAGTAATGAAGTCCAAAGATAAACTAGGCATCTGATATGTAAAAATAAAAATATAAATGTGAGTTACATGTAATATGAACTCTGATTAGAATTGTTGGAGTTATGAAAGTTATAAAAGAACAGAACTTAAGTTGTTTAAATGTTTAGGCTTTTTTTTTATTGCTTAGATAATGTGGAAGGTAAGATTTAATGGTCCATATACATTGAAACTTGATAGTTAAGGTTCATTGGTAGTTCAGAAGCTTCATTTTTCTAATAGCTTGAGTAGCCACGTGACTCAGTAGGAAGACTTTAGAGTTGGTGTTCTGACTGGGCGAACTTACAGTTGTGTTTCTTATTAGGTATGTGACCTTGAACAAGTCTTAACGCTATCTCAAAAAGTTGAAATACCAAATAATTCAAATACAGGAGTAAGAGGTATAGTGTGGGGGATACTGAATTTGAAGTTAAAGGATCCTAAGATTTAGAGGTAGACGACATCTTAGGACCATTAGTCCAGTCATTTAATTTTACAGATGAGAAAACTGAAGCCCAAAGTTTTTCTTACCTAGAGTCAAATAGTTATAGAACCAGAAACTGAATACCAGTCCTCTGATTCCAAATCTGAGTCTTTTTAAGAAATGCTAACTTCAGGACCTGGATTTGAAACCTCATACTGCTATCTACAAATGTCACTTGGGTCATTAACCACTATAGACCTTGGTTTCTCTAAATGTAGAATGGAAGTGTTACACCTGATTATCATCAAAGTTACTTCCAGCTCTTAACTAAAGCTTATAATAGATTCTAAGGAAATTAAGACATTTAGTTAGGTTGGAAAGAATTCTTGAAGAGCAAATAGGTGTCATTCGAGATGGGTATTGAAAGGTGAGTAACGTTTTGATTAATGAGCATAGGTGAAAAGAAGATAACCATATTGGAGTAGTGCCAGATTTAAGGCCTTGAAAGTTAAACTGGAGCCAGATTAGAAAGAAAGGACTTTGAATGCATGGAATAGTTCCTTTGAAAGAGTCAAGGTTTTTGAGAGTAAGGACTAAGTTATATTTCCACAGTTTATCTGTATATCATTTTTCTGTTATTTGTAAATAATACATATATGGTATGGACTCTTGGTTTTTTGTGAATGTTTTAAAGTTAATGCTGTGACCTTTTGTTTGCTTGGGTGCTTCTACATGCTTAAGTTTTTTGTTTTTTTAATAGCCTTTAGATAAGCTGTATGAACACACATACATATATGTATATATTTGAATTAATAAGTACATACCAGGTTCCTCCTGTGGGCAGTGTGTTAGGTCCTAGAAATACAAAGAAAAATGAAACAATTCCCTTTCCTCAATAAAGAAATTTGCTTCAAAGAATATTTGTTTCATCACAATGACCCTTTGTTTTAGGGTTAGGTTTATTAAAATGATGTACATTATTTGCTAAGATATAGGGTGCAAGCAGTGCTTTTTTTCTATGGAAAATATTCTAATGAACTTGAATGATTGAATTTTTAAAAAAATTATGCTTAGAAAAAATATAGGAAGTAGTCTAGGTATTCAAACTGTAGTTTAATAATAATAGCATTTAACACTTGCAAAATATTGGGGCAGCTAGCTAGGTAATGTACTGGCCCTGGAATCAGGAGGATCTGAGTTCAAATGTGGCCTCATAGACACTTAACACTTAGTAGCCATGTGATCTCGGCCAAGTCACTTAACCACAATTGACCTGCTTTCTCGCTCCAAAAAGCCCCCCCCCCCCCCAAAAAAAAAAGACTTGTAAAATACTTTACAAACATTAACTTATTTGATCCAACTTTGGGAGGTAGTTGCTATTGTTATCCCTGTTTTACTGTTGAGGAAACTCAAGCAGGCTAAAGTTAAGTGCCTTGTCCCAGGGTCACACAGTATGTGGCTGAGGCTGGATTTTGAACAAAAATCTTCCTTGCTCTGGGCCTAGCACCACCTCTGCAATGTGGTATTATATATAATGAGCTCCTCAAAGCATTTGTTGGATATGCTTAACAAAAAAAAAATCGTTGATTATACTTCTATTGATGTTTTTTTTAAAAATAAAAGCAACTTTAAAAATGCTGTTTTCTGTAACCTTTTTAGCAAAGAATGGCTCAGGAAGTCTTGACACACTTAAAGGAACATCCTGATGCATGGACAAGAGTTGATACAATTTTGGAATTTTCACAGAATATGAACACCAAAGTAAGCAAGTGGTGGTTTTAAAATTCATACTTCTCTTTTTCTTCCATACAGAAACTTTGAGGAAGGTATCTCATTTAGCTCACTAGTGTTTGTTAATTCAGATCATTTTATCCTGTTTAATTACCGAAGTTACTTCAAATTTTAGTCTACCCTAAGAAATACAACATTTCTTTCTGTACCCTTGGCAAAAAGTCCTAACAATTTAAATTATGAAGTTTTGTTCTCAGGACTAGTATGCAAGGTGTGATTTTTTTTTTTTTTTTCTCCCTTCCATCCCTTTTTTTAAGAGTTTATATGTATGCAGGTCTGAGTTGTGTAAATTCTGATTATTATTCAGAGATGAAACATAATCTGATCAAAGGGATTATTTTGGGCAAGTAATCCGGTACAGGCTCTCCTACATCAAGTTATATGGTTGGCTTTAAACACTGACACCATGTACCAATGCTTTTAATGGGACAGTACTCAGTTTTTATCTGCAATTTAAAATGTATGATTTAGGTTTGGTTTTGTTTTTGAAAGACTGATCAAAATGTGTTTTGACTGTTTTAAACTTGGTTATTCATAAGCACTTTGCTTTAAAATAATTAAAAGTAATAAAATAACATGCATGGCATTCTGTTTAATATACACAAAGGTTTCTCTATTTGTATGTATGCTTTGTGTTAAAACAGAAACTAGCCATCTTCAGAATTTGTTTCTGAAATCAGTTTGTGTTAATTAACAGTTTTTAAAATATTAAATAGTTTTTAATCTTGTAAATTTTAGGGAAAAATACAGTTCAGAACTTCCTCAAAGTGCTAACCTTGAGTAACAGTGTTTGCCTGTTTGCTTGCCTGGTAAATTTTGCTTTTTATACTGACAGACATTACTAATGTTTAAGTTGATTTATCAACAGTATTTTTAAAAACTCAAATTTGTCTTGTGAAAAATGAGATGATTAGAGGAACAGAAAGAAAGCAACAGGTAAAGAATTCTTCAATTTACATAAATTACAAATTATTTGGTGCTAAATTTATGCACTATGACATTTGGCTTTTTATGCAATCATTTTTTTCTTTAAAGCTGTTTAACACTACCTGATATTAATCATAATGTTCCATTATGTTGATTGCTTGTAATAGGAAGAAAAGGGGTGTCTTCCTGTGCAACTGACACAGCTAGGCTTTGACGGCAGGCCTCCACAAGGTCTACCCTTTTGATTCCCTTTAACTGAATTCTGTTCATCAATTGTTTTTGTTTTCTTGGGAGGTGGGAGGGGAAAGGGTATTCAATGCATAGAATGAGTAATTAAGGGTACAGTAGAAATTTCTACCATAGGGATCATTTCATGGATTTTTTTTTTCATTTAGTCTTTGCTGTTTATCTGTCCCTCATCTTCATAACTCAGCAGTGGATTTCCACAAATCTTAAGGTTTTAAGGCATGGAATAGTGTGAAGCAGAAATAGAGCCACTTAGGGAGTGCCTTAGAACTTTTTTAAAGTATTTAAAATTTTTGTAGTAATTTCCTCTTTTTTTAAAAAAAATCCATTTTGAAATCCTGAACCAAATTTCCCAATTTTCCCCCCAAAGTTAGAGGCTTCTTTATGCCATAATTTTCTATAATATTTTTAATTCCCTACCTTGATAAACCTTATGTTAAGATAGTGGTACAAAAGGTGCTTTGAACTTTCTTGGAAAGGATTTAACATTACCCCCCCCAAACTATCTAGTGGAATGACAGAGAAAGTTCAAATTAGAGTTTTTGTTTTGTGATAACGGTGGGGTGGACAGTGAAGAGCTAGTAAAGAGACAGTGGAATGATAGAAAAGAACTGCAAAACAGTAAGAAGTTTGGGAATATGAAAATACATAATGAGAGGAAGACAGGAAATGTACATAAACTCTACTGTAAATAATATTTTAAAACGATAAATGTTTGCTTCAATTCACGTTCTCACCGTGGTAAAATGGTAAATCATTGGTCCAGGTTAGCCTTTCATTTCTGTTTAAATAACAAGACTTTCTTTGGAGGCATTTGTGTAGAAGGAAAAAATAAAAAAGATTTAATAACCCCTGGATTGTATGTAGCTGGTGCAGTTTTTTGGTTTTCAGTTTTATGGTTGTTTTATGAAACAGCATTAAGTTTTTCTTTATCCTCACCCCTAGCAAGTTTTCATTTTCATATATACACTGTATCATATTGGTTTTTATGAATGTCATGCTATACTTTCATATTGGACAAAAGTTTTTCATAAATTTATTTAAGAGAATGCATTTTGACTTATTTGAACTTATCAGAATTTCAGTGATTCAGTATTTGTACACTCCCCCCCCCCCCCCCCCCCCAGGAGGGCAGTTGGGGTTAAGTGACTTGCCCAAGGGGTCACACGGCTAGTTTTTTTGTGTTAAGTGTCTGAGGCCGGATTTGAACTCAGGTACTCCTGACTCCAGTGCCAGTGCTCTATTCACTGCGCCACCTAGCCGCCCCAGTATTTGTATACTTTTAAGGAGATATAAGGATTATAACTAGATGATAATAAGTTTCCATATTTACTGCTGGTTATGAAAACATAAATTGCATTAATCTGTGATTGCAGAGTTACTTTGGCCTCTTTTTTTGTCTTTCCAGAAATGTTCTGCAGATGCAGAATTTGAATGGCCAATTTTTCTTAGAAATATATGCAATGTAAAAAACGAAAGAAAACAGCAAAAACATCTAATTTATTTTTTTAAATACAGTGTAGCTTGGGACAGTCTACATTGTGATTTGAATAACATGAACATTAATATGATCCCTTTGGTTGAAATACTAATGATCCTATTTTACTGTGTAATAACTAACCATTTTAAAGATGAACTCTTATTCACAGCCAAAACTTGCAATCTAAACTTACGTATGTGAATGAATTTACCTTGCAGATATTGTTATTTTCCTCCAGAACTAAATACTTAAAGAGACACCACAGCATCTTTGTTCCTTTTCTTCTTGCCTGATCATTCTAAATTGGTCATCTTTACTATTTTGAGTAATAACTTACTATGAACAAATACTTGACTATTTAGAGTGAATAACAGGAGGGAGAAATGGCTTATCAAGTGGTCATTCTTTTTTAGCTCATGCCATGATTTTTTATGGCATGAGTTAAAAGTCATGATTTTTATACTTAGGAAGGAATACCTGGAAGGTAAAGAACAATTGATTGCAATATGCATTCTGTGTGTTATTTTGACTGTGTTCAAAAGTTTGTCTTTAAATAAGTAGAAATAGCTATCTTAGGGGTGGGCATTAAAATTAAGTAAACCTGTGGGTTGTCTTGCTGCTCCTTAAATAACACACCAGTGAAGTTTGTGACCACTTTCTATAGAAAGTGCCTATGAGAATGTCTTATACTTTTCCAAGAGCTTATAACTCATAGAAGAATGGTAGGAAGCTTGATATACCATCTAAGCTATTAAATTCATAGAGGTGTGGTTGTGTTAAAGTACTTGGGCATATAAACAGTCGATTATGCTGTGAGTTCATATCTGGCTACTATTTCTTTTCTACAGATAGCCCATTTGGCTGCCAAAGGGCCTTTTATTTGGTTCTTCCTCCTGGTGTGAGCATGATCAAACAGCAGGACTTTATATAGTATAGTAAACAATAAAACAAGGAAAATGCATGAACAACTCAGTAATTGGGTGAATAGATTTTTGTTTAATGTATGTATAATTAAATTTGGTAGTTTAATACCTTTTTGAAACTTTAGATATATACGTGTGAATGTCTGTCTGATGAATGTGAATCCTGAAATTTATCATCAGCCTTAGAACAATATATTCACATACCTCTGTTATCCAATTTTCAGTATTATGGACTACAAATTTTGGAAAATGTGATAAAGACAAGATGGAAAATTCTTCCAAGGAACCAATGTGAAGGTAGGAATGTGTTTTAAATGATTGTAAATAAGGAAAGTGTTGGTTTAGGCTTTAATATCTTAGGATCTGCTTGGTGTTAGAATGGATAATGTGAGACTTGGAATGGGAAGACTTGGCGTTTGAATTCTACCTTAAACATTTAATAGGTCTATGACCCTGGGCAAAATGCTCACCTTCTCTCACTCTTGGTTTTCTCATTTATAAAATGAACATAAGGTTACCATGAAGCCCAAACTAGATACATAAATGCTTTTTAAGGTATTCTTCTCCTCATTGGCTTTTTGGGCTTCTTACCGTTTCAGTTAGTCTATTTTTTAAGGTGGTTTTGGGGGTGGGGGAGCGTCTCCTGTAGCAGGCTGTTGACTCACTTTTCATGATTTTCTTGCATCATTCTCATTTCTTTTCCCAATATTTCCTCCACTTCTATTGATTTTCAAAATCCTTCTTGAGCTCTTCCATGGCCTGCTTATCAGTCCTTAGTTTTCTTGGAAGCTTTTGATGCAGGAGTTTTGACTTTGCTGTCTTCTGGTCCTATGTTTTGATTGTCTTTGTCACCAGAAAAATGATTCTATAGTTTGATTTTGCTTCCTCTGTTTTCTCATCTTGCTAGTTAATTATTTGACTTTTGAGTTCTACCATAGTAGAACTCTGCTTCCAGAGTGGAGGGTGCTGTGTCCCAAATGTGTGGTGTTTTTCATAGCTGTTGTCAGAGCTTCTTCTAGGCACCTGCCTCAGAACTGTGAGAAGGACTGATTGCCTCTCTACAACCTCAACAAGCTCTGCCATGCTGGAGCTTCTCACTCCAAGACTGTGACCCAAATCCAAGCAGGGCAAAGCAAGAGAATCTTGCCTTCCGGCAAAGAGATTCCAACAATTGCCCTCTGGTCAGTCACTTGTTCCCCTCACAATTTGTTGGCCAGGAGTTCTGGAAGTAAGCTGCTATGGCCACAACTGCAGACAGCCACCACTTCTGCCACCCTGGGGCAGGGGCAAGGCCTTGCTTGCTCTTCTCTCACCCATTTCCAACAGAGTTCCCCCACTGACCTCTTATTTCCTCTTTGACGTTTATGAGTTGAGAACCCTGGAAACCTCCACAGCTTCCAGTGATTCACTCTACTGAAGACTGCTCTGACCAGTCTGTGTCGCTGGTTGGGGGGCTGTCCTGGGTCTGGGCCTGCCCAGCTCAAGAGGGACTGCTCAGCCCCCAGCCCAGTGTGATAAACCCTTCTGTCTGCTGCCAGGTTGCCTTCAGCAGGAGATTTGTTTCTGTCACTTTGTGGGTTCTGTAACTCTTAAGATTTGTTTAGTCATTTTTTTTAAACAGGTATTGGAGGTTATTGGAGTGGGAGCCCAAGAAAGTTCCTGCTTTTATTCCTCCATCTTGGCTCCACACACCTGCCTCCCCCTCCCCAATGTAAAGCATGTTGTAAAACCTTTTAAAGCTAGCCCTACATTAATACTAGTGGGTTTTTTATGTTCATTTAGGCATTGCATTTGTAATTTGACATTATTCTAAATTTACTTGATTGAAACTTTCTGTAGTTTACTAGTACTCATAGTTTTTACTGTGGTTTTTTTTTTAATGTAGTAAACTAGTTTTATTTCTCTTGGAGCTGAGGTGGTCTTTGTAAAAAGGAAGAATACTAGTCTTGAAGCTTCTTTTTTAAATCTCACTATATGAATGTCTTCAATAACAAGACCTAGTTAAATGGCTTGCTAATTTCTAGCTATTTCTTTATATAACAATATTAGCAAAGGCAAGGCAGCTGTTATTTATTAAGCATTTGTTCTGTGGCAAGCACATTTTGCTAAACACTGGGATTAAAAATACAAGCAAAAAGAAAGATATGTTCCCCCCTCAAAGAGTTTACATTCTAACAGAGCAAGATCACAGATTAAAAGGGAGCTGAAATATTGGTGGCCAAAGGGAAGGTACTTAAACAGAGTCATAGGATAGCAAAGTTCATAGAGTTAGGACAGCTGAGAAGAATGAAGCTTGACTGGCCTGGTGGCCCTGTCACGAAAACAAAAGAGTCCGTATTACTGAATAAAATTTTATTTGTAGTTGATGTTGTAAGCGTATTAATAACAAAGAAAACTTTGAACAGTAAATCTGTTTTGTCTGTTTCCGGCTTGTGGGAAATCGTCTGTAACTGGTAACATAACAGCCAAAATGTAGGTACTGAATAAGTCGGTCATAGAGCTTTATTTACCACAACTTTTGGACTTGGATTTAAGAGGTCCAGGGAACAGGCAATCAGCATAAAATGGAAAAAAAAAATTTTGTCTAGCAGACAAGTCTTTATTTAGCATTTGGAAGTTTTTCCTTTGCATTTTTTACTTGGATAGACAGGGGTATAGATTTTTCATAACTTGCTCATAGCACCAATAGTCCACATCTGATCCCATATATTTGTATATTGCAAATGTCTCGTCTTTATATAATGCTATGTAGGGTTTTTTAAAAGCTTGATACATATCTCATTCTGTCAACATAACATCTCTGAGGTGTAGAGGTGGTTATAGGTATTATGGCCGTGGGTATATGTTATAGGTATTATACTTCATTTCACAGATGAGGAAATAGGTTCACTGGGTGGCCCATTGTCACACCATACTTTGATGCTTTCTGTGTTAACCTCTTATTTCACATATTAAGTTGTAGACTCTTGAGGAATGTACTTTATCTTATTTTTGCATGGCCTCCATTACTACCTGTGTTGCTTTTGATAAGTCATTTTTTTAGGTCTCCGTTTTCTCCTGTGAAATGAAAGGATTAGACTAGACAGTCTCTTAAAGATCCCTTCCAGCCTTAATGCAGAATATTTGTTTCATACATGCCTTATAATTGTATTGTTTTATTTATAAAGGGCCTTGAGTGGAGAGATCTTCCAGGGTGAGAAGTCTGCTGAGTAGTTTATGTTACCTTAATCTTGAGTAAAGGAATTTAAGTGGCAGAGGAGTAAGAATAAGATTTGTGCATAAATCTTGGCCATATTGTTAAAGGGAGACCTGTTAGATAATAGTTCAGATAGTGGGACATAGATGCAAAGCAGAGGTGTCAGGCAACATGTGAGCTCTCTATAACATTCCCTAGTATGGCCCAAACCAAATTAAAATGTAATTTGGAAATATTTAGCATGATAATAAAAATTATTGATATGTTAATATGTCATTTTCTAAGTTAGTACTCAGAATGCAGGGATCCTTATGTAGTGATCTTTAGTGGCTCCTATTTTTGTTTTAGTTACCACTAGTGTAGGGAATAGATAAAGACTAGACAGGACTTATTAATTGGTCGTAAGAGGTAAAGAAAGAGTCAAATGTAATCCCATGTTGTATATGTTTAGTGAATTCCCTGACAACATTATCAAAGTCAGTCAGGTTTTAGAGCAGAGACAGTTTTGTTTTGGACATGTTACCGGAGCTGAAAAAGAGAGGTCAGGGCTGGAGGTGAATGTTTGACAGAGGTAATGGTGGAAGCTATGAACATGAATAATGATTTCCAAGAAATACAGAAGGAAGATAATTAAGGGCATAATTTGAGGGAACACTAAAGAGACTATGAGGAGCTAGGGGAGTTGTAGGGTTTTTGTTTGTTTTTTACGTTCTGAAGACCCTGGGTATATTATTAGAAAAGATGAGGGGAAAAAATTGACTACAGAGACCTGGAAGGAAGAAAGGAAGATTTGGACAAAGGTCCAGAAAGGATTAAGCATTAGCAAGCAGAATAGAATCCTCATCTAAGAGATCTAAGGAGAATTGTCAGTAATGGTGAAAGGTGTTGAGAAAGAAGGGGGGGGGTGTGAGGAGACTCAGTTACCAGTGAAGAAGATTCATCTGCTGTGTTGAGTACAGTATTGTGGATATAATGTAGTCAGGGGCTTTAGGAGTAAGGTTAAAATTTATGATAGTTGGAATGGGAGGTGAGCTTATAATAATCAAGTAGAATGATTGTGGGGCAGGTTTCTTATAAAATTTTGAAGTGCAAGATCAGGTTGTTTATCCATTGGTGTTCATCAACTAGGAACCAGTTGCAGAGATGGCAGATCACAGAATCAAATCTGGATCTAGAATGGGGAAATGAAATAGGAGACTAAAGAGGTGATTAGTGGTTGTGATGAAGGCAAAGAGTGAAGGGAGCAGCAGAAGAAAGTTAGGGATCTTGAAAATGTCACAGTTGTTGAAATGATCTGAAATGTGGCCGTGCCCATGGTTGGAAGTTTGAGGAGAAGGTAATGGGATTCAGAAAGTTGACAGGGATAGACATGCAATGGATAATAAAGACTACCCAGTCATGTGTTGAAATCTTTGAAGAAGTTGGGAGGTGACCTTGAAAAGCAAAATAGTTGGGGTTGTTTTTTTTTTTAATTATAAAATGATTACTGTATAATGGACAAGAGAATTTGGGACATGAAAGAACAAGATTTTTAAAATAAATTTTAAAAAAATCTTGTTGGGGAGTTAGGTGGCACAGTGAATAGAGAACCGGCCCTGGAGTCAGGAGGACCTGAGTTCAAACACAGCCTCAAGACGCTTAACACAAAAACTAGCCTGTGTGATGTTGGGCAAGTCACTTAAGCCCAATTGCCCTGCCTTTCCCCCTTCTTTAGTGACTTGCTCTGTCATGGGCCTTGTGAATTTGGCAGAGCCTGGGTTCAAAAAAAGGTCTTTTGATTCTAAATTTAGGTCTTTTCCCACTTAGTCACATTGCTATGTATATATGCAAGCTATGAACATAGTTTTCATCATTTCAAAGCCCTGATAATTTAGAGGGTATTTGTTAAAAGGGTTGAGAATCATTGGGATAGTGTTTAGAAAACTGGCCTCGGAATCAGGAAGACAGCCAGGATAAGTGCTGCCTTTGACATATCCTCACTGTTTGATTCTAGGCATAGCACGTCCTTACCCAGAGCTCCCAGAATCATAGAACTAAATCATAAGTCTTGTTTAAAAAAAAATCTGCAGAAAAATTTTCTTTGAGAAAATGGATTCCTTTTGAGTTTTTCTAAGCTGATGCTATTCATTAGTGTTAAAAACTGATTATGTCCAATAGTAAATAATAAAGGCCTTTGGAATTATAGGGAAAATCGAGGCTAAAGAGAACAAACATAAAGTACTTATTCCATTCCTGGCAATGTGCTAAGTGTAAATAGTACCTTGTTTGATCCTAGCCTGAGGAGCTTGGTGCTACCTACAGTAGTAGAAACTGAGGCAGCAGGCTGAATGGCTTGTCTAGAGATATGAACAGCTGGTATCTAAGAAATGGATTTGAAATCTGGTCTTTCTGAGGCCTAGTGTTATCTACTGTGCTATCTAACTGCCACAGAGCAGGTAGAGTAAATTGCTTAATATTGATTTGATGTTTTAATGATTGTTAAATCTTGGAGTTGGATTTTTTTTTTTTTTTAAGCATAAAATTCTCGGTGACTATATAACAGCAAAGCCTTTGGATTCAGGATAGAGTTTATTACAGATATTTGGAATATCAGAAAGTGAAACAACTCAGCTCATTTACTGTTTGCAGTTGTTTGCTTTCTTTAGTAAATGAGAAAATGACCATTTTATAGAGGGGAAGGAGGAGTGGATTGCTTTTTCTGATTTCAGTCAGCAGGTATTTATGGAATGGCTTTCTGTGCCACATGCTAGGTGTAAAAGTTGAGTCAAGAAATTGAAACCATTTCCATTCTGAACGTGTGTGTGTGTGTGTGTGTGTGTGTGTGTGTGTGTGTGTGTGTGTGTGTGTGGAGGAGGGCAGTTGGGGTTAAGCAACTTGCCCAAAGTCACACAGCTAAGTGTGTCATTGTCTGAGGCCAGATTTGATTTCAGGTCCTCCTGACTCCAGGGCAGGTGCTCTATTCACTGCACCAACTAGCCACCCCAGCCATTTCCATTCTAAAGGACATTATGTTCAGTTGTGAAGAGACAACATAAACATTTAAATAAATATAGAATAAAAACCAGCTAAGGAGAATTTAGGAGGGAAGGTAGGTACTAACAGGATCAGGATCCTGTATAAGTGGGCTCTTCAAGAACCATAGTTTTGAAGGCTATAAGGGAATATTACTCTCCTTACTGCTCCTTATTTTTTAAAATTTCCTAGACCATTATTTCCTCCCTAAGGATTTGATTTTATACTCCTACCTCAACCATCCTTAAATCCTGTATAATCTGTATATAAGCATTGTTATTTCTGTCTTTGCAGTATCTCCCGTCTTCCTGTTCACAAAGGCTCTAAGCTGGTGCAGGTCCTCATTACCTCATTGGAGGTAGTGGACTCGTGCCTGCTGTTGGTCTCCCTGCCTCAGGTCTCTCCCCATTCCAATCCATCCTCAACTGCCCAAGTGGTTTTCCTAAAATACAAATTACCCCCTATTCAATTCCAGTGGGTCTCTATTACCTCCAAGATTAAAATCTCCTGTTTAGCTCTTCAAAATCTGGATCCTTTACACCTACTAGCTTCAAATTCCACTTAATATAAGAGGCCTTTAAAGGTCCTCTCCACTTCAAGTGTTCTCCCTCTGAAATGTCCATTTAGCTTATATAACTTAATGTAATTGTTTATTGTTTCCCCTTGTTTTTACCTTTTTATCCCCAACCCTTAGCAAAGTACCTGATATTTTTTAAGCACTTGATAAATCCTTTTTGATTGACTGATTACATTTTTGTCTAACCTATTAGAAAGTAAACTCACTGAACAGGGATTGTCATCATACTTTTCATGCAATTCCATTCATTGAAAGGCTTTCCCCTTCCAGTGCTTCCCTGTTTGAGGAGGAAATATCACCAACCTTATAGTCACTGAGGTTTTGCAACCTTAGTGTTACCCTTTAACTTTACTATCCACCCCACATATTAAATTAAGATGGCAAGTGTTAACAATTTCTTATCTCCCCATCAATTTTTGCATCAGTTCCTTTGTCACTCCTCACATGGCCACCACCTTAGTTGAGGCCTTCATTGCTTCTTACCTGGACTACTATAATGGCCTAATGGGGCGCTCTTCTACATCTCTCCCTATTCCAATCTGTCTTCTGCATTGCTGCCAAAATGATTTTCTTAAATTATTATTAATTTTTCATTTTCGACATTGACTTCTATGAATTTCCATGTCACTCCTTTAATGATATTCCAGTGCTTCCTGTGTTGCCTCTAGGATAGGTTTAAACCCTGACTCCCAAGCTACCTTTCCAACCTCAAAAATTACTCCTCCTCCCTATACTCTTAAGAGCCTATCTTTACACTAAGGACTCTTATCTTCTGTATCTGAGCCTTGACGCTGATTCCATCGTTGCTTAGAATAATAGGTATAATGATAGCTCACATTTATATAGAGTGTGTGGCAGGCACTGTGCTAAGGACTTCACAATTATTACCTCAGTTGATCCTCACTAAATAGCCTTATGAGGTAGGTAATTGTAACACCATGCACAAGTAGCTTCCCAAAAGAATGCTACTGTGAACAGCTTTTAAGGTTCTGATTACACAGTATAGTGAACACCATTTATTCCATTACAAATCAAGGCAAACATTCACAACAAATCAAGGTACAGTATAATATTCACAACATTACATCTTATCACAGAAAATCACAATATAGTGTTCACAACAGCTTAACATTAGAGTGGCCACAGAGTTTTCACCAAAGTGGCCATAGTATTTGGAACTAAGAACAAAAGAATAATCATCTGGTTTACCTACGGTAATTATTATTATTCTTACTTAATCGTTCAGTCATCTCACAAGATAATAATCAATCTTCCACTCATGGGGCAATCATAAGTTAACTTAATCAGTCACTTATTGAGATTCATAATTACTTAGTATTATTAATCACTAAATACAATCATTAGAAAATTACACAAACTCTCTGCCCCTCAGTTTCTAGTAAACTTCAGTATCCAAGAAGAGGCATTTTCTTCATCTTGACTTGGGGTGGTCTCTTAGATTCCCTGCATCCCCTTCCATGGTCCCAGCTCCTACCTGAATCCACCAAACAGTCACCTGGATTCAGAAGCAGACAGCTCCAAAGTTCTTGTCCAGTCCTCTGGGCAGTTCTTGGTACACACTGAAGTTCACAGTATCCAGCACATCTCAAAACCTTCACCACTTCTGTTGTCAGAAACTCAAGGATCAACCAAGCAACAAACCAACAAAAGCTTGACCCGCTCATGCTTCTTCAGTCCTCCAGCCGTTCATCTGGCCCTCGGACCCAGAAGGAATCTCAGCATTCTAGGTGGCAGCAGCCACTTTGGCCTTCACCAGATTCTGGTCTCATAGAAAACTCCCAACTCAGTTCTCAGTCCAGTAGCAGCCCAGCTCCCAGATGCTGAAACAATTCTATTTCTTCTGCCAGGAGTAAAATTTCTTGATTCTGTCTTTCCATCCTCTGGAGCTCTTCTTAAATACACACACACCTACACAGATTGGCTTCCTGTCTCAGCCAGCCCCTTCCTGTTATGTCAGCAACAGGAGACAGAGTTCACTTTTCTGTTTCTTTCACAGGGGTTTGATTAGTTACTAAGGGCTAAGTACCTGCTAAAGTAATTACCATTACAGTGATGTTATTATTATCCCCAATTTACAGATGAGGAAACTGAGGCAAATAGGTTAAGTGATTTGCCCAGCATTACATAGCTAGTGAGTGTCTGAGGCTAGATTTGGTCTAGGGTCTTACTGGCTGTAAGCCTAGCACTGAGCCACTTAGCAAAATGGGAGTGATAACCCTACCTCACAAGGTTGTTAGGATAAAATTCATAAAAAGCTGTGCAAACCTATGAATGCTAGCTGCTATTACATTCTAAAGGATGAGATGATGAAATAATATCTAGCCCCAGCGTCAGTCAGGAGCTACTGGAATTTGAGTAGGGAATACTTGCGCTTTAGGAAAACCACTTTGACAGCCATATGAAAGATGGGGAGAAACTTGATCCATGGAAACAAATTAGGAGTCTATGGCAGTAGTCCAAGGGAAAGGCAATGAGGCCCTGGCTACTGGTTTGCTGTATGAGAAGGCAACAATGTGAGAGATGTGGAGGTAAAACTGCTGAGGTTTTACAATTGATTGAATATGTGAGATGAGAAAAAATAAGGAATTAAAGAAACACGACACCAAGGTTGTGAAAACCGGGGTAAGTGGTTCAGTGTCCCCAAGCTCAGAGCCTGTCTTTTGAGAGATTTAGGGAAGGGAACAGGCAGCATGTACAGAATTTTCCCAGTAGTACCTCTTCTGAGGTTATAGTTTGATTATAATTGCCCTAAGAGACCAGCATCTATCTCAGAATAATCTCCATAATGGAGATTAAGGATAGATGTTTTTTTGTGATGAAGATACACTTCACATTTGGCTACTACAAAGGTGAGAGCATTGAACCTAACAGGGAGAGGGCTCAGTTCTAGTCCTTATTCCAGCACCAGTTCATTGTGAAATGAGCCAAATTACAGCATCCCAGAGTTAATCTCTCATAGAGAATACAATAAGAATGAAATAATACATGAATTTTGAAGTTATAAATAGCCACCTGACTTTGGGGGCGGGGGGGGGGGGGGAATCTTTAGTAGCTAACTTGCCCCTGTCCCTCTATTAAGACCACAGAATAAGTCTCAATTGGTTTTGCTCAGGCTCGTATATAGTCTTTCACTAAAGAGTTGGAGTTAAGGTCAAATCTCTGAGGCTTTACTTGGCTAATAAAAACTTTATTTTGTCTAAATGTCATCCATCAGTTGTTAAGTTCACTCTACTGGGCACAGATTACTGTTAGAATCTGGCCACCTAGCCAGATTTTAGAATCTGGCACTGTTTTCTCATTAGATGACATTCATGTGTGACAACACTCTTACCCCCTATGTAATAACTGTAGAAAGGTAACTGGAAGAATTATAATTTCCCAGTTATCATGCAGAACTTGGTTTTGAGGAAGGAAAAAGAAACAAATCAACAGGAAGGAGTTGGTGGATTGTAGTGTGTGAAGGAATCTGTTTTAATAAAGTGCAGAACTTTTTTCTGGTAAAGAGACTGACAGCAAGTTTAAATATTAATATTGTGTATTAATCAGTATATAATATGTCTGCTGTTGATCTTTGGGCTTGTATTGATAACTTATTATCCCTGTTAAAAATTCTGGCTGGATTCATTGGTTTTCAAAGCAAGATGAATATAATGAAACCTTAGTGATTTCTATTTCTTCAAGGGCCAAGTATTGTAGTCTTAAACATACTTTGGTTGAGCTTTGAGGCCTTAAGGAAGACAGGGAAAATAAATCATTAGGTTGAAAACAAGTACATGTTAACACAGTCTATTTTTACAAAAATATTTTTATTTTTTCTCAGTTACATGTAAGAACAATTCAATTTGACTAGTGTGTTTTAATTTGCATTTCTTTTAACAATAGTGATTTGGAGCTTTTATTTTTTTTTTTACTATAGATAGCTTTGATTACTTTGTCTGAAAACTGCCTGTTTGTATCCTTTGAACATTTATCAATGAGGAATGGTTCTTTTTCCTATAAATTTGACTCAGTTTATCTTCATGTTTGAGAAAGAGTCTACATCAGAGAAATGTGTTTTTAAAAAAACGTTCAGTGATGATTATCAATTATGTATTTCTAGCATTTTATTTCTCTCTATTCTACTTTTACCCTGTCCGTTCTTTTTTTGCTTTTTGGAGGGGCAGTTGCAGTTAAGTGACTTGCTTGCCTTAGGTCACACAGCTAGTAAATGTTAAGTGGCAGACTACATTTGAACTCAGGTCCTCCTGACTCCAGGGCTGGTGCTCTGTTCACTGTGCCACCTAGCCACCCTTACCCTGTCCATTCTCAAAAGTGTTTTGCTTCTGACCTTTACCTCCCCCAAACTGTCCTCCCTTCTATCAGCTCTGCCCTCACTCCCACTTTTTTTGTGCCCTTACCTTCCTATTTCGGTGCAGTAAGATAAATTTACCTACTCAGTTGAGTATAGAAATCTATCTTACTCCCTCTTTGAGCCAATTCTGATGAGAGAAAGGTTAATCTGCTTCCTCCATTTTCCCCTCCACTGTAAAATCTCAGGTGTGTCTTATATTTCTCCCATTTTTTCTCTCCCATTCTTCTTTTCCCAGTGCATTCTTTCTCATTCCTTAATTTTATTTTTTAGATAATCATATTATCACATTTAACTCACACTTCTGCTTGCTGTCTACATATACTCCTTCTAACTGCCGTAATAAGGTTTGTAGAGTTTATAAATATCTTTTTACCATATAGGAATTTAAACAGTTTAACCTTATTGAATTTGATTTCTCTTGTTTACCATTTTTATGCTTTTGCATCTTGTATTTCAAATCAGTTTTTCTGTTTAGCTCTGGTCTTTTCATCAGGAATGCTTGAAAATCCTCTGTTTCATTGAATGTCTCCTTTTTTTCCCCTGAAAATATTCTCATTTTTGTTGTATAGGTGATTCTTGGTTACAAGCTCTTTCCCTTCTGGGATAGCCAAGCTCTGTATTCTAAGCTCCCTGATACTTTAATGTAGAAGTTGCTAAATCCTGTGTTAAATCTGATTACCTCTTCACAGTTCTTTCTGACTGCTTGCAATATTCTCTCCTTAACCTTGGATCTGGCTATAATATTCCTGGGAGTTTTCATTTGGGGATCTCTTTCAGGAGGTGGTTTGTAGATTTTTTCCATTTCTGTTTTACCCTCTGATTCTAAAGTATTAGGGCAGTTTACCTTAATTTTTTGGAAGATGTCTAGGCTTTATTTTGATGACTTTCTGGTAGTCCAGTAATTCTTAAATTACTCTCTCCTGGATCTGTTTTCCAGGTTCATTATTTTCCCAATGAGATTTCACATTTTCTGTTATTTCATTCTTTTTATTTTGTTTTATTGTTTCTTGATGTTTCATAAAGTCACTTGGCCTATTCTAACTTTTAAGAAATTATTTTCTTTAGTGAGATTTTGTGCCTCCTTTTCCATCTGGCCAATTCTACTTTTTAAGAAGTTCTTTTCAGTGAATTTCGGTTTTTTTGTTTGTTTGTTTTTTCATTTATAGCCTGTTGGTTTTTTTTTAAGATGTTATTTTCTGTGTGTGTGTGCGCGCGTACTTACCTGCCTCCTCTACCAAGATGTTGTCTCTCTTTTCATGGTTTTCTTGCTTCACTTCCATTTCTGTTCCCAATTTTTCCTGTATCTATTTCTTGACTTTGAAATTCTTGGTTCTTATGCTACAGTGGTGCACTGTTTGCCAAGTAGAGGGGTCACTGTTCTAAGCTTCAGGGTTTTTTTGTGTAGCTGTTTTCACAGGTAATTCTGGGAACCTGTAGGTTTTTAGCTCTTCCTACGTGGTATGATCTAGGAAGAGGTGTGTTTAGTATATGGCTGTCCTGTGCACTGTTCTGTGAGCTACCACAAGTACTCTTTACAACCTTGGAAGTATGACCAGGGATCCCTGCCACCCTTTTGCCACAAGCTCTACTGTACTAGTGCTCCTTACACTGGGCCCAGGACTGTAACCCAGAAACAAGTATACTCAATGCAACAGAGTCCTACCACTGGTGCCAGCAAAGGGAGCTCTGTAAATCTCCAACTGTTGTCCTATCCCTTGACTATCTGGGCTGAGAGGTCTGGAAATCACCACTCCTGCAGCTGATGGAGTAGCTCTGACACCTGCTTCTGGTTTGCTGAAGCCTGATTTTCTAAGTTGTTTGGGGCTGGAAAATTTATTTCATTCCGTCTTTTTAATGGGTTCTGCCTCTCTGAAATTTGTTTAGAGTCATTATTTATAGGTGTGTGGAGGAGTGTGGGGGAGAGCTCAGATGATTCTGTGCCGTCACTTCTTGGCTTACTTACATCTTGGCTCCACCTCAGCACAATCTAATTTGCTAATTAGATCCAGTTGATAAACAACTCATGGGAACATAGGGAGTAATTTAAAGTTTTAGTATTAAAACCAGAAGTAAACCAATCAAACCATATTTTCATATAGTATATTGAATAGTATGTGTAAGTTAATTGGCATCATTAATATCGTAATGTTCTAATTTTTTTTTAAAAAATGGTTATATTTGGTTTGAATGCTATATAAGATGATGGTCAGTCCTTTAAAAAAAGATAATTGTAAACAATAGAGTCTTTATACTTGGTGCTTTTGTTTGCTTTTAATTGAAGCCATTCATATTTGTTCATTCTGTGTTGTTACGTTTAGTTTAAATCCATTTCTGAATGAGTACTGTCATTAAAGCGAATGGCCCGTTGCTCTTTCATGGGAATGCTTTAGTCAAACATTCCTGAATTTATTGTAAAGTTAGGGGAAACAGGAGGACTAATGGAGCACCAGTCTTGGAGTCAGGAGGACCTGAGTTCAAATATGGCCTCAGACACTTAGCGTGCACACACACACACACACACACACAAATCTAGCTGTGTGACCTTGGGCAAGTCACTTAACCCCAATTACCCTCCAAAAAGAAAAAAAAAAGTCCATATGGTTGTGGTGGAAAATGCAGTTATGTAAATAATATAAAAATCAGTTTCATTTACAGATTTCCTAATAGTGGAAAATGGCAACTAAATTTAGGCTATCTTAATTTTCAGTTGTTATGTTCTTTAGACCAGATGGTTTCACAAAGTAGTTTGTAGATTTTTCAGTAAGTTATATTCTATTGTGTATTACTCTATGTAGAATAAAATTCTATGGAAAGTTAGCAATAGGGGCGGCTAGGTGGCGCAGTGAGTAGAGCCCTTGGGTCAGGAGGACCTGAGTTCAAAGCCGGCATCAGACACTTAACACAAAAACTAGCCGTGTGACCTTGGGCAAGTCACTTAACCACAAGTGCCCTCCAAAAAAAAGAAAGTTAGCAATAAACACTGCTAAATGTTGACACCATCAGTGTGGATGGATATTCTCTCCAGGCTGAAAATTTGGCATCTTTTTATGGTCTCCCCATGTGACTTGTCCATTTTTTTCATTTCTCTATCTTTAATTCTGGGTTGACAGTATGATAAAGCACATTCAAACCTGTCTTGTCATCATTGCCCTTCTTTGGATGACCCTCAATTTCACATGTTGAAATTATGTCAAGATTGTTAAAATGGTCAATAACCCTTGTTAAAAAGGAACTGAATGTTATCAAAAGTACTGTGGAATTTTAGAAGACAAGTCAACTCATTCCCATCCTGTTTCTTTCTGTGCTTATAGTTCAGCTTAAGCATCTTTTCAGTTACCTACTGATGGAACAATTTATTCCACATCCTGGTCTGAGGAAAACAGGCATTTTTAAAATCTAATTGGTTTTTCTAGTGTATATGTTATTCTAGTGTGTGCTTTTAGGTTGATTAAATCTCAATTGGGAAGCACAGTATTTCGATGAACTTTACCTCTGTAGTAAGCATTCTTTACTTTTTTGTGTCTCAAACCTCAGAATAATGACTTTAAATACATAAAATAAATAGGATTTACAAAGGAAACTTTGTAAATTGAAATGGTGTTGAAATGAAAATTCTGTAGGTCGAACTCCTGTCTTGGGTTATTGGCTATGAAAACAAACATTTTGGTAAATATCCTTGTTTATGCTTCATTTAAATGAATGATAGAGAACCAAGTACATTCTCTTAAGTCTTTTTTTTTTTCCAATTTTTTCCATTTATTTTCTTGTTTACATCGTCCATTTCCACGTCTCTTAATTCTTTTTGAAGATATCATTTGGATATACAGTGGGGAGCTCTTGTTGGGAGAGCTTTTAAGTTTGCATTTTGCCCTATCGTGAAATTCTTACACTTTGTGCCCTTCAATCAATCAGCTGTGACCATAAAGATGTTGTCTGCTCTAGAATGTAATTTTTGAAAAGCTTTCCTTATTTCCCTTTTATACCCAGGAATTTTTATATGTGTGTTTAGATAATTCTCCAAAACTTGTATACCTGGGGTAAGGAGCAATATAGATTGGTAGAAATTCGTTATTTTCTTGCTTGCTTTTTTGAGATAATAAGTTTTGTTTTTGATCTTTGTTCTAACATGTTAATAATTTGTTTCCTGAGCCAGTGTGAATGTGCATATATTTGTGTGTGTTGTGATGCTAATTGATGCTCTGTTCAGCTAATTATTCTGAGTATATTATTTGAATGGCTTTTATATGATAATCCTTTGAATCAGTTTTGTTCTCAGGATCCAAGTTTTCCTACTTTTTTTCTTGTTGTTTACTCCAGTGTATCAATCACTGAATCAAAAGTAAATGTTCATTTAATTTGGAGGCTCTTAACCTATATCTTTGTAGGGTTTTGCTTCCTCATCCTAAGTAACAATTGTTAATATATCAGCTACGTTTATTTTTTTATGACAGTTGATTGTGCAAGTGCTTACCACGAGCACTGCAATACAAAATGACCAAATATATATCCCATGAGGTGTTCCTTATTCCTCTTTGGGTCCCTTATATAAAGCAGTACCTTCATTTGCCGCACTTGGGAGAAGTTCTATGTTATTACTAAGTGCAACTTCATTTGGTCTTCATTTCATTTATCACAAAACTATTAAGATTGGTTTAATTCTGTTCTTCTACTTAAATAATGTTTACTTGTTGGTTACTGAACAAGGATGTTTTTTCAAGTACTAAGAGCTGTCATTACATAAAAGTAATCTAAAAACTATAATTCATATATTTTCTTTTCCTTTTCCTACTACGTTGCCATCATTGTGGCAAAAGTGGGAAAGAGCTTCAGTGGACAGAAAATTATCTTTTCTTTTCTTTTCTTTTCTTTTTTTTTTTTTTTTACACTGTAGCCGTTCAATTCATTGCATAGTGATTAGTTCAAGTTCTAATCCTACTTTCTAGTTAGTCAACCAAGTAAGTTATTTAACCCCAGTTTTCTCATCTGAAAAAAGATCATAATACTTAGCTTAGATTTGTTCTGATTTGAGTTCTGTAAATCTCAGCACTGTTGGCTAGCTGTTTATGAGTAAATCTATTCAGGGTAAGTTAGGAAATATTTTTTGTTTAATTTGTATTTACAACTAAATAAACACAAAAATGAGGTATCCTTTTATACTTACAGGGAATATTTTGGTTCATCTTGGTTTTTATAATTAGGAATGTATAACATAATATGTTATCTATGTAATATCTTGTTTTAATATAATGTGCCATTTTGGCATAGAGATTAACACATATGAAAGGGACATCTTCAAAAAGCTTTTGTCATTATTAAAATACAACTTTGTTTTTGCAGGCATCAAAAAATATGTTGTTGGCCTTATAATAAAGACTTCATCTGACCCAGCATGTGTAGAGGTAAGCTTTCTCTTCAACATAACAAAAGGCTGGTTCAGTCAAGTAAGTACTAGCTCTTGAGTCAGAGGATCTGGGTTCAAATCCCATCTTTGCTTACAATCCTTTTTCCAGGTCATTTCACCTCAAGTGTGAATGCAGTTAGTTGGACAGTGTGGTCCTGCCTAGGTCTAGGTCTAGGTCTATGTTTCTGTTTAAACCAGGCCTGTGTATAAGATAAGAAAATCTTTGGGCTTTCCTGTCCTTTTTTTTTTTTTTGGCCTCCTTGACCATGTAATAATATAGCTTAATATATCAGCAATATGTAGATTAACTTTGATCAGAACCTGTTTAGTCCCTTTTTATAAGCTAACCCTCACTCTCTTTCCCCCTGCTTCTTTCCCTAGAAAGAAAAGGTGTATATTGGAAAATTGAATATGATTCTTGTTCAGGTAAGCTTCCTACTTGGGAGAGTCGTTACATAGAAAGTATATATTAGCTGCATCATTGTCAGTGTATATCTTATAACTTTCAACTTTGGCTAAATCAATACTTATAAATAAGAGTGGATCCAGAAAAAGATTTAATTGTAATTGTATTAGCATACTGTCTAGCATATTTTTTTAGCACCCTGTACTGGGAATGAAAATACAATAATGCTTAGAAATCTTAGTAGTCCTTAGACAGTATTTTGGAGCTTTGGCATCAGATTGCAATCATTTCTGGAGAAGCTAGATAACAGTATATGGAGTTCACAACCTTGGAGAAGTATAAATCTTTAAGAGCTTTGATTTTTTTTTTTTAAATCCCTAATGTCTTCTAAACGTTTGTTCAATGAAAGATAGTCATGATTTCTGATCTCCTTAATAAGAAGTGTAATGTGGATGGAGGTTGTTATCAAGCCTTTTCTCTTAGACAGGGAAGATAAATGGATGGTACTGATGCAGACTTTTTAAACTTATTTGGTGTTTTCAGGTGGCCTAATGGTCAGTTACCAGCCTAAGGTTTGCTCCTTTTTGTGTGTCTGTGTGTGTGGTTTTTTTCCCAAAAATTTGTTTTAGAATCAGATGCCAGAACACAAATAGAGAATTTAAAAAAGAAACAAAAAACATATCATAAACTTAAATACAAAGTTATAAAGAAGCAAAACATAAGAGGATTCAAAATGTGTAACAATATATTTTCATTTCAAGAAAGCCTATATGATAATACTCATTATGTTGAGAATTGTTCATCTTTTCTTTGCTTCCTTTTTTTTGTTCTGTGCTGTGTACTTTTTTACTTTGTTCTTTTTATCCCCAGCCCCTGCCCCCCAAAGGTCACAATAAAGTTTAGATATGTTTCTCTATAGCTATAGATATATACATACATATACATATACTTTGCCAAATCTATTCTACTCCTGATCTTTGGTTTTTATTTATGATTATATTTCTTGTTTCCTATCCCTTCTGCCTCCTCTACTTCTGTCTACTACCTTACCCTCCTATGACTTTGCCTCCCCGCCCAGCATCCCTCCCATTCTCATAAATCTAAACACCCCTCTGTATACCTATTTACCTATTCTCTCACCCTCCCCTCCAAAGATTCCTCCCTTGTCCTCTACTCCTTCCCTATCCCCCTACCATTTTATTTTTTTCTGAATTTAGAAGACTATTATATATATAAATATATATATTGTTCCTTCTTAACCCTATTCCCTATGAAAGTAAGGTGCCAGAACTACCTCCTCCTTTCCCCCATCTGATTCCTCTATCAATTCTCCTTTTTGCACCTCAAATAATTACTCTTTTAAGCTGTTCCTAAACAATATTACTTTTTAAATTCATAGCATTCTCAGGTTTACTTCAGTCTTTCTTATAAGCCACCCAATTATTGATAAGAATCTTAGAAGTCCATTTTACATATATAAAAAGTAAACAGTCTGTCCTTATAGATCCCTTATATTCAGTCTTTGTTATATACCTTATATTTCTCTTGGTTCTTATATGTTGAATCTTCTGTTAAGTTCAGAATTTTTTTAAAGAACTTAAAATCTTGGAAGTCTGTTTATAAATTTTTTTTATTCCCATTCAGGTAATACTCAGTTTTGCAGGGTATGATATTTTTGACTGGAGTCCCAGTTCATTTGCTCTTCCATATGTTGTGTTCCAAGACCTACAGTCCTTTAATGTGTTTGCTACTAGGTCTTGTGTAGTTCTAATTGTGGCACCATCATATATATAAATTGGCTTTAATCTTGATGCTTTTAATATTTTTTCCTTGAGCTGGGGGTTTTGGAATTTGACTTTGATATTCCTGTGATTTTCCTCATAGGATCTCTTTTAAGTGTGATTGATGGATTTCTACTTTCCATTCTTGTTTTACTACTTCAGGACAATCTTTATTTCTTGTATTATTTTACCAAGATTCTTTTTTGATCATAATTTTCAGTTCAGTTATTTTAAAATTTTTCCCTTGATCTAGTCTCCAAATCTTTTTTCTTATAAGATGCTCCACTTTCTCTTCTATTTTTTCATTATTCATATTTTGCTTAGTCATTTCTTGGTCTCTTATAATTTCAGTGGTTTCACTTTGCCCAATTCTAATTTTCAAGGTGTTATTTTCTTAAGATACTGGATCTCCTTTTTTAATTGGTTAACTTTCCTTTCATAACCATCTTTATTTTTCTTGAATTGTTCTTATTTTCTTTTTTAGTTTTTCTCCATCTCCTCTATCATTTGATTTTTGAGGTCTTTCTAAAGATCTATGAATTCTTTTTGGACAGGTGACCATTACATTACTCTTTGGGGGTTTCTTTACTTAGTATCCTCCTCTGAAGATGAACCCTGATCATCTTTCTTCCCATAATAGGTTTCTGTAGTTGGATTCTTTATCTTTTGCCTGTGCATTTTTTTTTGTTGTTGTAATAACCTAATTATTTTTAGTGGGGTGTGGGAAATGGTGCCTCTTGCCTCAGATTTTCAGTTCTTCTATATAACCTGAAACCAAAGTCAAACCTCTACCCTCCTGTAAATGACCAAGCAAGGGTCTTTGTTGCCCCACTGCTTCTGCACACACCAGCTGGTGCTGATTCTTTCTAGCCCCCCCACTCTCCACAGCACAGCTGGCTGGCATTCCTAGTCATCAGAGGTTTCCTGGGCTCAGATGCCTAACTCCCCTCACTATCACAGGGGTAAAGTTCTGATGGCCAGGCAGAGGCAGCCTCTCAAGCCTCAGGGCTTGCCTGTTGTTCTTTATGAGGCTATCTTGGTATTAAAAGGGAACCTAGCCTGAAGGTGTCACTCTTCTCTGGGACAAACCTCCACTTAAAATTTTTCTTCTGATTATGCCCCTGTTCTTGATTATCTCCACCCACTTTACCCACAGTGCTATTTTAACTTGTGGGGGAAAATCTTAGAAGCTTGGAGTTTTTTTTTTTATCTACTCTACTATCTTCTCAAAATCCTCCCCACTTGTTCCTTTTTTAGAAAGTTTTTTTTTTTAATTGAAAGAAGGAAACTTAACGATAAGTAATGCAAAAAATGATTTTGTATTTTGTACACTTAGATCTTAAAGCAGGAATGGCCCAAACACTGGCCAACTTTCATCAGTGACATTGTAGGAGCAAGTAGGTCCAGTGAAAGTCTCTGCCAGAATAATATGGTGATCCTTAAACTCTTGAGTGAGGAAGTATTTGATTTCTCCAGTGGGCAGATCACTCAAGTGAAAGCAAAGCATTTGAAAGACAGGTGAGTATTCTTTTATAATTTCATAATAGAATATTACTGTTCTAAGATGGTGTTATACTTGGAGAAATAGCAACTTTTGGGCTTTGATGTTTTGAATAAAGGGAACTTGAGAATTGTTCAGATGAAGGGGTAAGAGAGAAAGCAAAGCACATAGGAGAAGTAGTCCTAAAGCAAAGTACCCTGGAATCAGTCTACAGTGAATTGAGAAGTTTGATCATTTGTCTCCACATTAGTATTTTTTGTGTTTCTTCTATTCGTACTAGTTCTAAATGCGGAAAAAAATTCCAGGTAGCTTCTTATGCATACTTAAATTGGAAGTTATAGTTTCTCTTCCATGAATGGGAACCCTTTCAAACTTAAGGGAAATAGTGAGAGAGAAAAAAATACCCTTTGCTAATAGAAACATGTTTGTGGGAAACAACTCTTTCCAAGATGGACGTCTATATTACACAAGAATATAAAATCATTTTAGGGGAAAAATACATATATGTTGCCCTTCCTTTTATTTCCTTTAAGTATTTGGACACAAGGGAAGATTTTAGTACTCTTTCTCTGGATTAAAGGTATTGACTTGACTGAAGTTTTTAGGGTAGAATTAGATGGCAAAATTAAGCCAGCCATCTGAAAGATACACATTTATTTGGTGTTTAATTGTCAACAGGAGTGTTGTTATATAGCACTTTTAGGAGTTAAATTAATGGCCATATATTGCTTTACTACTTTCAACACTGGAGAGGTGACAGTTGGGAGGAAGGCAAAGATACACATACACAAATTAACTTAATATATCTTGAATTGTTTAAGATGAAAGTAATCTACAAGACAGGGTGCCACAGTCATAGGATGTTTAATAAAGTAGAATGTTAAACTTATCTTACATTCTTATCTTTATATTTAGAAAAGAATAAAAGGTAAAAAGAAATTGCTGCTTGTTTTTGTATATTAATAAGATGTTATAATTAAAAGATTTACTCTAAACATTTTGATCACTTTTTTATAGCATGTGCAATGAATTCTCACAGATATTTCAGCTGTGTCAGTTTGTGATGGTGAGTAATTTTATTTTCAATATTTTTTAAATGAAGACTATTTTAGGAGACAATTACTGTAGGTATATTTTTGTTGCAGGAAAATTCCCAAAGTGCTACGCTTGTACATGCCACTTTGGAAACATTGCTAAGATTTCTAAACTGGATTCCACTGGGATATATATTCGAAACCAAGTTAATCAGCACATTAATATATAAGGTATACTTAATATTTTCACTCCTAATCATTCCATTAACACGTTTTGATACTAGATAAGAAAGTAATGTTGTGTATGTATAAGGACTATAATCCATCTGTGTGTGCTTTTCAGTTGCTTTGTGGTGTCTTGGTTGTTCCACTTTCCATTGTTTTTTCAACAGTGGGGAATGTACAACTTCAGTCAAATTAATACCTTTAATCCAGACAGGTGTAAAAGGTGATTGTTCAGGCTGCTTCCTACTGCTTCTGGATGGTAGTTTTAATAGTAGGATCCATGTTTAATTGTATTGATATCTAATAATGCTGATGATAATACGATTAACGTTCACTTAGTACTTCCTGTGTGCTAGGCATTGTGCTATATAGTTTTGCTGTTACCTCATTTGATCCTCACAACAATCCTGGAGAGTAAGCGCCAAATAAATGTTAGTAATAGATGCTTTGGATAATGTTACTTTATATTATCTAACATTTAAGAGATGAGGTGAGTCTTCATCTGAGTATATGGGAGTAATTTAAGAATTCGTGCACGAAATATGTCATTTACTGGGGGAATAATAGTAGTATATGGCAATTCATTTTTTATTTGTTTCTGTATCACTTACTCATGCCCCTACTTTATAAGATTCTACTTAAAGCAACTTTTTATGAGTCCATTATTAATGTTTCTCTTTTTTCCTCCATTAAATAGTTTCTAAATGTTCCAATGTTTCGAAATGTTTCTCTGAAGTGCCTCACTGAGATTGCTGGTGTGAGTGTAAGCCAATATGAGGAACAATTTGTAACACTATTTACACTGACAATGATGCAGCTAAAACAGGTAACTTGTGATCATTTAGAATCATTTAATTTTATCAGATTATATCATTGGAGTTAATCAATGAAAATATTCATTAGGATTCTATGGTTGTCGTGGGGAAATCACTTTGCTGACAGTAAGTACTTGATGCTTTTCTTAAAAGAATTCATTAAAAGGATAGGTGTGACTCTAAAGAGCAATTTGGAACTAAACCCAAAGTGCTATAAAATTGTGCATACCCTTTGAGCTAGCAATACCACTTCTAGGACTGTATCCCAAAGAGATCACAAAAATGGTAAAAGGACCCACATGCTAAAAAAATATTTATATTCTTTTTGTGGTGACCAAGAACTGGAAATGGAGGGGATGCTCATCAATTGGGGAATAGCTAGCTGAATAAGTTGTGGTATATGAATGTAATGGAATACTATTGTGCTATAAGAAATGATGAGGAGGTGGACTTCAAAGAAACCTACCAAGACTTAATATGAACTGATGCTGAGTGAGGGGAGCAGAACCAGGAGAATATTAACCATAACTGCCAACAGTGTGCAAGGACTCATTTTGATAGACTTAGGTTAGGCCTTCTCCACACTGTGAGAACCTAAAACAATTCCAAAGAACACATAATGGAAATTGCCAGTCACATCCAGAGAAAGAACCATGGAGTTGGAATGCAGAAGGAAGCATACTATTTTTTGTTTTATTTTGGTTTTTTTTTCTCGTTTTTCCCATTTGTTACAGTTCTGTGCAGCATGACTAATGTGAAAATATGTTTAATAGGAATGTATGTGTAGAGCTCATATCATATTGCAAACTTGCAGGGGGAGGGCAAGAAAATTTTAAAGCAATTGTTAAAACTAAGATGATTTTGTTACATCCAGACCTTGTTAACCCAAAGATTTTGAATTCTGGGCATTAAAAACAATGTAGAAATATTCTGATTCCTTAGTTTATATTTAGTAGATCTCTCTGAATGTTGACCTTTTACTTAAGGTACTTAATAGTGATTTACTGTGTTGGCGAGTGACATAAAAAAGTATTTATGCGGAACAGGGTAAAGTTCAATAGACGGGGTATAGAGGTTGCCTTTGAATTCTATCCAGATCTTTGGTAATGCCTACAAGGTAGCCGATAATAATAGCAGGAAACCCTGGACGGCTTTGAATATAAGCTGAATGTTGGAAAACAAGTTTATGGAATCATCAGTTAAGAATAGGTGAAAAAAGTGCTATTATTTTTATTGCTAAATATATATAACTTAATATTTTAATTTCAGATGTTACCTTTAAATACCAATATTCGACTTGCTTACTCCAATGGAAAAGATGATGAACAAAATTTCATCCAGAATCTCAGTTTGTTTCTCTGTACATTTCTTAAAGAACATGGTCAACTTATAGAAAAGCGATTAAATCTCAGGGAAACATTGATGGAGGTAGGAATTTTTTTTTTTATTTTAAAATGAAAGCATATATGAAAACATTGAATACTAACATGGATAAAAGCATGTTATTTCTTATTCATTCTTATCTTGACAAGACTTCATACACAGTAAAGTTTTAGATAGGGATCTTTCATCGAAGTACCAAGTTTCTGGAGGAATTTATTTGTGTAAAAAAGTTAATTTGACGTAGGACCGGTTTTTTTCCTAACACCTGGCTTCCTTGCTTTGTATAATAGGCTCTTCATTATATGTTGTTGGTATCTGAAGTAGAAGAAACTGAAATCTTTAAGATTTGTCTTGAGTATTGGAACCATTTGGCTGCTGAACTGTACAGAGAAAGTCCATTTTCAACATCTGCTTCTCCGATGCTCTCTGGAAGTCAACATTTTGATGTTCCTCCCAGGAGACAACTTTACCTCCCTGTATTATCCAAGGTAACTGATGTGCATTGAAATGACTGCATAGTTTTCTTTCAAAAACCCATCTTTTCCCCCTGCCAGAAAATTAGTTGGACGAAATGAGTTTGTGAAACTGAAGTAGAAAACTTGAGTTGAGAATAATTTCTTACCTGGACCTCACCCATTTCTTGACTGCCAGTATAGGAAGCCCTATATTGGCACTTACTCTCTGTCTCATTCATCTCTTTGTCTAGTCATGAATATTCTCAATGGTGTGACTTTTAACTATCTATCAAGAAACCCCTGTGTGTCTGTCTTTTTTATCTTGGACAATCTACTGCTTTTCCAAGGTTTTGTTGTTTTAAAAAATCATTAATTAATCAGGTAATAGACACAGTGACTTGATCTACTTGGGAATCAGGAAGGCCTACATTTGAACATTTGATAAGAATGACATAGTTGTGGGGTCTTGGACAAGTCATTAAATCTTCCCTCAGCCTGCGTTTTGTTACCTCTAAAATGGGGTGGTGATAATAATATCTGTCCCATGAGCTTGTTGGTTTCAAATGGGATAACATATTTTAGTAAAAAGATAGCTTTGGGGTGCCACTTGTGGTCATTGAAAGTATTATATAGTTTCCTAAACCACATCAGCCTGGCTCTCCCTCCCGGTCAGTTCTAGGACTAAGTAATTGATTATCTGCTATTCCTATTCCAAATATTATGTTCATGGATTAACTCATCAAAATGGTTATGTCAGTCACATTTGTATCCATTTATTTTTTTCTGTGTGGATTGTTGGGCTGCTTGATTTGCTCTGAGGTAAGCATGGATATCTTTGAGGAGGCCCTTTCATGTTTTGGTGCTGAAAACAAAATTCTCTAGAGGAACGTACCCAACTTAGTAGGTAGATCCTCTTTAAAGGAATATATGAAAAGAATTGCATAGGACAAGATGGTATGGATGGGGTATAATCAGCAGTAGAGGGAAGCATCAATATCAATCATAAATCCATTGACATGTTTAAAGACATAATGTTTAGATATTTTCTGCCCATATTGTAAATAGGTCCGTTTATTGATGGTGAGTCGAATGGCTAAACCTGAAGAAGTGCTGGTTGTAGAAAATGATCAGGGAGAAGTTGTGCGAGAATTTATGAAGGATACAGATTCCATTAATTTGTATAAGAATATGAGGGAAACTTTGGGTAAGTTGATAGTAATAACTTTAAATTTGAAATAGATGTGAATACTGGGAGATAATGATAAGGGGAATCATATTGGATTGGTCAAAGTCAGTCAGTTAGTTGGTAAGTTTGCCATATTTTCCGTGTGTGTGTGTCTGTGTGAATTGAGATGACAGTGTTACTGTCTGCTGTGTTATAAATACATATAACCATTTACCTATGCAAGTGGCTTGATTTGGGGTGAGTATTTGATGTTTTTGCAGAATGCAAAGTTTGACAGTATACTTTTTTAAAAAGTTATCATTGAAATGTATTCTAAAATGAGATGACATTTCTAAAGTGCTTATTAACACAATGAGTGCCGTTTAGTAGGCACTATTTAAATGCTTCTCTTCTGCTTCCCTTTTTCAGTATACCTTACACATCTGGATTATGCAGATACTGAAAGAATAATGACTGAAAAACTTCACAATCAGGTGAATGGAACAGAATGGTCTTGGAAAAATCTGAACACTTTATGTTGGGCAATAGGCTCAATTAGTGGAGCAATGCATGAAGAGGATGAAAAAAGGTTTCTTGTTACAGTCATAAAGGTATGTTGTTAAGTGTATGTAGATTTCAGACTTTTGTGCCATTTTTTTTCTCTAATTAAGAATATTGTGATAAAGAAAGCATGGTATGAATCTTAAAAGCGCCCCCATCAGTTACGTTTACTACAGACTACTCCTTTGCTTAGTTGATATGATACATGGGATTTTGGTTTCTGTTGTACAGCTACCTAGGGCAGAAGATAAAGCCATTGTGTATATATGTCACATATATGTGCTTTTTCCCTTCTTTGAAGTAGAGATTTTTACCTACTATTTAATGTCTGAAGAATCTCTCTAAAAAAGCTGTAGGTTATTCATTCACAGGAAAAGGGAGTTTCCTTTCTACTCTGCTTGCAAGAAAAACTTTTCAGTCTGGTTGACTTAGCATTCTCTAAGTGAGATTTTCTTTTACATTACAGGATCTTTTAGGATTATGTGAACAGAAAAGAGGCAAAGATAATAAAGCTATTATTGCATCAAATATCATGTACATAGTAGGTCAGTATCCAAGGTTTTTGAGAGCCCATTGGAAATTTTTGAAGACCGTGGTCAACAAGTTATTTGAATTCATGCATGGTAAGTTTTTTGTTTTCTCATTCTGCTTTCTTTTTAAGTTCTTTTAAGAATAAAATGGTTAAATGTCTTTTCTTTGTTCAGAAACCCATGATGGTGTCCAGGATATGGCCTGTGATACCTTCATAAAAATAGCGCAAAAATGCCGCAGGCATTTTGTTCAGGTTCAGGTTGGAGAAGTAATGCCATTCATTGATGAGATTTTGAACAACATTAACACTATCATTTGTGATCTTCAGCCTCAGCAGGTATGTTTCATGGATGGTCAGTAGATTTATGAAGTATCTTATTGATGTGATGATAGTGATGATTAGGAGATAAATGGACCACAGCAGTAGTGGTTGGGGCAGTCACCAAGTTCAGTTGTGGTTCCTTAGATGTCATGAGTCACCAGAATTAGCATTGTTTAGCTTTTCCAGTATTTGAATCTTTATAAGGATAAAATTTAAAGCTAGAAGGTGAACTGTGAACATGCTGTAGGTGAAATTTTATTATGGTTTTGGGTTGACAATAAAAAAAATTATTTTACTCTTTGGGTGTGGAGGTATGTATATGATAGATACTCTGAAAATAGCAGTTCCCATCTACTTGAAATTATTATGGTCTGCGATGCAGGGGCAAAAATGAAGTCTCCCAAAGAGGTTATTCTTGTGAAGCAAGTTTTTAGTAATGAGTGGTGAGTAGGGAAGTTGATTAAGAAGGGTACCAAACAAAACTTTTCAAATTGGTGAGTGTCATTTTAATTTAATTTCCATACTAGGTTCATACATTCTATGAAGCTGTTGGATACATGATTGGTGCGCAAACTGACCAAACAGTACAAGAACATTTGATAGAGAAATATATGCTACTTCCCAATCAGGTGTGGGACAGCATAATTCAGCAAGCCACAAAAGTAAGTGTTCTTTATACTTTAATTGTGAAATCTTAGGAGATTGTTTTGGAAAAGAAGTAGCAATCAAATGGGCATAGACCTAGTCTTTCAAATAGGTGTAGACCAATATACTGTGAGGTTATTTAATAAGTCATTCAATAGCTGTTGTGATTCATGTCAAAAAAAAAAAAAGACTGCATACTCATCAATTAAGTCACAGGTTCTCTATATTTGACTTGTGAAAACAGTAATTTGGCATTCTGTGAGATAGTAAAATAGCAAGATGTTCATACAAAGGCATTCATCATTTTCATGGAAAGTTGTCCTTTGTGAAGTCTTAAGTAAAAGCATTTCTCTATTGAAGATGATTGGAGGTTCTCTAAAAATGCTGTTAGCCATTATTTGCATTGACACCTGAAAACTATTGCAGATATCCTCAGTGAAATTTACAGTAATAGAAAGCAGTTATGCTAGCCATCCATGCTAGAAAGACAACATGAATGAAAAGTATAATGTCTAGATTAGCATATTAGTTGATCAGTAGGCATTTAGCTTTTAGAGAGATTCTAAGAGACTGAGGATAAAGAGGGAGGTCAGTTCTTGGCATCGGGGCCAACCTGTGAGGTATGTCTTCTGTTAGGAACAAACAAGACAGCCAGTTTGAATTTCCCTTTGGTGCGTTTTTTTTATGCTTTGTGGTTGGCATAGATAGGGAATATTGCATGTTCAGTGATTCATGTGCAAGGATATGTTTTAAATCCAGAATTCCTACCAAGAAATTTTTGACCTGAATGGTGATATGGTACCTCTTTAGTTTGAAAAGTGAGGAAGATTAAAAAAGCAAAAAACAATAAAATGAAAAGTGAAGAGGAAGTCTTACCTTTTATATTGGGTAAATTAAGAGTCTCTAAAGAATGTATGGGCAGCCAAGATGGCACATTGGATAATAGAACATTAGCCCTGGAATCAGAAAAACCCATTTCCTAAATTCAAATCTGACCTGAGAGACTTAGTAGCTGGGTGATCCTCAGCAAGTCACTTAACTCTGTTCCTCATCCATAAAATGAGCTGGCGAACGAAGTGGCAAGCCTCTTCCAGATTGGGGTCCCAATGCGTTGGAAATGACTGAACAACAGATATGTGAGGCAGAATGAAATGAGAAGGCTTGAAGAGATTACAGTGTATAAATGTCAGAAGTATGCACATAGAGTCATTAAACTTCAAAAGATTTTGGTAGGACTTTGGATCCAGAGAGTAAAAACTGATACTGCAAATTTATTTTAAAATTGTATTTAATAAGAGTTTAACATCCAATTAAATGTATATTATGTCAGTGCAAGGTTCCCACAGGCATGTGGGAAATTTTAAATTCTGTCTATAAAATATAATCATTTGTATGATAGTACTTTAGTTATATGAATGTACTTTTTTACCCAGGCTTAACTTCCCCTGTAATTGGAAAACACGCTGTTAAGCTTTTCTTTTCCCGCCCCTTCTCATTTAGACACATTATACTTCATTCCATTTCCACCAGTTTAGTACATTGAATTGCAAATATTTAGATTTCAAAATTAGTAATGAGCCCTATAATAGAGGTAACTTGAAATTTGAAAGTTAGCGCTATGAATAGCTTTTTGGTAAAGTTACCACCTTAGAGATTGTTAATATTTGGATTCAGTGTGTTGTATTATCAGTGCATAATAATGAGGAAAATTCTTTTGCCCTCATTTTTAAAAAATTGGTACAGTTGAAGAATGTATCTGGTATACTTGACTACAATTTTTGTTTTGTAGTTCTTAAGACTATTACTAGTAGAAATTTGTCAAAAAAGATAATAGCCTATATATTTGTCTTTCTATATACCATGTTTTACTGTATCATTTTTGGTTTACATGTCAGATTGATTAATCTTAACCACATGGAATATATTTTTTGTTACAGAATGTGGATATACTTAAGGATCCTGAAACAGTTAAGCAGCTTGGAAGTATTTTGAAAACAAATGTAAGAGCATGTAAAGCTGTTGGTCACCCCTTTGTAATTCAGCTTGGACGGATTTATTTAGATATGCTTAATGTGTACAAGTGCCTCAGTGAAAATATCTCTGCAGCTATCCAGGCCAATGGTAAGTGTTTCTAAATTCTTTTTTATTTCAGTAAGTAGAAAATCTTCTCTAGTATGAGTGTACTTCCTTTCACTTTGTACACCTTGGCCAAGATTAGTCCAGTTATTTCAAAGAAGACTAATTTTCAGGAAATTAGGACGGTATAGTAATGTCCATTGTGAATTGACATAGGATAGTATGGGAATTAAGGTTATATTTGGCTTGGCCTGGTTTTGTACATAGGAATGATCTATCTTAATTTTCCCCCTACTCTAAGTATATAATAAGAATCCGCTTCTTAGTTTTTAGAAAAAATTATTAAAAATTTCATCATATTTCATAGAAAAATTCATATTTCATATCATCTGGGTAAAAGATACCGTTGAAACCTGGACTTCTGATATTCTAGTGCCCTGGAGGTATAGGCAGAGGAAAAATGTGGAGTGAGGGGGGTTTGGAATTACTGAGAAAAGGACCAGGATCTGGCTCTGGGTCAATGAGGACTTGACCCTCCTGGTTCCCATTCATCTTTGTAAGACAGGCCACCTGATGGAGGGAGACTTTTCCAGTAATTTGGAATTTTAAGTTCCAAGCTGTTCTCTCTCCTTGGCCCAAACCAGAGGCGGCCACCATTTGACACAGGTTTATGAATACATGTAAAATCTTATTGTGCATACCTCTATCAGTTCTTTATCTGGTGGTAGATAACATGTAACTTCATAGGTTTTTTTGTAGTTTATAATCAAAAGGACTAAGTTCAGGGAACAATTACTCTATTACTATCTCCTGTGTGTTCTCTTGGCTCATTTATTTCACTCTAAATTCACTCCATCTTTTTCTAAAATCAATCAATAGTATTCTACAACCATCATAACAAAAATTGTTCAGCCGTTCTCCAGTTGATGAGCATCTTCTCAATTTCAAGTTCCTTGCCACCACAAAGAGAGCTGCTATAAATATTTTAAAATATATAGATTCTTTTCCTTTTTCATTTATCACAGACCTAATAGGGGTGTTGCTGGGTCAGAGGGCATACACAATTTTATAACTGTGGGCAGAAGTCTAGATTGCTTGCAAGTAATTGTTGAATTGGTTCACAATTCCACCAGCAGCATATTAGTGTCCCCATTTTCCCACATCTCCAGCATTTATCATTTTTCTCTAGCTAATCTGATAGGTGTGAATGATATTTCAATGTTTAATTTACATTTCTCTCATCAGTAAGAACTTGGAGCATTTTTTTTACATGACAATATACTTTGACTTTTTTCTTTTAAAAAAAAACTATCTGTTCATATCCCAGTTATCATTTGGAGAATGACTCGTTCTTGTGAATTTTTGACAAAAGTTCTCTACGTATTTGAGATGACTTCTTTATCTGAGGAACCATCTATACATTTTCCCCCAATATTCTGCTTTCATTCTTATCTTGAATACATTAGTTTTATTTATACAAAAATTTTTAAATTTAATGTAGTTATTCTACATTTCATATTGCTCTTATTTACTCATAAATGCTCCTATCCATAAATCTTATAGGTAGTATATTCCACGTTCTGATTTTCTGAGAGTTCACTTTATATCTGTGGCATGTCCATTTTGACCTTATTTTGGCTATATGGTGTAAGATATTGGTCTATGCCCAGTTTCTGTCAGCTGTTTTTCAGCTAACAATTTTTATCAAATATCTCAGAAGCTTAAATCTTCATGTTTCCCGAACACAAGATTACTTAATACCAGTTTTGGTTTTTGGTTTTTTGCAGTTGGGGTTAAGTGACTTGCCCAAGGTCACACGGCTAGTTTTTTGTAAAAGTTAAACGTCTGAGGCCAGATTTGAACTCAGGTCCTCCTTACTCCAGGGCCAGTGCTCTATTCACTGTGCCACCTAGCCGCCCCAATATCAGTTTGTTTGTTTTTTATTGGGTATCATATGTCTACTCTTACACTACTCTACCTTTCTATTTCTTAGCACCAGATAGTTCCTTATAGTTTAAAGATCTGGTATTGCTAACCCTCCTTACTATACATATTTTTTTTCCCACTAATTTTTTTGATGTTCCTGACCTTTTGTTCTTCTGACTTAATTTTTTTTTTAAGCTAAGTAAAATAATTTTTTGGTAATTTAAACAAGTGGATTTACTTCGGTACAGTTGTCATTTCTACTGTTTTTGTTCTGTCCACCCAAGAACAATTAATATTTTCTTCACTTAAATTTGACTTCATTTGTATAAAAAGTGTTTTATATTTATGTTAAACTACTTTCTGGGT
>CM053595.1:235106275-235131111 GCA_028646575.1 Pseudocheirus occidentalis
TAGGTTTTCCCAGCCCTAAAAATCACGAGTCTTCCATTTTAACAAATAATAACAGTTTTTGGAATTTATTTGTAGAATTTTGTTTTTTATTTATTATTATTTTTTTAGGTGAAATGGTTACAAAACAACCCTTGATTAGAAGTATGCGAACAGTTAAAAGAGAAACTTTAAAATTGATATCTGGTTGGGTGAATCGGTCTAATGATCCACAGATGGTGAGTAGGAAATTTATTTGTTTGGATTTTTTGTTCTCCTTTGGAAGGATCTATAAAAAGGTTCCCTATAAATGTTCAATTCTTTACATATTATTATTCTAAAAGAATCATAAATCTATTATTATATCAGACAACTGAACTTTTCCTAAATTATGAATTTAATTTTAATTTTAAAATAAATTAATATGATAAAATAAAAAATTTAAATTGTCCTCTTTTAGTATAGTCCATATATTGACATATGTTTATGGTCAATACATTGATGAGAATTAGTCTTTCAAAAACTGTGGGGGGGGGGGTTACATTAGTATCCTTTTATTGGATTTAAAGCATGGGTGAGGACTGCTTTATCAAGCAAAATAAATTACAGAAAATAAGGGGAAAGATGAACAATTTTAATTCCATAAGATTGAAAAGCTCTTAGGTTTAAGCCAGTGGTTCTCAACCTTCCTAATGCCATTACCCTTTAATACAGTTCCTCATGTTGTGGTGACCCCCGGCCATAAAATTATTTTCGTTGCTACTTCATAACTATAGTTTTGCTACTGTTATGAATTTATCTGATATGCAGGATATATTTTCATTGTTACAAATTGAAAATAACCCACAGGTTGAGAAGCACTGTTTTAAACAATCAGTATAGCCAAAATTTGAATGAAAACTATTAAGGGAAAATACATGTTACTAAAGATGAATAGTTTTCTAATAAATTATTTTTCAAAAGAATTCAGTTTTTACCCAGCAAGAAGCAAAGTGATTTTGTTTGTCTCCGATATCCATTTAGAGGAAGGAAGATGTTAATGAAGAGAGTTTTCCAGAAGAAACATTTATTTCTAAACCACTTGAACTTTCTTTCTCTAAAAAAAAAACTTTTCAAGACAAACAAGAATCCATAACATAGATAGGAAGTAGGGCTGAAGTGGACTTGAGGATATTTAGGTAGAAAAAGAAAGGACTACAGGAAATTTTCTATCTTAAAATATTTCAGAGGCTATTCTAAGGAATAGGAAGAGAGTGAATTTACTTTTTGAGATTCCAGATGGCAAAACTGGGATTGAGAAGTATGAGTTATAGGGAAGGAGATTTCTTTTCTGCGAGAAAAACTTGTGTATCAATAGAAGAAATTGCCTTTACATTTGGTTTGGTAGGTGATTATCAATTTATAAAATATTATAAGATACTCCTGGATGTTTCTTGGTTATATGTATTGTGTCTGAGTTAGAAAATATCAAAGAAGGGTTACTGTAGTTGAGATAGTCAAACTTCAGAACATTACTCTAGGTTTTTTTTCCATTAGACTTAACTATTTTCTGTCATGATTATGTAATCTACTCTAAGCCATAGTATAGTAAATGGTGATATAGTATTGATTTAGAATAAGGGAATGATTATAGGAAATTTCTACTTTCAAATTTACAGGTTAACTTTTTTTCTTTTCTTGCCTCTTAACAGGTAGCAGAAAATTTTGTTCCTCCTTTATTAGATGCAGTTCTGATTGATTACCAGAGAAATGTTCCAGCTGCTAGAGAACCAGAAGTACTTAGTACAATGGCCATCATTGTGAACAAATTAGGGGGGCACATAACAGCTGAAATACCTCAGATATTTGATGCTGTTTTTGAATGCACATTAAATATGATAAACAAGGTATACTACTTAGATCTTCATTTTTTGGCAATAACTTGTATAGGCATAATAATCCTGTAACTAGGGCCATTATCTTAGGCCATTTTTCAAAAGTCACAAGGAACCATAGTTTATAAAAAACGTAATGTCCATAATTCTAGCAGTGGCATAAGTTACTTGCATGATTCTGTAGACAACACAATAAGTAGCATCATCACACTCATCTTTACTCATTTATGTGCAAATAAAAGTTCCCAATGCTCGTTTTTTGTAGTATCTTCATTATTTCTACTTCTCAGGTATTACGTCTCAGGAAAACCTTACCTTATAACAAAGGTGTGCAGCTAGGTAAACAAATATCTGAAAGCATGTGCCCCGTTCTTTTGTCTGCTTGTAGAGTAAAGTAGGATGTATATCAATTCATTATTCTTTGGGAAAGTTAGTTGTTACGTTGATTTAAAGCCTCATGTCTTTTTGTATTATCTTACATGATTGTGGTTATTCTGAATGCCTCCTTTGATAATTCTTAATAACATAATGTTTCGATTCACAGATACCTGTAGCAAATATTCCATTATTTTTTTTTTAGTCTCAACCCCAGCCAACAAGCATGCAGCTTTGTTTCCACTTTTTTGTTACTGAAAGGACTATTAGCAATACTTGGATTCAAATACTGGATTAACCTTCTTGGAACATAGTTTGCTTTAGGACTTTGGTCTTTTCTAGTTCTACATCATATTTCTATGGTATCAACAAATAATAGGGTTGGTAGGTTGTATGTGCATTTTTAGAAAATCTCTCACCCCATATATTTTTGCTTCTTGATTCTCTTTTCTCCATTTTTCTAAAATTGCCAGATTTGGAGCATAACTCATGATTTCAATTTGGTTGGGCAGCCATATGTATCAGTGACCAAGTCTGTCCACAGACCTTAAGTCGTTGACTATTTCTGCTTGTCATCTTTGTCAGTTTGCTTAGTTTAAAAAAAATTTCTCATTTGGATGAAAATATGAAAAAGAAAAATCAATACAATAATAATTTATTCCCAAGATGAGTTGAGTTAGTATGAGTATGTCATGTGGAATAGAAGTACCAGGGTCCTTGATCTCAAGTAGCTGGTTACAAAGAGAATAATCTCCATAGGGTACTTAATACCTACATAAAAGGTAGCATTCTTAAAATAGATTTGGCATAGATGGTATCTAAGAATCCCTTTTCATAACTGCCTTATCCTCTTTACAAAGAAGTGTGACAAGAGGGATGGTATAAGAAAATGCAAGTATTTTGGTTTTTTTCTGGCCTTTGCCATGCTTTGTATTTAAACTGTTGTCTGCAAATCTCTGACAAGTCATGATGTGCTAGCATTTTCATTTAATTCTCAACTAACACACAAACAAATTTAGTGTGTTTGCATACTAGAAAAAGTTTGTAGAAGACTTTTAGCTGCTATTTCATTAATAAAATACGCTGGTTGGTAAATAATTACTTTAAAATGACATACTTTTGTGACTAAATGGAGACCTGCCTAAGATTTAATAGTGTGTATAATAGGTTGTTCCTGGGAATTAACAGGTTTGTATATGGTGCTTCAAAATTTGAGTTAGTCTTTTGCACAGAGCATAACTCCTGGGCATATGCCTGTTGTTTAAAACATTACAGCAGCTTTTTTTTTTTTTTTTTTTTATCCACACACTGACACCTTAGGATTTGTTCCTGAAAAAGTTGACCCCAGAACTGTTTGTGTATAAAAACTATGTAAAGGGTGATAGGTGGCAACTAAAAAGCTCAGTTTTTATACTGCTTTCACAGTTGTTCTCATTGATATTTATGATGGCCTTAGGAAGAAGATAAGACAGAAGTGATTGCTAGGGTCATACAGTCTTGTGGCAATAGTTCTCGGTTTGTTTTTTGACTCTTTGCAACAATAATAATGGTAGCAGATAATGATAATACATAATAATAATAGAACAGTGGCGTGGAAATTTTACCTTTTTTTTTTTTTTCCCCACCCTCCATCTGTAGGACTTTGAAGAATATCCTGAACACAGAACAAACTTTTTCTTACTACTTCAGGCTGTAAATTCTCATTGTTTCCCAGCATTCCTGGCCATTCCACCCGCGCAATTTAAGTTAGTTTTGGATTCTATTATCTGGGCTTTCAAGCATACCATGAGGAATGTTGCAGATACAGGTAAAGAATGTGGGAAATCTAGTCCTTGTCACTTATCTCCAAAATTTTTACATTTACTTGAACTGGTTTGTTGAAGTATTTATTATTCATAAAGTACAAGATAAATAGGAATTTATATCTTAACTTAGCAAATATGATTTCAAAATGTATGAGTAGACTATGCTGATGGCTTAATGTAGTCAGAAAGAGTGCACAGCATTAGTTTGCTTCTAGAATCTCATAGAATTGAATTTTGTAGTAATGGATAAAGATGCTTTATTCTACTGTGCACTTGGAAGAAAAGATAACAGTATGGTTTCTCTGTCTCTCAGGCCATCTTCTATTCTGTAGGCATGTGGTACAAGAGAAGGAAGAATTGAGTTGAAGCTGTGAAATGCAACAAAAATTTACTTTTTAAAAATTCTGTACTTAATACACTCTTTTAACACTGCCCTGGTTTTCTTTGCTTCCTTCTGAACTTTTTTCATGTTTCATGAGTGTTTGATAGGAAAAAAGTATGAAATGAGTCCACAGATAATTACATATAAAAGTTAATAAAATTTCTCCGCCCATAGAATATGTAATACAGTAGAGTGATTATATATTTCTGTGCCTTAGCCCTTTATTCAGTTTGGAATGGTTCAAAAGGTAAATTTTATGTGAAGAATTTAGAAAAGGATAGGGGGAGTGACTCTGATGTCATGTTAAATTATCCACTGTTTTTACTTGGGTTGCTTTGCTATAAGGATTAATGGGAAAATGGAATATTGTATATGTTCTAGTTTATCACTTCAATATATGTGATTCTATAAACTTCAAGATAATTTTGTTGCTTTATCCATATTGTGTATCTTAACTAATATGATAAAGACAGATTAAATCTTGTTCTGTATATTTTAGGCCTACAAATACTCTTCACACTCTTGCAAAATGTTGCACAAGAAGAAGCTGCTGCTCAGAGTTTCTATCAGACCTATTTCTGTGATATCCTTCAGCACATCTTTTCAGTTGTAACAGACACCTCACATACTGCTGGTAAGAACATGAGAAGGTCCAATTCTGAATTCTGTAATACCTATCATCTGTGGTTTTAGCCTTTAAGAATAATGATGATTTTCATATTCTCCACAGGTTTAACAATGCATGCTTCAATTCTTGCATACATGTTTAATTTAGTAGAAGAAGGAAAAATAAGTACACCATTAAATCCTGGAAGCCCAGTTAACAACCAGATGTTCATTCAGGAGTATGTGGCTAATCTTCTCAAATCTGCTTTCCCTCACCTGCAGGAGTAAGTACTTGATATTCTCTAAAGTTTGCGTTTTGAACACAGTTTATAGAAATGTTGATAATTTCATCACTGTTTACTTTTCAGTGCTCAAGTTAAACTGTTTGTAACAGGACTCTTCAGTTTAAATCAGGATATCCCTGCTTTCAAGGAACATCTTAGGGATTTCCTGGTACAGATAAAGGTATGTTATTCAGATTTTCTTAAAATACCAATTTCATTACTGTGGAGTATAGTAGGATGCAGATAACTCAAAGGATCCTTATAGTTTTAGTAGAAACTTAATTAGGTATGGGATAAGTCAGGGATGTTGCCTTTTGACCAAGTCCCAAGTTTTTTTAGGGGATTTGTTCTGTGAGGTTTGAATTCAGTCAAAGGGCTGCATTTGAGGACCTGGAGAGCAGGTTTCTCACACCTGGGATCAGTGATTTTTAAATTGATTGCCTACAAAACAAAAATGCATGTGTCAGATCTTATTTTCTATTTGGATCCTGTTTATTACTTGGAGGTTCCACCCTATTTTGGGGAGTCATGAAGGGGAATTAGGGTTAGGATTATATGGAAATAGGGAATTTCAGGGATAGAAATAAGGGATGTATTTGCATATGTTTCCTATTTTTTATTGTGATTTACATTATAATGAATTCCTTGCGTTGCCTTTTAGCTGGCTACAAACTGAACTTATTCTACATTAAAGGTTCCATTTGACTGGCAACTGTCAGTTGTCAAGATTAAGCAGTCTTGTCATGCTTTCTCTGTCATTCATAAATGGCAGATATGCAGCTTAATAGTTTCCTTTTACTTTATTGTATTCACATAGGCTTTAAATTGAACTGTTCAAACTCAATAGAGAAATCATAGGGTAACATGAAGGGGGGGGCACATTACTGATGTCAACACTGGTGTATTCAAATTCATTAGCCCCAACCTGCTGTCAGGAATTGAGATTGCACAAGAAAGCCAGATTCTTGAGATTAAATCCGTTTGGAATCTCACTATACATAACCAGATTACGATATATTGGGAAATATTTAATAGAACATAAAAAGTACTATAAAATATAAATAACGTTTATTTGTGGCTGTTAATATTCTGCCTCCAGGTATCCTTATACATAATTGTTTCATGGCTCCCAATTATATTTGAATCTGATAACACTGCTGGGCTGATAGTTTTTAATACATGGTACAATTTTATATTGGCTTCTGTGTTATATGGAGTTAATCACTAAAGTATCAATAATTTGATTACCTGGATGATAGCTAAGAACACTTAGGAAAGAATTTTAGAATTAAAAGAACAGTGTGGTAGGTGGTACAATGAATAGAATTCAACTTGGAGCTGGGGAGAATAGTTTGATTCTTGTCACAGACACTTAAAAGCTCTTGGAAGACCTCCCTCTTTAACTCTCAGTTTCTTCATCTATAAAATGGGAATAATAACACCTGCCTCAGAATTGTTGTGAGGATTAAGTGAAATAATTTTTGTAAATGCTGGTGTGTGTGTGTGTGTGTGTAAGTAGTATGATGTAGTAGGGGAAAATAAAGTCCAAGAACCCAGATTTGAATACTGTTTTTGCCTCTGCTCTAAGCACTGTATAGATGTGAACTTGGTAAGTTGCTTAAGTTCTCTAGGTCTTCCTTCCTCTTCTTAAAAGGAAGAGATTCAATTAAGAACTGAGTATTTCGGTTGCACAACTGAATTCTTTTCAGTCCTGTAAAGAGTATATCATCTTGGGGTGGTTAGGTGGCAAAGTAGGACCTGAGTTCAAATTCGGATTCAGATGCTTGACACACTAGCCATGTGACTTTGGGCAAGTCACTTAACCCCAATTACCCTCCCAAAAAAAAGCAAGAGTATATTATTTTGTTCGTACTGAAGATCAGATCCTATGCCAATATAGTTTCTAATGTTCTATATTTCTATAAAGCTAGGACTTAAACATAGGAGATATAGATATATATAGATATATAGATATAGCTTAAGCTTTTATTTTTTTATTACTTGCTTTTTGGAGCAGGGGAGGAAGAGCAGTTGGGGTTAAATGACTTGTCCAAGGTCATGCAGTTTTTTCTGTTAGGTGTCTAAGGTCATATTTGAATTCAGGTGGTCCTCCTGACTCCAGGGCTGTTGCTCTATTCACGGTGCCACCTAGCTGCCCCAATACCTCTATTTCTAGGAGATATTTTTAGTGTGCTTTCAGTTCCTTATCTCTTGTGATAATTAGTAACTTTGAAACATGAATTTAAAAGTTGGCAACCTGGCCTTTAGGTTTTGCCATGCCAATTTAGCTGAGTTGAACATGGTCATTAGTCTACCTTTTCCTGAGGCATTTATTTGGGAAATAGTGTTTAATAATGGTTTTACTCTGGATAGACATGTGAAGTTTTTAAAATTTGGCATTTTTATTTGAAATATCTTTCTAAAAAGAAAAACAAAATTACTTAGTATGTTGCATGAAGTAAGCATTTAAATGGCCCTTTTTACAGGAATTTGCAGGAGAAGATACATCTGACCTGTTTTTAGAAGAAAGAGAAACAGCCCTTCGACAGGCTCAGGAAGAGAAACATAAACTTCAGATGTCTGTCCCTGGCATCCTTAATCCACATGAAATTCCTGAAGAAATGTGCGATTAAAAATCAAAACAAGTTATGCTGTTTTGTTTTGTTTTTTCTGTACAGCTGCTTTGTTGTGGTAGAAGAAAACAGCATTTGGATATTTGTTGACCAAAATGATGCCAATTTGTAAATTAAAATGTCACCTAGTGGCCCTTTTTCTTATGTGTTTTTTGTATAAGAAATTTTCTGTGAAATATCCTTCCAATGTTTAAGCTTTTGTTTTGGTCATCTTTATTTAGATTTGCATGAAGTTGAGAATTAAGGCATTTTAAAAAACAATATTACTTCATGCCCATTTTGTGGCTGGGATGGGGGGAAGAAGCAAATTGAATTTGAAAAAATATACTTGTAAATTCTATTGCAAAATGATACAATTTTTTCCTGTGACAATACCAATTTTTAATTAGGGAGCATTTTCTTTCTAGCCTATATTTCAGTCTAGAAGAAAAGGTAACAAGTAAAACAATTGCGTTGTTAAAGGATTATTATAGTGCTACATTGTCTTGAAGGTAGCACTACTTGGACTGAATTGGATGGCTAGACTACATGTATTACAAGTCTGTATGACAAGTTTGCAGCAAGATCATGTGCATATCATCCCATTGTAAAGCAACTTCAAAGAGTATGGGAACACAGTTAGTTATTTTTACACAGTTCTTTTTGTTTATGTGTGTGTGCTGTCGCTTTGTCGACAACAGCTTTTTGTTTTCCTCAATGAGGAGTGTTGCTCATTTGTGAGCCTTCATTAACTCGAAGTGAAATGGTTAAAAATATTTATCCTGTTAGAATAGGCTGCATCTTTTTAACAACTCATTAAAAAAAAAACTCTGGCTTTTGAGATGACTTATACTAATTTACATTGTTTACCATGCTGTAGTGCTTCAAGAACACTACTTAAAAGCAAAATAAACTTGGTTTACATTTATTTTTTTTTCTTTATTGACTCAAAATTATTGATGTATTATTGAAAGTGGTCATCTTTGTGTTGAGTCAAAACTTAAGGTAAAGAAAGTGTGGAAACTGGGACAAAAACAGTTGTATGATGGACAGGAAAATGTAACTTTTCAATTGGTCTCTGTAATTACAGAAATATATATGTGTGTGTGTATGTGTGTATATATATACATATATATGTCTACAGATTATCAACCTATTTCTAAACACAAAAGTTTTGTGGGTGTACCCTTGTATAAACCTTTCTCCTTTTTTTTCTGTTAAGTGGAGGTAAAGGAATAGAACATTTATCAACCAAAATGAACTTAATAGAATTTCAGGAAAATTACTTGCCTTTTTGATTGCATTCATTGATGTCTCAATAAGCTCATTCTATCTACTTTGTTTCCTTTTAATATCTAGGGATTAATTCCAACTAAATTCTAGTGATTTCTTTAACGAAAGAGGAGGGTATGGCTAGATTTGAGTGTTTTTGAGTTTGGGGCAAAAATGGGTAGACAATTAGAAGGGACTAGGACTTAGGGAAAGAAAGTTGTAGATAAAGGGAGTACAAAAAGGGGCATGGTTTGGTCCAAAGTTTCATCTCTGAAAGAAACATTAAGGAGCCTAAAGAAGTAAGATCCTCTGTACAAAAGAGTCAAGCCTTGAAAACTTGTGTGTTAAGGGGTGGTTTTGGTCATTCAGAACCACAGGACTACAAGCTGCTTGCCTTTGGGTGGGAAACAGAAAAGGCATTTGTTAGAATTTGTTTTTTTGGTGACTTGTGTTTTAACTTCAACCAAAAAGAAGTTGTTGTAGTGTAATGTTTATATGCTACATCTTAAATATTCTTTAAACCTTTTTTTGTAAGACAAATCACTTCATGATTAATGAATGTAATTTTAAAGTTGTATTATAACTATTTAAATAGAAAATTATTTAATGCCTTGTGAAAGCTGTCACAATTTCTAGATTGTAGTAGTAAATCTCTGGAAAGCATAAAAATGGAGTTTTAGTACATCTAGTCATTCATAGTTCTGTGCCTGTATTTATGTTGGTTGGTTATCATGATGCCACAGTCTGGACAATAAATATTCATTCACTCAATTTTTCCTATATGGATAGCTAGGCTACTGCCGCCATTTTGTTTCAAAATACGTTGGGTGTATCCCATGCTAGATTAATTCTTAGTTTGGGACAAAAACAAGCAAAAACCAGGGGAAAAATTTTTGGATGACATTTACAATTATTGTCCTAGTAGTCTCCCACCTCATCTGAGAGGCTTAAATGTTTTATTACCTTTCCAAGTACTTCTTTTTTCCACGAAGAAATTTTCTACCCTTCAGAGATGTCATGACTCATGAACATTTGCCATCTGCTTGTTTTGCTATTAGATTTTTCCACGTTTATTAAATCTGTTGGTAAAGGGTATTTGTCTGGTGAAGAAACTCCCTCTACCAATGCAAGGCAGCATCTTTCCCTATAAGTCAAATCTAATTAGAAAAGATTCTTGACTGTTTTTGTGTTGGGGGCCCTTTTGAAAATTGGTAAAGCCTTTAAATCCTTTTCTCAGAATGTGTTTAAAAGCATAAAATACCTATGATTACAAAACATTGAATTGTCAGAATTAAAACAAGTTCAACTCCTGGATTGGTTAAAGGACTTGACCTAGGTCATAAAATATATATCAGAAGGAGGACTTGAATCCAAGTCTTCTGGCTCCAAAGCCAGCTCTTTTCACTGTATTATTGCTTCTCTCCTCTTCTGACTGCATAGGAATCCACTAGTTCATACACTGTTTTTGGCTTTAACTTTTTTCCCAGTTCTTGCGTTATAACAATGCTGCTATGAATCTTTTGGTATGTGCTTGTCTAACTTCCTTGAAATCATAGACTGTTGGGTTAAAAATGTATGTTCAGTTTGGTCAGTTAGTATGATTCCAAACATTCTTGACAGTTATACCACTTGGTTAAGTATATCAGTGTGCCTGCCTTTTTAGGATGAGCTTTTGAGCTAAACGTGATGTAATTAACAGAAAGGACCATCTGGAAGACCTGACTATCCTTTGGGTTTTGTGCTGGATCTTCATGATGGTGGAATATGCCATTGATGAGGTTATGTCTCGTTTTATCCCTCTTGATGTGAAAATGATTAGCCTTTGTCGGTGTTTCCATCTATTGAATCAAATTCAGTAGGTTGTATTGTGCTCCGTTGTATGCTGATTTTAATACTTAACTACAAAACTTGTTTTGCTGATTTTTTAAAAAGTGACACCTAGACAAAAATCTTGAAAATTTTTTCAAAAATTATTCATGATTAGGGTTGTTATTCTAGAAATGCCCAAGGAAAAGGAGTAATGATCTTAAGTATATCAACACTATATTGTGCAAATGTGAATAAAAATATATAAGCAAGCATGGTTGGGTACTCAGGCTAATAATTTGGTTCTGGTTATCAGGATGAGACAGCTCAGACTTTGAATTACCTAACAATCTATGTTAGTGATTATTTTAGTAGAAAGTCTTGTGTTTTCCACAAGTATTTGGGAACAGCATCTTCACTGATAGTCAACGTGTACATTCTCAGGTCAGGTTCTAAACTAACATTTTATGGCATGTTTTTGCAAAAGCACTTAAAATACTTTGTTATAATAAAAGCCACTGATATACTTAGGAAATGACATTATTAAGAACATTGGGGACCAAAAAGCACATAAATATTGCCTGATAGGTCTATGATAATCTGATGGTTTACTAAGTGGAGGACTCTGCTTTTAATACTATTTTTTAAGTTAGCAAAGCAGAATGGCTGGAACTTGGAAATGGCATCCAATAACAAACATTAAACACATGTGCAAATCGCTGTGCTTTAAAAGTAACATTCTGTAGTTCTAGTATTAAGTGTATATGCAAAAGTTCAAATTTAGTTCAAATAAGCTATCATACCCCCTTTTATAGAGGTAGAAGTAAAGGTATTAAAAGCCTTACCTAGAAAGTTGGTTATATTAGCAAGCCAGTGCAACCTGTTTCATAGGGTTTTTTAAGAAACAAATTTTTCGCCCAGGAAACATTCTTAGGTGCAAGATTGCTAAATATAAAGTATCTCATTTGAATAATAGGATTTGTGTCCGAAAACCCATAATCTCAGATTAATCTTGCCAGGAAACCCCAGGCAGTCCTGTATATCCCTGTCCCCCGTTACCAAACTATTCCAGTAATGATTTCCCAGGGAAGGTAAGCACTCTGGAGCTCTGGGCCCAGATCAGAGGGGAGCCACCCAAACAGAACAGTCAGTCCCCACATCACAATGCTCTGTTAAGTTTATAATAAGCTAAAAAATTGTCCTGGAGTTTTGACAAACGGGCATACTACCATTTTCCCAGCGTCTGTAATGTAACAAATTGGTTGAAAGGGTGAAGAGCCATAAAAATAACTTTCATGTGAACTGGGGTGGAAAAATGAACAACAAGGGGGCATAAAAGAATCGAGTTGGGTATAAGGAAGGCAAAGTATCAGGCATTAGTGTAAGGAAAACACTATAGCTTGAGGGGGTGGATCTTGAAGGTTAGATTAAAAGGAAAATTTTTAAAACTAATCAGGGTCCTGGATGAGGGGAACAGAAGAAAGGAAGTGGAATGAAAGTCCATTCTCATTAACTTTTTAAAGAAAGGAAGGGGTGTTGGGAAAAGTAAGATGGAAAAGTTGGAGGAACTACACAATTATGATTAACATAAATGGTATGAGCTCACGTAAAAAGTGAAGAGCATAGCACAATAGAAAGCAGAATTCAGTGTTTGCAAGAAATACATGGAAACCAATTAAAAGCAAGATTTTTATTTTTACACATCAACCAAAAGCAAGGGTAATAAGATAAGTTCAGAGAAGATGACAATAAAATGAAGGCATCAATAGCACATCATACTTAAAAGCACACTAAAAAAAATGATTTCATTGGAATAGGTGATTCCCAGATAAGGAAATTTCATCATCTGCTGATAATGGATTGCTCCCTTTTAGCCCCTTCTCTGCAATGGATAGTTAGATGTATGGAGTCAAGATCTCAGTTCAAATGTGATCTCAGCAGCTACATTTGTTTTCTCAGCCCTTAAAAGAACTGGAGAAGGAAGTGGCAAAGAAAACCCCAAATGAGGTCACTAAATTGTCAGACATGACAACCACAAAACTGAAAGATGAAGGAATTTGCCCAAGATCCATAGTACAATAAAAATAACAAAAGGAAGGATTAAAAATTGGGACACAGCAATATAATCCTAAAGAAATAGTGGGTCAAAGATCATATAGAAACAATTTAATCAGAGACAATGGCCACAAGACAACAAAACTGGAGATTCAGTTTATGGCAGAAAAGTTGTGTCTATAAACACTTTGATCAACAAGAAAGAAAAAGGTCAGTTGGGCATGCAACCCAGAACACTTGAAGACCAACACATCAAAAAACTCCCAACAAAATACTAAGACAAATTTCAAAAATTAGAGATGAACAAAGTTGGAAGCAAAAAATAGCATTGAATTGGGGTGGCTAGGTGGCACAGTGACCATGGTGCACCAACCCTGGAGTCAGGAGGACCTGAGTTCAAATGTGGCCTCAGACACTTAACACCAGCTACGTGACCTTGGGCAAGTCACTTAATCCCAATTACCCTACCTTTCCCCCTCCAAAAAAGAAAAATAGCATTGAATTGATAAAACTAGGATGTTACTTAAAAATCTAATAAATGGTTAATATTTTTAAAAGAGAAACACTAAATGGCCATGAATTCATGACAAATGAAATAAAAGAAATCAGAATTCATTTTGCTCAAGCATATGCTACAAATGAATCAGATGGAATGGATTAATATTTAGGAAAAATAGCCAGATTAAAATAACAAAAAATAGATAACCCACCAAAAAAAATTTAGATAAGCCACAAATTCCCAATGAAAAATAACCCCAGAACCAGATGGTTTATCAATGTTCAAAGAACAATTAATTCCAATATGATATAAACTATTTGCCAGCATAGGAAAAGAAAGGATCCTTCTAAATTCTACGAAATATATATGACTGTGCTATCTAAATCAGAGAGAAACCAAGTAGAGAAGGAAACTATAAAGTCATATCTAATGAATATTAGTATAAAATATCAGAAAAAATGCTAGAACAAAGAGAATATAAGAACGATTTTAAACAATTATATACCATGGCCAGATAGGATTTATGCCAGGAGTGTAAGGTTGATTCAATATAAAGAAACCATTAAACATAATAGGACACATTAATAACAATAATAAAAAGGTTTTGATCGATGTCTGACAAAATATACCAAAATACTCCCTAAATGGATACTTAGATATAAAAAGTCACATAAACAAATTAGAAAAAAGTTCTCAAGGGGAAATTCATGACCAAGTAAAGGACAGATAGGATCACAGAAGATAAAATGGACAATTTAGTTTATATAAAGTTGAAAAGATGTTGCAGAAACAAAATCAACATGGTTAAAATTAGAAGGTAAACAGCTGACTGGGGGAGAACTTTTTTGCAACAAATTTCTCTGATATACAAGAAATATTTGTTGTTCAGCCATGTGTGATTCTTTGTGACCCTGTTTCAGCTTTCCTTGGCAAAGATAGTAAAGTGGTTTGTCATTTACTTTTCCAACTCATTTTATAGATGAGGAAACTGAGGCAAACAAGGTTAAGTGACTTGAGCAGCTAGTAAGTAACTAGTAACACACAGCTAGTAAGTATCTGAGGCCAAAGGTGAAGTCAGGAAGATGTCTTTCCAACTCCAGGCCCAGCACTTTATCCACTGCACCATCAAGCTGCCCACAAGAAATATGGGTGTCTTAAAAGTCTTAATGCAATTTTAAACTATTAAAGCTTTAAAATGTACTAAGATACTTGGAATACCCTATATAAGGAAAAGATGAATTATGTAAAAACAAGAGCCATTCCCCAGTAGAAAAATGGCCAAAGGAGAGCTTATTATTTTAATAATTTTTAACTTTTTAAAATTGAGTTCTTAATACTCTTATCTCCCTTTAGTCCCTCCCCCACCTATTGAGAAGGCAAACAGTATCACACCCATAATACATAGGAAGTTATACAAAACATTTCAAAGAATAGTTCTTAAAGAGAGTCAAAAGATGGGGAAGTGATACTGTGAGAAGTTATGGTGATAGTTTTTAAAAGACCAATAAAAATATGTTAAAATAATAATAAATGATTGAGATTTGGGCTACATTATCAGGAGAAATTGGGAACATTCCACTCACCACTAAAAGATCCCTACAGATTGCACTGCCATAATCATCTGACTATTCTTGAAGTGTTTGTTGTTTCATCTATCTATCTATATCTATTATATCTATCTATCCCTCTATCCATCCATCCATCTATATCTATCATCTATATCTATTATATCTATCCCTCCATCTATCTATCTTTATTTATCTATAATCTATATTATATCTATCCATCTATTTATCTCTCCTGCACTTAAAAGATACCCCCCAAAATTAAGGGGGTATCAAAGGAGTCAATCAAAGGAACATGAAATCAGAATAGAGCGGGAGACCAATTTTTATATGTTAAAAACAATCAAGGACAATTAATTAAAAGGAAACAATTAAGCAGGACACATTAGATAATCTAATTGCTAGGAAAGATTAGGGACTTTCTAAGTGCATAGGGGGAGAATGAACAAGTGTAATTCCCTGAAATCAGAAAAAGAAGTGTCCTGCTTCCCATAAGTGTCTGTGTACAATCAAAGGAACATGGAATCAATAACAAATTGATCTGGGGTGGCTAGGTGGCGCAGTGAATAGAGCACCGGCCCTGGAGTCAGGAGTACCTGAGTTCAAATCCGGCCTCAGACACTTAACACAAAAAACTAGCCGTGTGACCTTGGGCAAGTCACTTAACCCCAAACGCCCTCCAAAAAGCAAAAAAAAACAAAAAACAAAAAAAAAATAACAAATTGATCTGTATGGGGCCAGTTTCCAAATAAGAAATATGGGTTCCTTGAGATAAACACTTGTGAGAAATCTCCTTGCATCAGTCTTTGGATCTAACTGGGTTTCTGGTCAGCATAACCTAGGTGCTTAGGTAAGAGTCTCTAAACAGCAGGGAGAAGTGGTCCAGCTTCCCAGCCATACAGGGGTAGGTTCAAACAATGGAATAAAGTTTCTCTTAATTCCCACAACTGAATAAAGTTTTCTCACAAGATAGAAATTGGACTAGACCCATAACTGAATAGAAAAGGAACTGAATTAGCTCCAGAATTGAGTAACAAAAAGGAGTCAAAATGGTTCACTCAATTCCCACTACCATTTGCTGTAATAAGCCCCTGAATTCCCTCAAACCTAAGAGAATGTTATTCAATTAGTACAATGGCTAAAGAAGTCATGGTATGCGAATTTAATTACTTAGCCATTAAAATGATGAAAGGAATAATTTAAAGGAAATTTCAGATGACTTTTATGAAATGACGCTGAGCGAAGTAAACAGAATCTTTATAATAACAATGTAGAAACCAGCAACTTTGAAAGACAGGAAATTTGAATGGTAACTGGTCAGAAAGAGATTAAGGGTAACCTTTCACTTGTCAGGGGAGTTCCCTGTCAGAAGGTACACACCTGATATAAGATTAAGGCTCCCTTGGGGTCCTTGATCACTGAATCACTGACTAATTTATCGATTATTGGATGACTTATTTAATAAATTAATATTATTACCTTGAATTCTGTCTCAGAATTTTTCCTCACTACAGCTGGTACCACAAAGGGAATTCTGAGGAAAAGATACTGATCTGGCTTTAGGTGTCCTGGGAAACATTCTTCCCTTTTGAGCACTCACTAGTGAAATTTTCTCACTTGGGAAGAGGATCTTTCCTAGGAAACTTCAAGCTGAGATTTTGACTCTCCTTGACCTAAAACTCCACACTTTTCTGACCAAATTTCTTTGAACTTTTCTAGGTAAGAATAATATATGTTCTGTGTCTTTTTCAAGTGTTTTCTTTTGCTTATTTTTTGGGTTTTTTTACAAGTAAGTCTGGGTTAAGTGACTTGCCCAGGGTCACACAGCTAGTAAGAGTCAAGTGTCTGAGGTTGAATTTGAGCTCAGGTCCTCCTGACTCCAGGTCATCACCTTGCTGCCCCTCCAAGTATTTTCTATTTGCTGTAGCTTTCTGTTAATAATAAATGGCTACTCTCAAAGTGGGGGCCATCAATAAAATTAATTCTAATTGATAGAGATCTCTAGAAGTAGAATACAGAAATAGCTACAATTTCTGAGCACCTAGAAATTTTACTGCTTTGTAGAATTGTCTACAATTCCAAGCCACTTACAGCATGCAGCAGATTTCTGGGACGTGGTGCCTCAAAAGGGAGGTCCAAATTGTTGATTTGTGATAGAATAAACTTTAAAATCACTTTAAATCAGTCAAAAGGTCTCCTTGAGCAGAGAAAATAATTAAGAAAAGTAATTTTTATTTCTAGTCACTAAGACTATCTCATGAATGTGTTCTTGTCTGTTTTTTGGTTTCTGTGTTTATATAAGCATATACTTGGAGATCAGCCCTATTTACTCTAAAGTGCAAGAGAAAAACTTTATTATTTTGTATGTGTATAAATACATATATTGTACATATATGTGCATATATACACATGTTTGTAAATATACACATCCGTGCATAGATGTGCATATGTATATATGTGCATATTTCTGAGTTTCACCTGTGGCTAGGCTGGAATACAGAAAAGGGAATACATTGTAAACTAAATAGAAACTAATGGAGCTACTCAAAATTGTGGATTGTATGTTTTTTATAAATGCTGAAATTATTCTAGTGAGTCTCAGATGAGCATTTTTGTCATTCATTTTAAGAAAGTTAAAAAACATATAGGTAGATTTGAAAGTAGTATTAGTGAAGTTTCAAGGGATTTTTTAAAAAATATGTGTGAGTCCATGAATAAAAGCCAAACTGCTTTTTTTCCCCCCCTTTCCCTCCTTGTGATCAATCGGTGATCTTTGGCCTTAGTCCTCTAATTTATTTAGGAAAGGAGAAATAGTCTCCAGGTTTAGACACCTGTCTTTGCCTACCAAGAGCATAACCCAAGCACCAGACCTTAGGCTGATTTCCAGTTCATATGATTTCCATATGACTCCTTAGGAGAAATTCCTGAAACAATAAGAAAGGGCATTCTTGGAGACCATATCTTTAAAAACTGAGTAAGGATTTTAAAAATTAATATTAGGAGCCAACAATAGCAAAAATTGCATACCTGAAGGAACTCCCTTAGGATGACTCCTCATAGCATGGGATGAGGGAGAACTCGCTATTGAGCTAAGGATGACATAAGTTCTGTAACATTTGGTCTAAGATAATGACTAATTCAGCTAGGGAATTGTTGAGGCCCAGGTATGGTTCTTTTAATTATCAGACATTGAAAGATTTTAAGGTCAGTTATAGGAAACAAAATTCCTAAGCAACTGGACTACTGGTACCTTTGGAGCACATTGATGCATCTGGTCACTAAAATTCAATCATTGGATAGCATCTGTTCAATTTCTCCCTCATCCTCTGTCCTGCTTCACCTGATTCCTTCCTTATTCCTTAACCTTGCCAAGCTCTTTGATTTCCCATTTGGGCCTTCTAGCCTGCCTTAACCCCTTCCTCTTTGGCTACTTTACTTCCCTTGGTTCCTTCTCCTTTACCTGATTGCCCCCAGTCTACCAGGTTCTTTGGTGAAGTCTCCTCTTGATACCTTCTCTCCTATTCTGGAGTCACTCCTAAAATTGCAGTTCAAAGAATCCCCAGTTTCAGCTCCTTTATTTTCTCCTTCACCTCCTCTCTCTCTTCCTTTCTACTTCCTCCTACTTCCTAAAGGCATTTTTCCTCTACAAAAAGTTACCACATATGACTGAAGAGGGAATTTAGTTTTACTCAGTCAGCATGTTCCTTTCAGCCCCACTGATCTGTGTACTTGGAGAAGGGACACCCCTAAATTTGATGAGGATCCAGAAGCCATAGTCACTCAATTTCAAACAGTCTTTAAGGATTTCAGTCCAAACAGGAACACTGTGATGGATTTGATGCAAGCTTTGCTCTCCCCTGGGAAAAGACTAGCAATTATAGATGTTGCAACTAGGCTAGTTCCTGCAGGTGGGTCAGTCCAACTTTGGTCTCTAGAGGTTCCTAACAAAATTATACCAAGGATTACATCAAATTCCAAAAAGCTAGGGAAACCTTACTTAAAGGAATGGAAGTATGTTTGATTAGACCAGAAAGTTGGGATACTTTGCAGGAAGAAGAAAAATCTAAACAGTTTTATGAAAGACTGTGTAAAAGTGCTAAGCATTATGCTGAATTAAAGCCAATCAACCCAAGAGGTCCACAATGTCATCTGCACTCACTTTGTGAATTATTGTAATGCCATGCATGAGCAGCTTCCCAAAAGAACAGCTTTTAAGGTTCTGATTACACAGTATAGTGAACACTCTATTCAAGAACAACAAATCAAGTTACAGTATTCACAACATTACATCTTATCACAGAAAATCACAATATAGTGTTCACAACAGGTTATCATTAAAATGGCCACATAGTTTTCACCAAAGTGGCCATAGTATTTGGAACTAAGAACAAAAGAACAATCTTCTGGTATCCTTAAGGAGGTTTGCCTCCTTACTTAGTCATTCAGTCTTCTCAGAATACAAGTTAGTCTTCCACTCATGGGGCAACTAGGTTAACTTAATCAGTCACTTATTTAGCAATCAGTTACTAAGTATGCTAATCACTAAATACAATCATTAGAAAGTACACAAACCCCCAACCCCTCCGTCACTAATAAATCATGTTATCATCACAGCATTCCATATCCAAGGAGAGATCTTTTCTTCATCTTGACTCTACAGTGGTTTCACAGATTCCCTGGATCTTCTTCCAAGGTCCCAGTTCCTACCTGAATCCACCACCTAGATTCAGAGGCAGACAGCTCCCAGGTCCTTGTCCATTACTCTGGCCATTTCCTGCTACACACTGAAGTTCACAGGGTCCAGAACATCTCAAAACCTTTCTGTTCCTGGGAATTCAAGGATCAACAAAGACACAAACAAACAAAGTCTTAGCATCCCAGTCATGCTTCCTTAGTCCTCCGGCAGTTTGGCTGGCCCTAGGACCCAGAAAAAATCTCAGACTTCCAGGTAGCAACAGCAACTCCAGCCTTCACTAAATCTTTCAGCAGAACAGCTTCTTCCACTGGGTTCTTCTCAGGAGAAAATTCTGTCTTTTTCTGGGGTATTTCTTATATATATACACACACACACACACACACACACACACATTGGCTTCCTGTTTCAGTCAACCCCTTCCTGTTGTGTCAGCAACAGGAGACAGGGTTCACACCTTTTGTTTCTTTCACAAAGATTTGATTGGTTACTAAGGGCTAAGTACATGCTTACTTGACATAACAAAAAAAGGTGTCTTCAAATTCAAATTAATTACCATTGCAATTATTGACATAGAAAAAGAAGTTTTTCATCGAGGTGCTTGGGTTGCTATGCCATGAACATTGAGAAGTTGAAAGATACTGCTTTAGACATTTATAAAGTGAATGAAAAGGAAGAGAGAAGGAAGCATTGAGATAGGCTTCCTGAAACTCCAACCACATTTAAAGACCCGATAGAAGTACATTTAGAATCAGGTTTGCTCTCTTGAACTGATTTTTAACTGATTTTTGAACTGATTTGATTTCCCATATCAAATAAACAGTCATAGTAAGTGTCCCTAATTTTAAGGGTAACATGGGGTTTATTGCTTTGGGGAGAGGAATGGAATGGAATAACAGAAGGTAGGACATCAGGATCTAGGAAAGCAAAATCATCGTCTTTAGGATCTATGGTTCCTTCCTCTCCCCTACATCTTCATGCACCCTTGGTCCTCTGGAAGGCTCTAAAAACATTATGGTTTCTCTGAGAGCTTCTAAAGCCATTACATCTCTTGTTCCTAAAGTCCAGTTTTTCTGTCTAAACACTAGAGAAATTAAGCTTTTTTTCCAATAGAAACAAGTCCAGGGGTCCTGAAACTTTGGCAGGACCTAATATATATCCTAAACAACTAAGTAGATGAGTACTTGGACTTGTCAGCTGCCTATTACTAGTTATAGTTCCTGGGCATATAGTTCCTGCATAAGATAAAGTTTTTAAATATTTCACAATCATATAGGAATGATTAGGCAATGATATAAGGATTTGTGAAACAAAGACTTAAGCCTATTATTTAGTTATGTTAATATCATCTATATTTTCTCTTCTGTGTTAAAGAAAAGAATTCAAGTGCAATTAGTTATCTTAGGGGAGAGTAAACTATGGTCTATCTTGTGTTTCCTCAAAGAGACATCCAACTGTCCTCAGGGTAATCATCATGTAATGTGAAATTAACACTTGTATATAGCACATGCTCTGGAACGCAAGCAAATTATACAAGCCCTGAAAAAGATAGACAATTCATTCAATATAACCTGGAATACACCTCCATCAAAGCCTTTGGTTGGAATTGGAATAAAATAAGTATCTCTTGGATAATTTTTTGTGACCTACTTACAAACAGTGCTGTTACTACCTATGTGTGTCTATATAGGACTAGATCCTTAGCATCTCATCCTTCAAGGGGGAAATGAGTAGCTAGAAATAGAGTAAATAACAAAGTAAATATAGTGAATTTTTTTTGGGGGGGAAATATCAGATGTAAATGGTATACAGAGGCCTTGAGTAGGTTCTAATCACACTATCACTATCTTATATCACAAGGCAGTTATAGGTAAGAAACTAAAAACTAAAATTTTATCCTGTTCTGGCACTTTAATCTGAGGTGAAGAATGAAATAGGATGAATACCCAAAGTTAAATGTGGTGAAGTCAATGCCAATTTAAAAGGCACTTTTAATCTTAGCTTATACAGCTTCACCTTGAATTTTAGGTACATCAAACATCAAACTCCTAACTGAAAGACTCATTCTACAAGTCAGATCTTCATAGATTCTTTTAGATTCTCCCTTCAGCCTGTTATTGGCAGGGTCTAAATCAACAGATGGTTTAGATAAGTACAGAACAACAAGAAGTATGGAAAAATATAAATTATCTTGTCCCTATTTTGATGTTCTTATTAGAGCCACAAGGTTTGAGCTAGCTCTTGTCACATTACCTGACTATTGGTAAAGCAGACTTAATGTGACTATCTTAAATTATATTAAGATCCATTTTTCAAGAGATTTGAACAGAAAAAGAATCTCTACAAGTGACCAAAACTGGAGAAGCACATGTGCTAGGAGAAACTGCTATGAGAACTGGACTATTCCAGGACAGTAGAGAGGAAAGATTTCCAGAAAACCAGAAAACTGCAGTAGAAGTTATTCTCAGAAAGCAGACAGCAATATGAGATGTCTGAGTGCTAAGATATGATGAAGTGATGCAATGGACAGTAGGAGTGGATTACTTTTCCCTTTCCCTTTTTCCCCATGTGTTGCTATTCTTTTATAAGGCCTCCTTGCCAAAAGGGATTGCTCCCAATGGCTCCTATCAATGTGTTAATCAAACTCTCTTCCTTTCCCCGTCATTATTTCATGTTAAAACACATAATCCTCATGGTCAAAAACCCTTGATGAAGTGTATATCATACCAGGGAGTGATTCATCAGTGAGGAGACTCTATTTTTCCATGAATCAAAGGGGGGAAATGAGAGAAATTGATTTTAATGCTGTACTATTTGATTATTAATAATGATTTGCAATATTCCCTGTTCTGACCTACTTGTCAGTGGACAGCCTGCCTTACCCTTGTCAGGTCTTCGGTGCGCATCCAGACATGTCCAGCACATTCAACAAAGCAGAGTCAGAAGCCAGGAGACTGAGTGATCAGCAGACAACTTTATTTTTCTCTCTTTCCAGTTCCCCATATTTCCCCTTTTTATTCTCCTTTCTGAGCCCCTTAGAAAAATAGTCTGCCTTCCTCGTGACAGCCTCTGGGACCACAAGGATCAGGTAATCATGTACAAGAAGGACAGAGCTCACATCCCGGAATAGAGCATATCAACAGAACATCTGGGTTGTGAAACACAGTACAAACAGGACACGCTGACTCAAGGGCATAGCGCTCTGGTCATGTCCCTGTGTTTATGGTGTTTATGTTCATCTGCATTCTCAGCATGTTCTGGCGCTCATGTCTCCAGGCAGAACCACACATACCTTTCCCCTCTCAATTCCCTTCTCTGTAAAAAGGCTAGCTGAGAGAGGAGCCCCTCCCTGACTAAAGATTATCAAAAACATTCTAGCTTTCCTTTAGCCATTCTGCTCAAGGAATCTGGGCAGAACTCCAACCAATTAGGAAATTAGGAAACCAGATTTCTGTTTAAGGTATAAACAGGATCCAGTTTGAGTGAGGTCCTTCCCTGGGGGGGAAAATAGCTCCTGTCTTTCTTTATGAGAATTTAGGGCAACCCAGTTCACGAAGGAGAAACCAAACCAGAGATAACCTGGTCAGGGTACCCAGATTTCTAGAGAGAACTCAAAACTCATGACCAGGTCACATTCTCAGCTGACATCCTCCCTCCAATTATGTGGTAATTAATCATTAAATGTCCACCAATCAGAGTTAATAGAATATAAGATCTTCCCCATCCATTAATAGGTCTACGTGACCACGTGTCCCCTTTTTCCTTTGGAAGTGCTCAGGTCTAAAGCTACACAGGTATTTGAATCAGGGATGTCTTGCTACTTTGAGCTCCAGCGCAGTTCACAGCTGTGACACATTCTGAGTCACACAGAGCCCATATATACAGGGAAACTTATATTGTCTTGGGGGAGGAGCTTGCTTGGGGGAAGCTTGCTTATGTGGGAGGCTTGCTAGCAGGAAGACTTTCACACATTTTGGTACTGAGCCAATTAAGCACTGAGTCATGTGGGTTGTGATGCCTTCTGTCTCTAAGCCTATTAGTCAAAATTATATGCATTCTGGAAGGTGGGTATTTTCCTTTGGGGCTCACTCATGGGAAGAATGTTCACCTGAGGTCTTCATGATTTGGCTGGACCAGACTCTGAGTACTTGCTGTTAAGGGGCCCCCTGGCTTTGTGAACCCAAATGTTGGTGCTCCCTGGTCTGGAATTATGTATCTATTATTTTGTTTAGACAGATGGAGCCCTGTTTATTGGAATCTTTCTTGGATACTCACTTCTTTCTACTCATCAGTCTGCATTGTTTAATTAAAGTAAGATTGTTGACTTCTTTGAAGCTGTTTTTCTTTTAGAAAAGCAGATCAAAGAACCAGTGCTAGCAGCCCTTCTATATGCTGTAGTTATTAGTCTTACACCTCCACAGCAGCTGCAAGTATCATTAATTTATAACTTGCTAAGGGAGTTCCATGTCAGAAGGCACACACCTTATTTGAGCTGCTTCAGAGTCTCCCTTGGGGTCTTCAATTACTGAGAGAATCACTAATCATCAATTTATTGATTGTTGGCTGGGCTACGTAATAAATTAATTTTATTGCCCCAAATTCTGTCTTCTAGAATTTTTACTCACAACACCCTCTGGATCATTTCTTAGAGCATAATAGCATTCCATCACATTTATATAAAATAACTTGTCCAACCATTCCCCAATTTATGGGCACCCCTTTAGGTACCCATTCTTTGACATCTCAAAAGGTTACATTATCTTTCCTTAATCTACTATTTCTCTAATTCTTTCTCCCCTTCTTTTCCCTTTTCCCTCCTATTTCCCTGCTGAACAAAATGTATTTCTGTACCCAAATATATGTATATTTATTTCTCTTCCTGCATTTGACTACTTCAAATGAGAATGAGGTTGAAGTGTTAAGCTGATCCATCCTATCCTTACTTGTTCAAATGTCTGCTTGTACACTCAAGTTATAGGAGATACTTTTCCCTAACCTTCTTTTCCCTACTCTGTACCCTTGCCCCCATTTC
>CM053595.1:235131611-235148339 GCA_028646575.1 Pseudocheirus occidentalis
ATAAAAGGGAACAGATTGTGGGAGGGGTCTTACAGTGGGATCAATGTTGTGGGCTGGGGTGTAGGGGCAAAAAGGGGAGAAAATTTGTAACTCAAAACCTTGTGGAAATGAATGATGTAACCAAGAAAATAAATTAAAATTTAAAAAAATATTGCATTGGCACTACAATAGCCACCAACCCAAATGAGGCCTTCAACTCTTCTCCCTTGCATTATTCTAATAGTTTCCAAATTGATCTCCCTGGCTCAAGTCTCTCTCCCCTTCAATCCATCTTCCACATGGCTACCAAAGCTATCATTTTCCAAAATACAGACTGACTGTCATTCTGTTAGTTAGCCTAGCTTCTCACTGATTCTAAAATCACCTATCAACCACTCTGATTGGCACTTCAAGATCATCACCACCATGCTCCAGCCTAGCCTTTCAGTCTTATTATGTATTACTCCATTTCTTACACTCAGTCATCTAGCCAGACTGATTATCTTGCATCTGATAATTCATATTTCCTGTACATTTGCACTGACTTTCCCTCAATTCTGGAAGGCAATTTCTCCTCAACTTGTCTCTTATAATATCTTGTTTTCTTCGATATTCAGTCCAAGGATTAGCTTTGACATGAAGTCTTTTCTGATTCCCCCAGCTTATGTCCTTCCTGAAATGATTTTGTGTTTATTTTGTATATATTTAGGATATACTAATATATGTATGAGTTTCCTTCCCAAACCTGATGTAAACTACTTGAGGGTACAGACTGTTTTGTTTTTGTCCACATATCCAGCATCTAGCATAGTGCCTGGCACATGGTAATTGATAAATGTTGATTGATTTATCATGGGAGGAAATTTTCAAATCAACGAGTTAAAAAAAACCATTTGAGTGTTTCAGTATTTAAGAGACTGATGTATTTTGTTTCAATATCTGCAAACTTAGCTTGATACTCTAATTTGTGATATAAGCCAACAGGAAGAATAAGATACACATCTGGAAAAAAAAGATATGACATATGTAATACATTAAAAAACAAAAACATCAGTCAAGACTAACACAATGTTCCATATCCATAGTCATTTACTTCTGCAAAGAAGGGAAGGGGTTCATTCTCACATAATTTTCATAGAAGTTTAAAAATTTCAAAATAATTCATGTCATCTAATTTTATCCTCACAATAATTTGGTACATTAGTAGGAGTTATTATCCTGATTTTTCAGATGAGGAACAGTCTGAGATCAGTCAAATGACTAGGATTTGAACTTAGGTATTCCTGACTCAAAATTTCACACTCTCTCCACTGCACTAGCTAACTCATACTTCTTCAGGGACAAGTTTGATTATTGTAATTCCTCAGCATTCAGTCGTGATATTGTTCTTTCCTTTTATGTTGGTACCGTTGCAAATATTATTTTCATGGTTTTGTTAACTCAATTTCACATCAATTTATATATGTCTTCCTATGCCTCCCTGTATTCATATTCCTTTCTTACTGCATAGTAATATATTCTATCACATTTATGTACCACAGTCTATTTGGTCATTCCCCAACTGAGGACCATTTGCTTTTTTTCTGCTTCTTGCTACTACAAAATAGTGCTGCTAGAGTGCCAGCAGCTAACAGTTCCTGTGACTTTGAGTCATTCATGTTTATTACATACCTTTAAAAGTGGTAGAGGAAAATGTGGTAAAGAAAGTGTGTATAGCCTCACAGCAGTAGCAATTGGATGAAGAGGTTTAATATGCAAAATTCCTAGTCTCTTGTGTTGCAACTCTGTCACAAGCATTTTGGGGCATGTAGAACAGGATTTGCAAAGGAAAGTAGTGCTGTGTTGAAGGAGTACTTTACCTTTGCACTGGAGAAGGATAGGAATGGGAGAAGAGGGGGAAATTCTCCAGCTTCCCCTCCTCCCATCACAAATGACCTTTTTTCAATAGTTTGTGACCCATCTGAATTTTTCCATCATCTGCCCCATCTACTATCCCACGAGAATAAGTATAGCACTTCTTTCATTTGGAGCTATATAACTTTCTGGAATTTTTTTTTCAGTTGTAATATCCCCCATTCTCTATACTTAACCACCATACCTCACTTGCCTCCTGACTCTGCTCATGTAGGTTCCTTCTCCCACTATTGAGTTCTTCTAGAAAGAACCCCAGATTAGCCATTCTCTGGATTTGGGAATCACACCTCAGCCTGGTACCACTGCTTCCCCTCATCTCATTAGAACAAAACCCTGAGTGCTTTTGTTTTCTTGTATTCGTATTCCCAGAGTTTAGCACAGACACTAGCATTTAGTGAGCACTAAATAAATGCCTGTTGCCTGACTGACAACCAAATATCAAAATTAACTGTACTTAGTCCTGTGTACATAATGTGTAGGGCAGGTTGGTGGCACAGTGGATAGAGTGCTGGGCCTGGAGTCAGGAAAACTCTTCTTTCTGAGTTCAAATCCAGCCTCAAATTTACTAGCTATGTGACCCCAGGTGTGTCACTTATCCTTGTTTGCCTCAGTTTCCTTATCTATAAAATGAACTGATAAAGGAAATGGCAAATAACTCCAGTATCTTTGCCAAGAAAACTCCAAATGGGTCACTAAGAGCCAAGCACAACTGAAAAATGATTGAACAACACACAATCTATAAATAATTTACATTGTGGAGTTAATGCTCAAATTGTTTTTTACTAATAGAGATGCATGACCAAAAAATTTAGAGACCATAAACCACCCATTTTCCTCATTGGAGTTAATTTTTTTTTTGTTTCTTCAGAATTTAATTCCTGAGATCTTCTCATCCTGCCCAGAATGGCTTCTTCTGTAAAATTTTACAGAAGGATTGTTAGGATCATGGAATCCCATGTAAAGCCAAGCACAAGCAGATTCCCAAAAGAATGCTACCGTTAACAGCTTTTAACATTCAGATTACACAGTAATAGTGAACATTCTGTTTATTCCATTACAAATCAAGATTCAGTACAATATTCACAATACAATATTCTCAATATTACATCTTATTACAGAAAGTCACAATATTTAGAACAAAGAACAAAAGAAGAATCACCTGGTTTCCCTAAGGGGGAAACCCTTCTCACTTAAAGATTCAATCAACAATCCACAATATACCAATCTTCCACTCATGGAACAACCATTAACTTAATCTGTCACTCATCTAGCAGTCAGCCACTAAGCTAGAGTCCCAATTACTAAATGTCATTAGTCCCTAATACAGTCATTAGAAAACCACACAAACTTTCCACCCCTTGATTTCCAGCAAACCTCATTTTAGTCCAAGGGGAAGCCTTTCCTTCATCTTGACTCTGGGAGGTCTCTCTGATTACCTGGATGCCCTTCCATGGTTCCAGCTCCCTCCTAAATCTGCCAATCATCTGGATTCAGAAGCAAACAGCTGCCAGGTTCTTGTCCAGTCCTCAGGGTTAAACAGTTCCCAGGACCTTGTCTTCAGCAAACCTCATTTTCATCCAAGGGGAGGCCTTTTCTTCATTTTGACTCTGGGTGGTTTCTCTGATTCCCTGGATTCCCTTCCATGGTTCCAGCTTCCTCCTAAATCTGCCAAACAATCGCCTGGATTCAGAAGCAGACAACTGCCAGGTTCTCATCCAGTCCTCAGAGGTAGTCAGCTCCCAGGTCCTTGTTCAGTCCTCAGGGCAATCCCCGGCACACACTGAAGTTCACAGGATTCAGCACATCTCAAACCCTTTACCACTTCTCTTGTCTGGAATTCAAGGATTAGCCAGGCCATGAATAAACAAAATCTTATCCTGTTCATATTTCAGTCAGCTTCCAGATACTGGGAGAGGAACTCTCTCTTTCTCTCCCTCTCTCTCTCTCTCAGCTGGCTTCAGTCTCCATGAATCTTCCTTCACCAAGGAGCTAATTCCAATTCTCTCTCCCTGTCTCTAGAATTCTTCATCATATACAGCACTGGCTTCCTGTCTCAGCCAATAGCCTTCTTCCAAGTTAACAGGGGAGTTCACACCTTTTCAACAATGGACAGAGTTCACACCTTCCATACTTAGCCCTAAGTTACTTGGTGCTACTTAGCCCAAGTTACTAAGTTCTAAGTATCCAATAAACTGATTACTATTACATCCTACCTAACCTTTTTTTGAACACTCTAAAATATGTTCTCCATAAAACCTGGGTTCATGTCATACTACTCCTGCTTGTCCTTAAAGATTCCAAGATTAAGTCCTCAAATGTGACCCCAGGTTCTCACCATTTCTGTTGGAATATCCTATTTCTCATAGGTAAGAATGTCCAGAACAGCAATGTCTCTTGCTTCTTCCACTTTTTAAAGGACTGAAATGAACATGAAAGCAAGGAAGAAAATTATTATCTGCTCTGCTTTTGGCTGAAAGCTCCAGCAAATAATCAGAAAACTGCAGGCCTTCTGCACTTCTGTATCATGCCTACATGCTTGTGGTGTTACTTGAATTCCTCATGTCTTACTGCTTTTTGTGCAGATTATATGTAACCTAATCTGATGATCAGATTGCTTCTGGTTCTGCCTGTTAGTCTTCACCCAAATGCTCTCTCCACCAATAACTCCTGGACATAGTGTGGTAGAGTAGAAAGAGCATTAGCTATGGAGTCAGAGGACCTGGTCTAAATCTCTTTTTGCAAACTTACTACTACCCCCTCTTGGCTACCTCTTTACCTATCTGACTTCTTTTGAAGAAGGTATAACCTTGCAGATCTATATTTCAGTCATACGTACTGTCATATGAAATCAGAGTAGGATATATGAAGTCAAATTTGCCTCCTTGAGTTAGGGTCTTTAGTTCACCTTGCTTTGTACTTTTACATATAGACATCTGAAACCATACCTTATATTTCTGGCTCCTTTCTTGGATTTGATGCCTTGTGAATTTCTGTGTGTCTTTACCACTATTTTTCTTTGCACACTATATTTACTCTTTATAGTGCCTGGTTTGGTAGGCATACAAAAGCAGTTTTCTTCTTCTCCTTTCCTTTTTAGTTTAAAGTCTATTGGATTTGATTGGCAAGAGTCCAAAAAAATATATTCTTATCAGCTCTTATTCAGTGCACTCTATCCTTGGCCAAGAGTTCATCGTTCCTGTATTTTATGCTGTGGTTCAGAAATTCAAACTGAGACATCATCTTCTTAACCAGTTATTTTCTTCCTAAACAAACCTTTCTCAAAGCCTTTATCTTTGATTGGCAGAGGTGATGAAAATACCAAGAAAAGCTTCTTGCTGGAAATGCTATGATCCTCAGCTATGCTTTTTAGAGTATTTCTGTCTTTTGCCAGCATTGTTTGTGCCCATTTGAATCATTAGAAATAAATGGTAGTTTTTTGGTTGGCCAAATTTTGGGATATTTTAAGTCTTATCAATCACTTGCAAATCTGGGTGACTAAGTTCAAAATAGAAGGGAGTTTGGGGAAAAGATAATGAGTTCTGTTTTGGACATGTTGAGCTGGAAATACCATCTTGGGAAGAGAGCATTACATCTCTCTATGGACTGGATGACTCCAGGGGTTATTCTTCTCAGATCAACTCCTATCTCAAGCATGAAAGACCTGTATAATATCTCTAGCAAGTATTCATCTAGTCTTTATTTGTACACCTCTAGTGACAGCCGTATTCTCACTACCTCCCAAAATAGTCCTTTCTATTCTTCAATAGTTCTAGTACTTAGGAAGTTATTCTTTATACTGATCTGAAATCACCCTCCCTATGCTTTTCACCCTTTAGTTCTATTTTTGTCCTTCTTAGCCAAGTAGAATATTTATAATCATTCATCTATATGACAGTACTTTGTATATTTGAAGTAAACAATAGTGTCCCCATGAATTCTTTTTGAAATTTTATTTTTCTCTGAATTTGAACACCAAAATATTTCCATTTGCAAAGTAGAACAGAAAAAAGAGAATTACATAGTTAAATCATGAATCTTAATTATTTATAATTTGCTTTAAAAAAAGCATTGACAATTTAATGTGTTACTTTCAAAGCTGTCCTGTTTGTATGTGTATCCTTCTGAACTTCTTTCATCTTTTCTGAGCATTTTAGAAGCATATCCTTCTTTTCTTTAATAATGTTGGCAACCTTATCAGTTCTTCCTTTTCTCTTCCAAATTTCCATCCCAAAGTAAAAGGAAATTTACAATCTCTGTAATAAACAATCATATTCAAGCAAAACAAATCCACACATTTGCCATGTCCAGACCTGCATGTCTCATTCCGTAACTCAAATCCCATGCCTCTCTGTCACAAAGTGGAAAGAATATTTAATCATTGGTTCCCTGGAATTATCTGTTGATTTCATTAATTATAGTTCTTAAGTCTTTCAGGGTTGTTTTTCTTTACAATGTTATTGTATAAGTTATTTTCCTGATCCTGCTCACTTAAATTTATATCAATTCATACAAGCCTTCCCAGGTTGCCCCCAAATTATCACCTTCTTTGTTACTTATGTTGCAATAGAATTTAATTTTATTTATATGCCATAATTTGTTCAGTCGTTCTCCAACTGGTGAGCATCCCCTTAGTTTTCAGTTGTTTGCCACTATAAACAGATCTGCTATAACTATTTTGGTTCTTTGGTCTCTATGGGATTACCACCACTTTTCTTTAGGTTAAACATATCTAGTGCCTTCAACTAAACCTCAATGGGATGTGGTTTCAAGTTTCCCTTCCATTTTGATGGTTTTCTTTTGGATTGTATAGATTTAGAGTAAAGAAGTACTTTAGAGATCATATTCTAGTCCAAACCCCAGGGGCCATCTCTAGTCACCCTGATCTTGCACTGGATTCAGATGGCTTTGGAGAAGAAAGTGAGACTGATGACTTTTCACTTTCCCTTACTTAAATCAAATTCACTTGCAAATTCATCACCTTCTTGATATCATGGTCCTTTTCTAGAATGAAAGACAAACAACAACAGTCCAATTCCTTGTAATGGTAAGGGAATTTGAATGTCTTCCCTGCCCCTTCATAGGCCTATGGAATTTGAGGATCTTCCTTGTCCTTTAATGGGTCTCATTTGCAGCCCAACAAGAGAAGCTTGCTTAGGGGAGGCTTGTTTTTCAGGAAGGCCCACACCTTATTACTTTGTAATCAGGCACTGGGTCATGAAGGTTGTGATGTTTTCTGACCCTGAAGAAGGCTATATATATATATATACGCTCACTTATGGGAAGAGTTGTGTGATTTGGTCAGATGATACTCTGGGTAGCTGTTAAGCCTTCTCTCCCCCCCCCCCACATTGAAAACCTAGATGTTGGTGCTTCTCTCTCTGGTAACTAACATTATGTAATAGTCAGACAGCTAGAAGCCCTGTCTGTTGATCTGTTGAACTGTGTTATTTTCTCTGTATTTTTTGTCTGTTTGTAACTTCTGTTTGTATTTTTTCTGAAGTTCAGGGTGCTGACTTACCCCCCTCAACTAGGTAAATGATATATGTTTGATTAAACTAAGACTGTCAACCCCTTTTGAGTTGCTTTCCTTTAGAAAAGTAGATCAGGGCAGCTATGTGGCACAGTGAATAGAGCACTGGCTCTGAAGTCAGGAGGACCTGAGTTCAAATCTGACCTCAGACACTTAAGACTTACTAGCTGTGTGACCTTAGGCAGATCACTTAACCCCAATTCTCCTGCAGGTCACTTAACCCCAATTGCCCTGTCTTCCACCCTCCAAAAAGACAAAGAAAAAAAAAAAGAAAAAAGAGAATCATATCAAAGAACCTGTGCTAGCAGCCATCCTGGGTATGCTAGGGTGCTTACTACTATACCCCTTAATTTTATATGTGATCCTTATAAATCCTGAAGATTCTATTCCAACTCTCATTTACATTGATGATTCAAGTCTCCAGAGGTCTGACTAGCTACACCTCACTCTCAGGGTTCTTGGAGTACTACTGGCAGCTTGGGAGTATCTAATGTCATCAGTTCTAACCCCAATTCCAGTATGTTATTCCCCAATATCAATTACTAGTTAGTTAATATCTTCTTATATTACTGACTGATCCAGTGATTTGTATCCTCACTATCAGTTAACCAATTAACAACATCAATTAATGTTTACACAGTGATATTTATTGAGATCTAGAAAAAACAGAAGTTATAAAGTATTTTCCCCAACACCAAGGGGCACACTCTTCTCATTATCATGTTGGTCCTTGGGGAGAGTAGTTGCAATCCTACAGTGGTTGCTGCAAAGTATTCACCCTACCAAGTCCATTTCTGAATCTAGCCTAGCCCCTGTAAGAGCGGCTGTCTTTCTTCACCAGGACACAATGTCTTGGCCGCTGTCAACCCACTGCTACATTACTTCAAACACTTATTCCTTAGCTTGGCTGCTGGCAACTCTGGTATAGATTCTAGTTCCTGGACCTCTGGCAGCTAGTGCTTCTGAACTCTTGATGCTCATATGGTTGAAGCTATCTCTGGTACTCCTTTATCTAACATCAGGAAAGAATAGATAAAAGAGAGGCAGAAGCCACAGCCACAGCCAGCCTGTGCTCATAACTTCTTAATGATTGGGTGAAGGGTTCAAGACCCCTCTCACCAAGAACTCACAGTAGTTAGTCCTCTTCATTCAAAGACATCCAGGAAAGAGAAATGATGTCACCTCTTTTCCTCTCTCCCCATGGGAGTTTGTATACACAAGCTGTTCAAAAAGGTATGGAGTTAACTGGTTGGAAAGTCATGGAATTTGTACACACACTCTTTAAGTGCAGAGTATGGCCCAGAAGCAGGCTCATGAACCAACATGTGGGTCCCCTGCACATATTCTCAGGACTTTGTTGTCATTTATCACTACCTCATTACACACCTATGAAGAGCTAATGCTCAGAGAGGCCAGGGAATGTCCCCAATAAGGGAAGAGCCAAGATTCAAGTTTATTTTTTTGCTTCCGTGTTCAGAACTCTATTGTTTGATTCTCATTTGTTCTAGTTTGTCAGTGTCCCTTCCCACACAGATTAAGTGGATATTGGTTACATATCACTTTGTACTGTTAGTTATCTTCTTATTTGTATAAAGGATTTTAGAACTGAATACTGTCCTTGAATTTGTGGTTTAGAGGGGCAAGTACTCCCTTACAGCCCCCTTAAAGTGCTTTGGACTATCTTTGAACCAGAAGGGACAAGAGTCAGGCCCAGAAGCTTTACAAAAAAGACCCAGGCAGACTGTGAGAGATCAGACTGAGAGGGAACAAAATGAAATGAGCCAAGAAAGGATCAGTGGCACAGCGCAAGAAGAAACTAAAAGAAATTCACCATAACAGGCATTGGGTGTCTGCAGGCATCTCAATACAGAGGACTTGGAATAAAACTCTGGTTTCAGAAATGAAGAAAAGTTCAGAAAGGCTTACTCTTTCCCTGGTGTTCCCTCATAATTTGCCCAGTAATATGCATAGTACTATATCTGGCAGACTTATTTTACTAAATCATTCTTTGTTTCTTAATTTTAGTCAAATATAAATAAGCAAAGAATTGTATGGAAAGACACAAAATTTAAATTAGGGCAGAGAGCCAAACCTTCCTAGCATCTGGCCAGTGGTTTGGCCCACCTTCATTTCTCTCTTCTTTGCCTCAGTTTAGCTTCCAAGTGTGACTCAAATCTTTCTTCCAGTTCAAAGATCATAAAAGTACAAATTGTTCTCAGGGATTAAATAAATGGTTTGTCCCTCTGAACCATAAATCTCAGAATACTAGTTAGTTTTCAAATTCCTATTCCATTTGTATTGTTTCCCCAATTAGACTAAAAACTTGTCATGGTGGGAATAATATCTTAAACTTTTTTGTGTGCTCCATCATAGTGTTTATTACAATATTTTATATATAGTAAATATTCAATCTGCATTTGTTGATAGTGAAAGGATATTGGGCTAGGAATCAGGAGACCTACTGTGGGGTAGACTATGTAGACTGCAGCTTCTCAAGATTCTAGTTTCCAACTAGAATGAATGAAATGAAGTTGAATAGATGATCTGTTATGTGCTCTCTATCTCTAAGACCTATGAAACTATGATTTGTGTCTAAATTACTATGCTTCAATTCCTTTGTCCAATCTGGTATTTACTATATTTTGATCTTTAGGACAATAGTCTAGTGGCAAGAACACTGGACAAAATCAGAGATCTGGGTTCAAGTTTCAGCTTTTAGGCATGGCTAAATCCCTTTACCTTTTTAAGATAACAATTTTCACATTTATAAGGTAGGAGCAATAATAATTTTACATAATTCCAAATTGCTTTCCCAAACAGGACGATAGTTATACCATGAACAATTATTAGTCTGTATTAGTCCTAATATGTCTATCATTCTACTACCCCTCCAACATTGAGTAGTATCATTTTTGGGTCATTTTTGTCAATTTTCAGATTGTGAGGTGAAACTTCAGGACTGTTTTGATTTACATCCTTGTAATGTTAAGGGGATTTGAAGATCTTCCCTGTCCCTTAATAGGCCCATGTGACCTGCTTTGAGCTTTGGCCTAGCCTACAGCTTGAGTCAGATGGAGCCCATGTTGGGAGAAGCTTGCTGAACATGTGGAGCAGGAAGAGAGAGTGAGGCAGAGCAGTAAGCTGAATGAGAGAGGGATGAATTTGGCCTAGGGCAGCTCCTTTGTGGGGAGGCCCAACAGAAGGAAGGCTTAGGAATGTTAGTGCTCCCTGGATTGATGATGTATATAAACTTCTTTGTTACCATAGTGCAATTGTCTTTCTGGCATCTGAATAAATATCTTGGTTTTGTCTTTGAGGACGAGAATTTGTTGTATTTTGTGATTCAATCCTGGAAATACATCTCTATATTCATAACATCTCCTATGGGTATTGCATTGGTGATATAATCCCTTGTTAGAGAATTCTTTCATGTGTTTGTGAATACTTTGTAATTCTTTGAGAATTGTTTGTTTATATCCTTATACTACTTATATGTTGGGGAATATATTAACTTTTTATAGATCTTGGAAACTAAATCCTTATCAGAGAAGTTTAATACAAGTACATGCAACCACTTCTTTTCTTATCCTAGGTACATTTTTTATGTATAAAAGTTTTTCTGTTTCTTGTAATCAAAGTTTTGTAATTACTTCTATCTCTGGTTTGGTTAAGAATACATCTCATACCTATATCCCTGAGAAGTATATGATCTGCTACTCCTAAATTTTTTTTTGTATTCTGATCATTAATTTTAAGATTACATATTCAGTTGGAAGGTATTATGGTGTAAATGGAGTAAAGTTTTGGTCTGAGCCTAATTTTTGCTAAACTGCTTTCCAGTTTTCCCAGCAGTTTTTATTAAATAAAGGATGTTTTAACTCAGTAACTTATGTTTTTCACTTTATTAAACTTTGGGCTATTGAGTTCCATTACTTCTGATTTCTTTATGTAGTCTGTCCCATTGCTTTATTTTTATTTATTTATTTATTTATTTTTTAGCCAATACCATATTTTTGATGACTGTCATTTTATAATATAGTTTGAGGTCTGGAAGTGCTATTTTACTTTCACACCTAATTCTTTTAATCATTTCCTTTTGGGGGGGGTCACACCTTTTAATAGACAATATCTTTAATAGACAATATCTGACAAAACAGCTAGAGTAGAAAACGAGGGGACAGAGTGGGGCTGGTGACAGCTACTTGGCAGCTACTTTCTTTTGTTACTTGGCAGCTACTTCCTTTTGTTTGGGGGGCAGCCTGTACATGCCCACTACCATGGCGTGATCCCACTCATAAGGCTCCAAGGTAAGCTGTTCCTGTGGCTTCATGTTTTCCTGCTGCATTTTCTTGACTTCTGAGGCAAACACAGCTTCCGGGAGGCTGTGGAGTCTATGCAGTTCGCCTTAATGGAGATCACAAAGGGTCCGCTGTTTTGTGAGAAGTTGTGTGCATTGAGAGCCACAATTTGGGACTGGTCTGGCTCGGCCACATCAGCAAAAATCACATCCACCATCCCAATGAGCATTTGGTATTTGTGGGGGTGTCGTGCATCTTCAATGACAGGAATGATGTTTGTCCTCTTCTTGGCCACATTGATGAGGTCTCGGCCAGATCAATGAGAAAATTCAACAGGGTAGACCAGACCTTCAGGGCCCACAATGTCAGAGACATGTGAGACAGTAGTGCCTGATGCTGCTCCTAAGTAGAGCACTTTGGCCCCAGGTCGGATGTGGATCTGATCCACTCCACCCAGGATGGCTGCAGCCAGCTTTGATCAGAAAGGGTTCCAATCACGGTACTCCAACTTTGCCTCACCATGCTTCACAGTGATTCTCTTTTCTCCACAGACTGACTCCCCAGGAACCATGTTCTTTGCGACCAGGGCATCTTCCTTTCCTCCACAAATAAAAACTCCCTCATGTTGATGAGGTTCCACAGTGACCTTCTTTCCTCCTTGGAAACCCCATCTATGCCAAGACCCCAACCACTAGGTGACTGGAACCCTCCTTGGCCACCTCCTCAGCCCCCACGATCTCCAAAGGCACCTCGGCCACGTCCCCCAAAACCTCCTCGGCCCCGTCCCCCAAAACCTCCTCGGCCCCCTCGATCACCACCTCCTCTTCTATGACCCCCCCCTTGGGGGCTGAATCCTGGCTTCATGCCACGGGGCTTGCTCTGTGTAGGAAGCAGAAGCAATGGCAGGGTAGGCCCATAGGGTGGCCTCCAGCAGACACTCGGCTCCCACATGCCACCGGGCCTTCAACAGCCTGGACTACAGCCAGCAAAGGGGGCAAGCAATCATTTCCCTTAATAGTCTAAGTCTTTTGCTTTTCCAAAGGAATTTTGTAAGAATTTTGTCAAGTTTTATCAAGCGTCCCCTTGGTAGTGTGATTGGTGTAACATTAAAAGTGTAAATTAACTTTGGAAGTACTGTCATTTTTATTAAATTGGTGTGGTCTAACCATGAGTACTGAATATTCCTCTAGCTATTTAAGTTGTTCTTTATTTCTTTAAGGAACACCTCAAAATCAAATCTATACATGTCTTTTGTGTGCTTTGATAGGTTAATCCTTAGATATTTTATACATTTTGAAGTTATTTGGAATGTGATTTACCTTTCCATTTTTGCTTTTTGGGTTTTGGTAATATACAGGATTACTGTTAATTTTTGAGGGTTTATTTTGTAGCTTGCAACTTTCCTGAAGCAGCTGCTTTATTTAATATCTTTGGTGATTCCCTAAGTATGCCATCACATTTTTAGCAAATTGGAATGAATAGTTTTATCTCCTCTTTATCTATGTTTATGCATTTACTTCCTTTGTCATGCCTTACTGCTATTGCAAGCATTTCAAGACTCATATCAGATAAGAGCATGGGCATCCTTTCTTCACTTGTGTATTTATTAGGAAAGGTTCTAGTATATCTCCATGGCATATGATGCTTGCTTTTGATTTTAGATAGGTCAATGCCTAAATATTATAAGATTTTTAGCACAGAAGAATCCTGCATTTTGTGAAAGACTTTTTCTGCATTTATTGAGAAGATCATTTGGGAGGGATGTTTCAGTTTTTAATGATGTTGAACCACCATCATATCCTTGGTATAAATCTCACTGGGTCATAATGAATGATTTCTTGGATAAATCACTGTAGTCTGACAGGACTTTAAAATTTTCAAGTAATAATTCACTAGTGATAGTGGTGTGTAGTTTTTCTTGTACTTTCTTTCCCTAGATTATGTATTTGGGCTATATGTTTCATAAAAAGGTTCTAGTGAGATGCTTTCTCATTTTGGGGGGAATTGTAAGGGCCACTTTAAGCCTTGAATGACTAGAGGTCTGAACTCGGTCAGTGTGTCCTCGCAAACAGGAAGACTGGATGCGGGTCTAAGAGTCATCTGTGTGTTTGCCCCGCCCTCATGACCATACTTCCTGTTTACCAAGCACTCACGGGTATAGGGGTCTTGGAGGATAAAAGGTCACGGGTGGCATAGAGCATGCGTGAATAAGCAGAGGAGAGCTCCCCCCTATCAGAATACTGAGGCACGTGATGAGGGGAAGACAGTCTATTAAAGGCAGAGGAGCGCAGGAGAGCGCGGGACATGGTGCACAAGGAGGCACGGCACGCATGTGGATAGGGCACACAATAGGATAGAATAAAGAGACCTATACTACTTAACCAAGGCGTGTCTGGTGTTTGGTAGTCTGTCTGTCTAAACTGGGATATCCCGAAGGATCCTACAGGCAACTGAGACTATCCACATGGATAGTAGGTGACTTGGGAAGTTAACAGTCCGGCAGGCCCAGGCAGGGAATAATTTGCGAAGTCCTGGCACTAATTGTTCTTTAAAAATTTAATAGAATTCTCCTTAGAATACATCAGAACCAGGAGTTTTTTGCTTTGGTAGTTCCTTTACAGCTAGCTCACCTCCTTTCCTGAGATTGGGCTATATATCATCTCTTTACTGGCCTTTTGTTTTGGTATTTTATATTTTTGGAGGTATTCCTCTATTTCTTTTGTATTCTCAGTTTTGTTAGCATATAACTGTGCATAATATGTTCTGATTTAAAAAAAAATTCTAGTTTTGTTGATTTCATGCTGCTCATTTGCTATTTTATTTATTTTTTGGTCCTCTTTAATCTGATTAGCTAAAAACTTAAAAAGTTTGTTAGTTTTTTCAAATAACTAGTTTCCAATTTTATCAATGTTATGATTGATTTGGTTTCTAATTTGTCTATTTCTCCTCTAATTTTTAATAGTTTCTAATTTGTCTATTTCTCCTCTAATTTTTAATATCTCCTCTTTTGTGCTTATTTTAGGCCTTTTTCTGAACTTTCTAACTCTTTAAAATGCATATTCAGCTCATCATCTGTTCTGCTGTTGTTAACAGATATTTGTAGAGATCATTTCCCTTAAAGACCGCTTTAGTTGCATCCTAGAAATTTTGCTATGTTGTTTCACCATTTTAATTTTTTTTTACATAATTATTTCTTTTATTTGATCTCTGACTTATGTTTATTTAGGATTTATTAAATCTTTATTTGGGGCTGTATTTTTTTTGTGATCCCTGAATATTTTTATCATGTTATGATCTTAAAAGTATGTATTAACTATTTGGTTTTTTACATGTTTGCAATATGTGTTCTAATATAGTCAATTTTTGCAAAAGTTCCCTGTAATGCTGAGAAATATACACAAAGGTATATTCTTAAATTCTTACATCTTAAAAATTCCTATATATGTGTATATATTTTTTTGCTGTCCCATTTAGAAGATGCCCCAAGTCTTTTAACTCTATAGTTTCTCCAGCAATCTGTTCAGTTTTTATTCTCTCTTTTGTTTACCTATTAGACTTCATCTAAACAGAGGAAGGAATAATGAAGTCTCCTGTTACTATTGTGTTACTATTTATGTCTTCATGTAGCTCAGTTAATGTTTCCTTTATGAATTTAGTTGCTGAGGCATATTGAACATATAAGTTTATTAGTGACATTGGTTTATCTATGATTCCTTTCCTCATAGTTTTCTTGTTTATTCCTTTTTTATTTTTTGGATGTCAGATAGCATGTCTGCAACTCTCACTTTTTTGGATTTGCTCTAGTGATTTCCCCCATCACTTCATTTTGATTTTGTATTACATCCTTATTTTAAAAATGTTTCTTGCAAACAAGTTTTGTTTTCTTATCCAATGTCACTTTTTTTAATTGGACTGCTTAATTCATTCACATTTATAATTATGAGTTATTTTTATATTTTCCTCTACTTATCTCTAGTATTAGGGATTTTTAAAGTTATGGTTTTCCCCTTTTCTGCTGTAAATGCAGTAGTTTCCTCAGTTTCTTCAGCTTATTCTTTTTTAATTCTTCCTCTCTTCCCACCCCAATCAAGTAGACTTCCTTCTCCCCTTCAACGCTAACTAGTTTTTTAAAATTTCATTTTTTTTGCACACCTTATCAGAGATTTTCTTTTACTCTCTTCATTATTCATTTTCTTTTTTGTTCTAGACCCTCCTTCTCTGGTTCCTGGTCCCTATAATTAGCTTATGCAATAATAACTTTCAAGGTACCCATTCTGGGTTCTCCCCTCCTGAGGCAGGACAAATAGTTCTTCCTAAGCACTAAATCTCCCAGACTATACCCAGCACAAGGTCTCCATCTCCACTCATAGAGTATCTCTTTCCACCCAGAGGAGCCTTCATCAGTGGAACTTTTTTCCATTACTAAAGCAAGACCTCCCTCCTTTCCACCTCCTCACCCACTCCCCTGCAGGTTCTTCTCTTCCTGAGAAAGCCATTACCTTTCCATCCCAGCTAACCCTCTATTTGACTCAAGCTTATCATATACTCTTTATCCCCCACTCCTTTCACATACCTTCCATTTTATAATGCAGTCCAATAAAAACAACAACAAATCCTGATCCACCTGTAGGAAGGGTATCTCTAGATTCTGTTCATAATCCCTCAGGTCTGCCTTTTCAGTGTTAGCTCCACCTGCTTTGGTTTCCCCCTCACTCCATCTCTTTATGTACATTTAAGAAGTTTCTTATTGATTTGTTGTCACTGTCACTACCCTGGTTTGCTGCATTCCCTCACACTCACTGCAGCATTGTAGAGACCTTTGAGAAGCAAATAATCTCTTCAGTTCTGGTTTTCTTTCTATGTTTCAAATGGCTCTTTATTGTTGAAATGCCCATCTTTTTTTTCTTTTTCTTTTTTTTTAATTGTTCACTTTTAGGTTACAAGATTCTGTTCCATAGTCACTTCAGTTATAGATTTTTCTCCCCTTCCTCCCCAAACCCCCCCCCC
>CM053595.1:235148839-235172524 GCA_028646575.1 Pseudocheirus occidentalis
TTCCTGGTTCTGCTCTTCTCACTCAGCATCAATTCATATAAGCCTCTCCAGGTGAGTATGAAGTCCATCTCCTTCCCATTTCTTATAGCGCAATAATATTCCATCACATTCATATACTATAACTTGTTCAGCCATTCCCCAATTGATGATGCCCATCTTTTTTCATGTATAGTAAAGCTCAAATTTGCAGGTAAGGTTTTCCTGGGCAGCATCCTGAGCACCATTGCTCTTCAGAACACATTATTCCATTCTCTCTTGCATTTTCAGGTGGATACAGAATAGTTTTGTGTAATTCAAATTTTTTTTCCCTTTGAATATAAAGGTCTCTCCTGATTGCTTACAGAACTTGTTTCTGAAGTGAATTGTGAAATTTAACCACTATGTGTCTTGGAGATTGTAGCCTTCAGATTTTTCCTGGAAGTAAAAAAAAAAAATGAATTATTTAAATCAGTATTTCATTCAGCAGTTCTGGGTAGTTCTCGTGTATTACTGCCTGCATTGTGGCATTAGTTTTCATCCTGGTAGAGCTATGATCCTCAGGTTGTCTCTATGCATTTTGTTTTTGAGAACAGTATGCTTTGCTTACAGGTAGCATTTTCTTTTCTTTTTGTTTTTTCTCTAATTCCAGATTGTCTTTCACCTGTGTATCTGCATTCCCTATCTACTGGGGTTTTTTTTTGTTTGTTTCTTTGGTGAGATTTGCTATAGCAGGTTCTAGTTTTTCTATTCTGTGCATTATTTTTATGGACCACAAATTCTGCTCTCATAGGTCTCTTTCTGTTTTAGGTCCCTCAGGAACAGTATGTTGTAGTTCCATGTAATCCTCTAATTCAACAGGGTACTGTCTCATTGTATTGAATCACTTTCCTTTTTTATTTATTCATAGAAACCTGAGCTCACTTACTAGATTTGGAAGTCATATTTGTGTTGTTAATGTTTTCCTTATTGATTTTTCTGCTTAAGTTTAAAGTCTTTTGAGTTTTCTTCTTCCTGAGATCTTTGTTAATTCCAATCTTGCCCTCCCATAACATCTTATTGTTCACCTTCTTACTCTCTGATTCTGCTCTTGCAATGGTGATTTCCCTGGGGGCCAAATCTCAAAGCTTCTTAGCCTCCCCCTAGCTAAGAGATTCCCTCCTTTAAAAAAAAATTGGTGCCCCTCTCCGGAAACCTACTTTCTTTAATCCTTTAACAGTTTTTTTTAAAATTTGTCATAAAAAAGTATTGTTTAAAAAATGACCTATCTTAAATTTAATAATTTATTGTAAATTTGTGGGATTTTTCCTGCATTGAAATTTTGATGACATTATATTGCATCATGTAACCATATAGTATCATATTGCAAAGAACTCATTACATGCACATTATTCCTATGCATGCTGGATTTCCAACAATGGATGACACACTCCCCTCCCAACATTTGCTTCCTAAGACCAGTCAGCAGAATTGACAACTAATCAGGTATAATTTGCATTTTGTATGTTTATTTGGAAAATAGTAATCACTAAGATTTTAACTCTGCTACACAACAGATGAACCATGTATAAATGGTTTTCTGAAATGTTATCTTTTCCTTTTTCCTTATCTTTCTACTACCCCCTTATTTTTATTCAGCGCCTTCCAATGCACCTGAGGCTACTACTGTCCCCCAATCATTCCAGTGTTTCCTAGGGGGTGTTATTGCCCACTTTGGGAACCTCTGTAGCTGGTCAATTCGTGGTTCACCAGCGTAGGTCTCTGTCTCAAGTGATTTTTCAGTGGATAGAACTGGTCCTATCTGGATGCTGAATACTTTCCCTCAGATTTAGTGGAGTGCCACACAAACCCTTCCCTTCTCTATCTCTCCTCCACATTTCCTGTCCTGGTTTCCTGTCCTACTCCCTTTATTCCTCAGTTCTCTGGCCCAGTACCAGCAGTGGGACTATAGGATTTATTTTTGTAGTTTGGGTCTTTGAGGTTCTTGGAGGAGGACAGGTTGTGAAATGGTTTTGAGTTCCATTTCCAGTCCAGACATTGTCTTGCTTCTTTCCCTCTGTTCTTGGCTCTCCTGTAGATATCTTTTACAGCACATAATGCTGTAGTCTGTAGTGCCAAAAAGGTGCCCTGGCTAACTGCCCTGGTCTGAATACACTTAGCCTGGAACTGGGATCTCCACATCATTTGGAAGGTGGCAGAGGAGATGAGAATGTAGGGGTTGGGTTTTGTGAGTAGGCCTATGTAGGCCTGTGTAGTCAATCCACTGGGCATTTAAGAAAAAACTTTCTTTTTGACTTCTAGGTGTCCTAAATCAAAGAGACGGCTGAAGTTTCTTTATCTTTGGCACATATTTCCATTTTGCAGAACTCTGAGAGGTCAAAGAGATCAAAGCCTCCATCCTGGAGTTGGAGTTTCTAGGATGAAGAGGTTTCTGGATCATTATAAGAAAAGATCTAAGTGCAGCCTAGATGAATGAGACATGGCTGGCTTGGGTATCTTTTTCCAAAAGGAGGTACTGGGAGGTTCCTGGATTAGAGAATGTTGGATGGGAAATAACATAAGGAAAGAAAAGTAGGTTGGGACTAGGTCCCAAAGGGTTTTAAATGCCATGTAGAAGAGTTTGTACTTGATTTTACTAGAAGCAATGAGGAGGTACTAGAATTTGAGTAAGTGACATGGTTAATCCTGTGCTTAAGGAAATTAAAGAGGTAGAAATGAGATTTGTTAAATGATTAGTTAAGTGGCAAAGGTAGAAACAATATTCAATAATTAATTAGTTATGTGTGGAGAGGAAGAATAAGGAGCTGGGTATAATGCTAAGTTTGCAGACCTGGGAAACTGAAAAGATGGTAGTGCCCATGAAAGAAAGAGATTCATAAGAGCTGACTTTTTTTGGGAAAAAAACAATTAAGTGCTGTATCAGACATGTTGTATTTGTGATGTCTATAAAATGGCCAATTTGAATTGTCCAAAAGGCAGATAGAGCAAAGGAAATAAACTGGGACTAAATATATAGACCTAAGAATTATTTGCATAGAGATAACAAAATTAAATCCATGTGAGTTGCTAAGATCATTGAATTTGTGGATAAAATAGGAGAGACTTGCTAGGACAGAGCCCTGGAGCGCACCCACAGTTAAGGAATATGATAGAGATGATGATACAACAAAGAAACAGCCATACAGGTAGGAAGAGAATGAGGAGAGAGTTGTGTCACAATGACCCAGAGAAAAAAAGAGTTTCTAGGAAGTCATGTTAAATGCCACAATCAAGAATATCTTTAAGAATTTTAGTGAGGACAGTTTCAGTTGAATGATGAAGCCAGAAGCCAAAATGCAATGGGAGATGAAAGGAAATTTTTTAAAAGGAGCTTGGCTGAGAAAGGTAGGAGGCATAAGATGAGAGCTTGAGGGGATAGTACAGCCTAATCAAGTTATTTTTTTTTCAGTCAAAAAAAAGCTAAGTTTATTAAAGATTTGCCATAACAGGTAGGCCATTAAGGAGCCTAAGTATTTGTGATGCTTATGTTGATAAGTGGGCCACACTGAATAAATATCCTCTAGATCAGCAGTTCTCAACCTGTGGGTCGTGACCCCTTTGGGGATCGAACGACCCTTTCACAGGGGTCACAGGAGTTGCCTAAGACCATCGGAAAACACATTATTTCCTATGGACTTAGGAATGGAGACAGGGCTCCGCTATCTGCCTCCAGGAGTGTCTGCCCACATTAGGAAGGTTGAGAACCACTGCTCTAGATTGAATCTCAGCTCCTTAATGAAGTTTTTTTTTAAAAAAGCATGAGGGATATAGGCACATTTGAAGGGAAAAGAGAAGGAATCAGCAGCTAGGGAGTAACTGAAGATTAGAGAGAGAGGATGAATGTGCTGGGGAAGACTGGAGGGAATAGTGTCAAGGATAGAGGACTGACTGATGAGGAAGGCCTCCTTAGTATCAGAGACAAAGGACAGAATGGAGGATAGTGTTAAGGGGTTATTAGAGATAAAGAAATGCTTATTGCTCATAGCCTATATTTTTCTCAATAAATTTAAGGAGGCCCTCAGCTGAAAGAGTGGAGGAGGGATAGCTATAGGAGGTCTGAAGAAGTTTGGAATACCATACATGGGGAATGGGACATAACAGCAAACAGGGAGAATAAAAGGACTGTTTTGCTACAATGAGGTTAGATAACATCAAATTGTAATAGATCCAGTCTGCATGGTTGCTATGATGTCCTCTGGTTCTTTTAAGCATTATGTAAATTGGAGCAGAGAAGGAAAGTGAGGGGGAATAATCCAGGGTCTGACAAAATATGAGCAAGATAGGATATGGAAGCAAAGGATTTGAGAGTAGAAAACAGTGAATAGGTGAATTAACTTTTTTTTTTGCTTTTAAATTAATTAATTTTCTTGTTTACATCACTCATTTCCGTGAGATTTTGTTACAAATTTTCTCCTCATCTTTCCCCTACCCACTACCCCAAAACAGTGATCCCACTGTATAACCCCTCCTCCAATCTGCTCTTGCCTATGTCCTCCTCCATTGCCCCTCTGACTTTCCGGTAGGGTAGAATGGGTCTCCCTGCCACAGTGATTGTATATCTTATGAATTGATTAACTATTTAGATCAAGATTGGAAGGAAGGAAAGTGAAGTCAGAGCAGGAGTAATGGCCTAAAAAATGGTGAGTAGAGGGCTGAACTAAAAGTGAAGCTGAAGAATAGATTTAGGAGGGGGTAAGGCACAAAAAGATGGAATAAAGCTATGATAAAATAATTATAATTTTTTGATCAAGAAACAAATTAATAAAGTTTAAGAAATGTCTGAAATATGTAAGGAATATAAAATACCACCAACCTTATTATTTGTTGATTATAAAATAGTATTTGATTAGGCAGGCCTGACCATTTCACTCCCCTGCCCAATAGACCTCTGTGGTCCCCTATTGCTTCTAGAAATCAGGTGTAAATTCCTCTGGCTTTAAAACTCTGTAATTTGGTTCTACTCTTAACTTTACATGCTTACAATACATGACTCCCTTTCATTTCTTCTATGCAGTCCAGATAAACTGGCTTTTTTGTTATTCCTCACAGGCTATCTCCATGTTCGTAATGTTCTCCTTCCTCACCTCTCCTTAGGAACCCCTCACTTCCTTCAAAGCTTAGCTCAAGTGCCACATGAGGCCTTTCCTACTCATCCCTTGATTTCTCATGCCTTCTCCATGCTACACTGTACAGGTCTATCTATTTTATTGTGCTTCACTTTATTAATGTATTGATGACCTTTGCAGATATTGTTTTTTTTTTTTTTTTTACAAACTGAAGGTCAGTGGCAACCCTGCCTCTAGCAAGTCTATCTGCACTATTATTCTATTATTCTAACAACGTGTGCTCACATGGTGTTCATCTGTCAAGTTTAGGTAATTCTCACAATATTTCAAACTTTTTCATCATTATATCTGTTATAGTGATCTGTGATATTCACTGTCACCACTGTAATTGTTTTGGGGTGCCACAAACCATGCCCATATAAGACAGTGAACTTAATGATAACTTATGTGTTCTGACTGCTCTACCAACCTCCCAGTATTTTTCCCTCTCCTCAGGCCTCCCTATTCCCAGAGACACCACCAAACTGAAATTAGGCCAATTAATAACCCAACAATGGCCTTTAAGTATTCAAGTGAAATGAAGAGTCAATTAATGGGGCAAATTTCATTGCTATTTTATGAAACTGCCAGCCACCTCAATCTTCAGCAACCACTATCCTATTTACTGCGCCACCTACCCACCCCAGTTAGCATTTTTTTTAAGGAATAAAGCATTTTAATATTAATGTATGTTTTTTAAGACATACTACCTCACACTTAATAGACTATAGTATAGTATAAACATAACTTTTATAAGCACTGAAAAACCAAAAAATTTACATGACTTACTTTACTGCAGTATTTGCTTTATGGCAATGGTTTGGAAATGAACTCGCGATATCTCTGAGGTACACTTGTATTTGCTTTGTATATATATGCAATGAATGTATGGTGTACATAGTAGAATGTAAGCTTCTTGGAAGTAGAGATTTTCATTTTTGTGTTTTTTACCTCCCGGGCTAACACAGTAGATATTTAGTAATGCATGTTGATTGACTGAAGCTGAAGAATAGGAAGGTCAGGGTGTTCAAAGAGATACTGATATGAATATTCAAGTCACCAAACTGAGAGCAGGGGTTGAAGTGGTAAGGAAGAGTGTGAGCTAGTGCAATTTCACAGTACTAGAGCCACAGCCTCATATTCACAACAAATATTCAACAAATATAGGTTAGGGTAATTTTAAAGTATCTCTTCAAATATCCTACTGAAAAATAAAGTTGAAGTCTAGAATTTATAATCTGAAAAAAAATTCTCAGCAACACAAATGGTATTATGTCTTGCAAAGGGCTATAGAGACTGCACTCTTATATCTGAAAATTTATAGAAGTTTATGGTTATGAATTTTAGTCCTTAACTTCCAAGGCCTATATTAACTGGATAATTTTCTTTGTTCTGCTTACTTCACTCTGTCTCAGTTTATATAAGTCTTTCCTTGCTTCTCTGAATTCATAATTTTATATATGCCCTTCCTTTCTCTTTTCTTCCCTTACCTCTTTTCCAAAAAAGATATATCCTATGCATAGCACACATAGAGGCAACTAGGCATCACAATGGATAGAGTGCTAGACCTGGAATTAGGAACACCAAAGTTCAAGGGTGTTGAACTGGGTAAGTCTCTTAACCTTTGTCTTCCTCAGTTTTCTCATCTGGAAAAAGTGATAATATAGTGCCTACCTCCTCGAATTATGAGGAGAGATTTGTAAATTGCAGGCAAATGTTATGCTTTTGTACTATGTAAATAGTAGCAATTATATGTCAAAATCATTCAAGATTAATTGAAATATTAAACAAGTGAGACCTTTGACAAACCTCTGGCTTATTAATACCAAGCATCACAAAACAGGGACACATTTTGATTTCTTCTTCAGTATTTCTTTTTGTTCTAATAAGGTAGGTTGAGGAACCCCTTAAATAGTCAGGGAGAAAACCCAGAGGGAAGAAATATAGATTCCTTAGATGTTTTTCAATTTGTTCTTGCAGTAGAAAACAAGATTGGTTTCTCTTTCTTTCCCTTCAATTCTACATTTATTTAAGCTTCATTAGCAAATCTAGTTATATGTACTTATTCTTTTCTTTCACAGGTCTAGTTAGGGAACCAAAAAACATGATTCTTAGAGAGATCCTTTTCCATGCATTTAGTCAATGAGTTTTGAAATGAGAAGGCAACATTTGGAAAAGATTAAAGGGGATTCAGTTTCTGGAACTTGTTCTTTCCAAAATTTTTTTTGATATCTTCACTTTTCCCATCACTTCATTTCCCAAATGTATCCCTCTCCCTCCCTATAAGAGAATCATCCCTTATAACAACAATGATTCTATTTCACTTTGTATCAGCTCATATGTTTATTTCCATGTATTCTTCAACAGATTCCATTATATCCATCTACTACAATTTGTTCAGCCATTTCCCAACTGACAGGGATTTCTGCTCTCCCTTCCCACTTCTCTGCTCATATTTTGGTGCACAGTGCATCTTTGTTCCTGTATTCACATTCCTTGTAGTATATGCCTAGAAGTAGGAGTACATGAGTCAAAGGTAATTTTGAGAGAGTGTGATACAGTAGAAAGGACTAAACCTAGAGTAAGAAAGACTTGGCTTTACATTCCACTTTGAACACTTATTAGCTGCAGGATCTTGGGCAAGTTATTTAATTACTCAGTGCCTCAAGTTTTTTCTCCTGTAAAAATAAGGGTACTGTACTTTATGACCTTGAAGGTCTCTTTCAAGTTCTTAATCTCTAACCATAGGAAATTTTAATCATTTTCTCAGTATAACAGCAAACTATTTTTTCAGAATGGTCTGACCAATTCACAGTTTCTATAGCTGTGGAACAGTTTCTACCATCCTTCCTACATTAATTATCTCATATATGTTGTCTGCCAATATGCTGGGAACATATTCTTTTAAAAAATAAATAAAAGAAGGTGTAAGATTTGAGAAAATATATTTTGAACTTGTATTTTGATATTTGGTATCAATAAAAATAATTTAAGATTTTATAACAAGGGTTTCAAAAAGTAAAAAAGTTTGGCTGCTGCAAGACTGAGAACTACTTCCTAGAGTGGTTTAAGCACAATTCTGCCACTAGGTGGTGCTAAACTTTAAAATGTCAAATGACTGGTGACTTCATCTCAACTTCATGACTCAAAGTAGACAGCCTCCAGGAGGTTCTGGGGGGAGGGAGTGGAAGAGAAAGCACCTGGAAGACAACCTTCTTGTGATGTAGATGTCCCACAATTTCACTAGGCTGGTCCTCTGATGACAGTTTGATGCTGGACCTAAAAAAGAAATCTTTCATAGGTCCTGTCTTCAGACAGTATAGCCTTTAAGAACTCAAGGTTATCTGTATTTCCTTGCCACCTTAGGCTTTAAAAAAGTTCTTAGTGGAGAAAGTAGTAAACCTTACACAAATAAAAATAAAGGTGATGTGTGGCAATCACATAGGTGAAATCTACTTTAAAAACCCTAATATGAAAATCTTCATTGATTAAAAAAAAATTTAGAGAATTATTGTAAACAAAATTTGTACCCTTCTACCATCACAGATCACAATCCTTCCAGCTGCTAGTGCTGAAAAGAGAAAAAGGCAAAATGGTGGCAAACCACTCTTAATTTAAGTGGAAAGATGCTCTGATAAGAGATGAAACTTGGAGAAACTTTCTGGTTTGATTGGATCTGCCAAAACATATTTAACCAGGAGAAGTTCTAAGTAAGCTTATATAGCTTACTTATATAAGCTTGAAGAAACATCAGAGGAAGACTTTGAGAGGTTTGGTTACCTACCCTGATTAACGCACATATTTCAGGAACAACTCTATTGCAAAAAACTTTAAAAGCACATCAAATGGATCTTGTGTCAAACAGACTTTAACAATTAAGAAAAAGTCTGTAAAATGGGATCAAAGCAACCTAATGTTACACATCTATAAAATGGTGGTCCTGTTCAGCTTCTAGTAGTAAGACATGGGCCTACCACACAGCTACCTAATTTCCAAAGCATTTTTTTTAGCCTTGTCAATAAACCATGTTGATAGGTGCTGAATAAATGCTTTTTTTCACTTGAAGGCAAATTATTAACACAAGTGCTAAAGCACAACTACTACCCTAATACTCAAAACTTATTTCTGAAAGCCCTGTTTAGTTGAGAGACATAAGATCACAGCACAGCAACTCATATAGGCTACACTCTTGTAACAACTGTTGACACAGTAATCTTTTTTGGGGGGGTTCTGCACCTATGATTTCATTGATGAGGAAATTCTACTAATGCATATCAGCAAATCTTCAGCAACTTCTAGTCTTAAGAGTTGCCTGGGGGCACTGAATGTTAAGGTCACAAAGCCAGTAAGAGTCTGTCAGAGGTAATACCTGAACCCAAGTCTTTCCAATTTTGAGGCTGACACTGTAGCTATTGTCACATTTCCTCTCTAGAGTATGCACTAGAGGCTTTAGAACATGAACTTTAAGCAATAATATACCTTGGGAAATGCTTGAGATGGTGAGCCTTAAATTCAATACCTAAAATTAAAAATCTAAACAGAATGTAAACAGCTTCTAATCCATACAACGGTTCAAGTTTAGTAGTCATACCGCCATGGAATTGTGTTGAATACACTGGTCATAATTGTTTATGAAAATACAAGGGGGTCTAGAAATATTTAACAACGATGTTACTTTATGCTAATATGTTGCCTTTCACTGAAAGACTGCAAAAAGTTGGCACAAACTTCAAATTCCAATGTTTGCTTTCTCTACCAATATCTAAAAGTAATTGCTATGATGCCTTGCCTCAGTATCACCAATCTGAGAGAGAATCTCATTGGTGGTTAGTAGGTTGCTAATGTTCATAAATCAGAACATAAAGTATAATCTGAGGTTCAGATTTCACCTTTTGTTAGAAGTCTTACTTTGGAGTTGTGCTTCAAGTTTAGCAGTCTTGAAGATGTAGGTGACTAAGTAGGAGGAAAAGTGGTTTCATTGGTTTGTCTTTCACGAAAACCAGAAAGTCATGTGGATACAACTATCATATTAAATACTTAATATCTTAAACAGTAGTTTTTGAGGTCTTTTGCCATTTATTATCCCCCTCTGATTCTCAGGGCAACCTGTGAACTAGGTAGGGCTGGCAGAAGCTGTTCTCTCTTCACCCCTCCAGATATTACCTTGTATATACTCATACATTTATAATATCCGTCTCAATAGAATGTTTGCTCTTCTAGAGCAAAAAGTTTCATTTTTGTTTTGTATTCCCTTTGCCTGGCACATAGTAGGTTTAAGTTACTTGTAAAATAACCTTTCTCGTGGTCCAAGGTCATAAGCCTAGTGAGAAGTCAGGTCTGAACTCTCTATTCCAATTCTAAGAACAGGGTTCTTCCCTCTATACTAGGTTACATCTCAATTAAGAGGTCTAATTATCCAAGTTTGGTATTAGTAGCATTTTTCTCCCTAACTGACCAAAGGTACCAATTTAGGCTTATGGCACCATTCCTCAAACAAAACCCACCAAAACTTCAGCATGAGGGTGGACTGAATTGTGTCCTTCTGTCTTCTACACCATATCCAGGATCACAGATTTTTGAACTGGAAGTAATCTTTGAAGTTATTTTTATCTTCTCCTCAAGTGTAAAATGGGGATAAATACACCTACCTCCCACTGTTATTGTATTAAATAAGATAGTACTTATAAATCGCTGGGCACATAGTAGGGACTTCATAAATGCTTGTCTTCTTCCTTCCTGTTCCTTCCTAATAGACTGGGAAGCCAAAGACTGTCCCTCAGAATAGTATCATGGGTCAATCAAAAGCACCCATCTTGAATAAAGGGATATTGTGTCACTTGAGCAACCACTCCCTGTATTCTCATCTCTTCCCCGCCCCCCCATTTGTATCGTTCTATTGGGTGACAAGTTCATAGGATCATAGATTTAGAGCTGCAAGGGTCCTCTAGTCCCACCCCCTCATTTTACAAGTTCAAGTTTTACCCATCTTGGATGGAGAAGGCTTATTAGCTCAGGGTGTACAGGGGCGTCTACATCTTAGGTCCTGAAGCGACGGTTAGGCAGGTGGAAGCCGCACCCACTGACTGGCAAACACCACACCCCTGGGCTCCCCTCAGCCCAAGGGTAGGGGTCGGCGGCCTGTCTACGGGGGCTTAAAGACTGCGGTCCTTTAAACATCCTATCTGGGCCAGCGAATAAACGTGAGTGACCAAAGGAAGAGCCGGGATCGACCTCCCCACTACACGATAAGCCGCTTTTTTTAACCTCTCTTCCTCGCGACCCCCTCCCTCACTCTTTATGGTGGGGGGACCTGGGATCGAGGGAGCTGTGGGGGTGGGGACTCCCAGCGCTGCCTCCTCTCGTGGCAGTAGGGGGGGTCAATGTCAATGCGAAGGGGGCCGGGAGGAAGCTGATCGGGCTTTGGGAGGAGGGCTGGGGGCGACGATGGGCGACCTGCAGCCTCGGCGGCCCAGTCTGAAGGCGCCATCTTACCCTACTCACCCTAACTCCCCCCTCAGCCTAGCTGGCTTCGTGTTTTCCTTCCGGCCGCTGACAGAGATCCGGGGCTGGGAGGGGTGTGTTGGGGGCGGTGGGGTGGTGGTGGTGGTGGTGGTGTGTGTGTGTCTGTGTGTGTGTGTGTGTGTGTGTGTATGTGTGTGTGTGTCTGTGTGTGGGAGTGGGGGTGGGGAAGGTAGGACGGAAGAGGAAAGGGAGGGAGGTGAGCCAGCTAGAGGTGGTGTGGGGTGGGTGGGTGTGTGCATGTGTGTGTATGTAGAGGTGTGTGTATGTGTATCGTGTGTGCGGAGAGAGGAGGGAGGGGGAGGGAGAGAGAGAGGGAGAGGAGGGAGGAGGAGGAGGAATGAGAGTGAGAGTCTCCTCTTCGGCTCCTTCGCCTGGTCGGAAAGAGCCGAGCGCAGCCCGAGCGCTCTAGTAAAATGGCGGCGGCGGCGGCGGTGGCCGCGGCGTCTGGTCGGTGAAGTGACTCGACTGCTTCTCTCCCCCATCCCCCTCCCTCCCTCCCTGTCCCCTCCCCCCTCTTCCCCCCCTTCCCCGCCGCCGCAGGCGCCTCCGCGCCCCTCCGGCCTGCGCACCTCCCCTCGTCCCCCCTCCTCCCTCCCTCACCGCCCCCGCTCCCGGGACAAGCAGTTCCTCGTCCCCTTCACCTCCCCACCCTCTCCAGCTCTCTCCTCCTCCCTCCCCCGCCGGCCGGCCGGCCCCCCCTCTCCTCTCTCCCCTCCCCCCCCTCTCCGGTCGGGATCAGTCCGTGCGATCCGAAGCGGGGGAGGGGGGGGGGGCGGCGGCTGAACGATGTGCGAGAACTGCGCAGACCTGGTGGAGGTGTTAAATGAAAGTAAGTAGCCGCCGCCGTCGCCGTCTCTCGGGGTGCGTGTGTGTCTGTGGGTGTGTTGGGGGGGGGTCCCCCACCTCTCCTCCGACCCAGTCTCTGCCCCCCACCCCCCATCCTCCGAGGCCTGAGGGAAAGCGCGGTTCTGCCCGGGCCGGGGAGCGTGCGGGCCTGGCGCCCCCGGGAAGGTGCCTGGGCTGGGAGCCGGGTTGCTGAGGAGGCTGCGGCCTCCGGGCCGACGCGGGCCGGGCCTAGTGGGGCCGACGCGGGCCGGGCCTAGTGGGGCCTGGCGTGGCTTGGGCACTCTCAGTTACCTGGCGGGCGGGGAAGCAGCGGCTCCACTCGCCGGCCGGGGCCCGCCTTTAAACGAGACATCTTCTCGGGGAGCGGGGCCTGTGTGCTCCGAGAAACTTTCCTCATTACAGGTGTCAATTAACGAGTGGTTAATTAGCCCCTCGCTGCTCTGCCTGGGGGAGGTAAGATGAGGGTCGGTGAGGTGGGGCGGCGGACTGGGAGAAGGTTTTTCCTAAGAACTCGATCTTCCCTGCCCCCAACCCCCTTTTTCTGATTTTCAGGCTGTTCAGAGGCCTCTTGTACCTGTTAATTTGTATTAAACTCGTTGGGAGGTGCCTTATTTTTTTCCGGGGGGGGGGCAGGAGGAGGAGCTATATGAAACATTTCTGCCACTTTGTAAATGCTGAAAATGAACCGTGAGAAGATAACCTTTTAAACCTTTTTTTTTTTGTTTAGCGAGGTATTTGAGTATATTCATGGATTTAATGGCAAAACCTGTTTTGCGGAAATAAGGAGAACCATGTACTACAGATTCCATCCTGCCTAATACTGTTAATCTCTCCTTCCTTTCAAACCAACCCCCTTCCATTTCTTGCACTTTAAAAAAAGCAAATAAGGTTATCAGCTCACAGCCAGATCCTTTTTATTTCTTTAAACCTATTTTCTTTATGAGATATCTTTAAAATTATAAAATGCACTGCAAGTCAACTACCAGTCGGGCTTAGAGGCCTGCTTAGAAGACCTGAATCAGATTTAAAGATTAATGTTCACTAATTTGATAAGAAAGTAACATAACTAAAAGGATTGTAGTTAAAAAATAAAAAACCCCAACATACTGGTTGTTCTTTATGCAATAATGCTAAAGACTCCGAGACTTCTTATTTTCTTTTATTAAGTACAGTGCTTTGAAATAATAGTAAAATGTAATGTTTGGGTTTTGACTTATTATCTATGACTACCTAGCATTTGGTTGATAAAGTGAAGTTTAAAATTGGAGAGTTTTAGTCGTTCTTGGCATTGCTAAGATGAAGTGGGAAGAGTTGTGGTTCTCACCAGTGCGATTCTGGGCAAGTTATTTTAACCCTAAACCTCAGTTTCCTTGTCTTAGTAATGGGAATAATAATGCTTATTCCATTTCCTTTACAGAGTTGTCAGTATAGTACTTTGTAAAGCTTAAACTGCTATATAAATGTGGAATTTATTAGTGGTAACCTTTCAGGCTGATTTTTTACTTTCTGAAAATTGCATACACAAATGAATCTCAAGTATTTGTTTCATTCTGTGTTTTCCAGGAATTTTGATCAAATGTCTACATTATTACATATTTTGAATGGACACCGTTTTGGTGGAATTAGTATTGAATGCTATGATAAAAAAGTAGTGTTTTGTATGTTTAAGCAAAACTTATAAGCTTCTCAAGTGCACAGGAGTGTCTAATATTATCATGTCTTTGTTATTGCATTAGAAAGTTGATTTGATTTCAGTTAATGTATTAGGGCAAAACTGTTGTTAATTTTACCAAGATTTTTAGACTACTTTATAACTGTGAATTTAAATTTGATAAGAAAAATTCATGGATAACTTTTCAGATAGCACTAACATTACAGTACCATATAGAATCATTAATTTTTGAGTTCTCTGAGCATTAGTGCCATACCTTAACCATAAAGGAAGGTCTTATTGAAGTGCTCTCTATGGGTTACCTGTTTTTTTTGTTGTGTTAGAACCTTGTTTGAAGCTCCTAATGAATAAACTAGTCGATTCTCTTAGAAGACCATAAATTAGAAAATTAAAAAGAAAATTTGAGATACAGATTCTTGAAGTATCTTGAAGTATTGTAGCATGACATCATAGCAAGTGTATATAGATGAATGTAAAGATATAATGTAGAATGGTTTATAAAAATTTGTTTTAAAGAAACTGGTAAATTGTAAAAGTTGAAATATTTGGCCAAAAATAAATGAACAGAAGTTTGTGGGTCAGTTTTCTTTTCTTGTTATTGATTATTTTGGGATGAGTCCTCTCTGTATTTATTTAGTTAGGATCATAGATCCAAAGCTGCGATGACTTTAGGCAGGTGTCTAATCCTATCCCTTAATTTTACAGATGAATAATAATAATAGCGTTTATTTATTGATTCAAAGTTTGTAAGGTGATTTGCATATTTTATTAAATGAAGAAATTGAGGCCCAGAGAGTTTGTGATGTACCTTGGTCACGCCGGTGGTAAGCATCAGAAAAAAGATTTTAACTGGCTTACTATTTTTATTACTGATTGTAGTCAGTCACCAAGCTTTTATTAAGCACTTAGTATATGCACGACACTGTGCTAATTTCTAGGGAAACAAAGACAAAATTGAAAATAGTTCCTTATGGAGTTCCAAGAAGAGAGAGGGAAGAGCACATGCAGGTAGGTATTCAAGTATGTATGAGATACTTGTGAAGTAGATTAAAAGTTACCTTAAGGGGGAGACTCTTACAGCTGAGGGAACCAGGAAAGGCCTCTTGGAGGTGAAGGCACCTGAACTCAGTTTTAAACATTTTAAACAAAGCCAAGGAATGTGAGAGGTTTCTACTTCTTAGGAGAGAGAACATTCCAAGCACAGGGGGCAAGACAATCCGTTGCAAAGGCGCAGAGATGTGTGAGGAACCACTAGTAGGCCAGTAGGGCTGAATTGTAAAGCATGTGGAAGGGAGTAAGGAGTAATGTTTAAGAAGACTGGAAAAGTAGGTTTGTCCACGTTGTGAAGGACCAAACCATAGAGTTTATATTTGATACAAAGGATAATGGGGAACCTCAGTTTGATTTAGACCCGGGTTAGCTGGGATAGACCTGTGCTTCGAGAAATTAATGTTTACTGTGGGTTCGGAGGGGGTAGAGATTTGAGGAAGAGGAGCTGTTGCAGTAGGTCAGTTAAGAGGTGATGACTTGAATTAGAGTGGTGGCCATTTGAGTGGATATATGAGAGATTATAGAGGTAAAATTGGCATGTTTGGCAACAGTGCGAATATATGTTATGAGTGAAGAGTCCAAATGACTGGGATTGCAGACCTGGGTAACTGAAAGACTGATGGTGCCTTTGAGGAATAGGAAAATAAGAACAAAAGGATCCAGATGTCAGTTTTTACAATAATATTTAAATTTTTTTTTTTTTTTTTGCTTTTTTTGGAGGGGGCGAAAGTAGGCCAATTGGGGTTAAGTGACTTGCCCAAGGGCACATGGCTAGTTTTGTGTTAAGTGTCTGAGGCCTGATTTGAACTCTGTTCACTGAGCCATGTAGGTGCCCAGTAACATTCATTCTTTTTTTTGCTTTTTTTTTTTTTTGGAGGGCAGTTGGGGTTAAGTGACTTGCCCAAGGTCACACGGCTAGTTTTTGTGTTAAATGTCTGAGGCCGGATTTGAACTCAGGTACTCCTGACTCCAGGGCCGGTGCTCTATTCACTGCACCACCTAGCCGCCCCAACATTCATTCTTAATGTTAGAAATGTAAAATGTTGATTTAGGAACGAAACAAAAACAGTTACTTTCCAGTTTTACATAATTTTTCAGGTTTTTAAGGAAGGGAAGAAATGTAAATAGTTGAAGATGTATTGAATAGATTTTGCTCTTGGTTTAGGATAGTCTTAATCACTTAAATTCTTATACTAATTCATTTGGGCTTGGGAAGTGAATGTGTTTCTTTTATAGTTACTTTCAAAAACAATTATCACCTGGTTCATTCACAAAACATGCCTGGCTTTTAGTTAGGAGTTCTTGGCTCAGTGCTGGGGATCTGAAGGTTTGAAGTGCTTTGAGCTGTTATGATGGTGAAGCAAATCTATTTAAAGAGATGAAGATAAAGAGAGGGTCACCTTAGGAATCAAAGTCCTGGGTTCAGGTGCTGCCTCATAACATAGTAGCTTTGTGATTTGGGCATGCCACTTAACACAGAAGCGTGCTGCTCTAGGTAACTCAAACTGTAAGTTGCAGAGAAGGTTCCAATGTGCATTGGTCAGGAAGTTCGCTTACTTAGGAGTTCTCTATACTAATGAAATCATAGGTTTAAGAGTTACCCCTCCTCCCTGCTCTAGATAAGTCTTTAAAATAGGATTGTGGTATTGATACTATTCAATTGTTTCAGTTGTTTTGACTCTGTGACCCCATTTGGGGTTTTCTTGGGAAAGATACTGGGATGTTTACTGTTTCCTTCTCCAGCTCATTTTACAGATGAGGACAGTGAGGCAAACAGGGTGAAGTGACTTGCCCAGGGTAACCCAGCTAGTAAGTGTTTGGGACCACATTTGAACTCAGGAAGGTCCAGGCTTAGCACTCTATCCACAGGGCCACCTAGCTGCCCTCGTATTGATACTAGTGATGGTTATTTTTGTAACTTGGTTTATCAATAGGGATTTTATGTAGCATAAAAACCTGGAAATAGAAGGTCTGGCTGGATCGTAGTTTTGGGCCTGTTTGTATGATTGTGTGACTATGAGAAAGATTTTCACTTCTCTGAGGTTCAGCTTTCTCATTTGTAAAAAGTATTAACCAATACTTGTAGTACCTGCTTCACAGGGATCTTGTGAGGATGTAATTTGTTGGGATGTTGATTATGTTCAAGATACTGTTAGGCTCTGGAGATACAAAGACAGTAATGCAAGTCTTCCATTTTAAGGAACTTAAATTTTATTAGTGGAAATAATATGTACACAGAAGAGATCATAAAATATATATAAAGTAAGTGCAAAGACCTAATATTAGAGTTTGGCACTAGAACTGAGTGAGCCTTAAAGGAAGCTAGGAGTTCAAACACATGGGAGTTGAGTTCTAAGCATGGAAGCAGGAGATGTTTATAAATGATGGTGTAAAATGTTTTGGAAACTGCAAAAAGATACATAAATGCCAGTTATTATCGATAGTTATATGTCTATAACTGATCCCCTGAAATTAAATTGCTGAGATTAAATTAATGCTATGAATATTTACATAATAAATACCTTATTTTGAGCTATAGGAAAGGTAGGATACTCATGAATTCCTAAGAATTTTTCTAATGGAATTGTTAGGTGACTCCAGTAGGGGCTTCTGTGAGCCTTTGGTGTGGTATTTTATTACCTGTGTGATCTTTGGCAACTCAGTCATCTGACCTCAGATTCTTCATCTGTAAAATGAGGGGATTAGATGTGAAGTGGCCCTCAGAATTCTTTCTACTTGTAGATTTGTGATGGTAAGTAGGTATTCCTACTTTTAGTTTTCCTACTGAATTTAGTATTTCTACTGAATAGTTTTATGCTCTGCAAGATCCGGGATTCCATTGGTATGGGTGTTGCTGTTTGTCCTTTGTTTTCTAAGAGGGCCAATGATATCATGGATACTTTGCTAGTAATACATGTGATAGCCATGGACAGCATGGTAGGTTTTCATGAGCTGCCGAATGACTTCTTTAAAAAAAAATCATATAGTAGCTAACTTTCTTATAGACCATATGTGATAAGTAGTTGCTGATCAAGATGTTACCATGCCTTATTTCTTTAAAAAAATGACTAATTTTTGTACAGACCTCCTAGACTACCTTGTCATTTTTTTTAAAGTGGTAAAAGTAAAATTGTCCAACAGTGTGATTGTAACTTTGAGTACTTGTCACCTGTATTAGTAGTTTATTATATTAATACAAAGGAAGAAGTTATACACATGCTACAACTTAATATTTGAAACTACCATTGTCCATTGTTTTTACCTTCAGTTTTGTTGCCTTTTAGTGTTACTGGTTATGTTGTTGTAGTTACTGAATAGATTGTGTTCATTTGGTTTTTTTTTTCTATTATCCTTCATCACTTGATGCAAGTTTTTTTATGTCTCTCTGGATATTTAATTCTTTATAGCATAGTAATATTCTATCAAGTTTACCTACCTATGTTTATTTTTTTTTACTTATTAGGCATACAGTTTGTTTTCATCTATTATAATACTCTCAGTAGTAACATTAGCTTTCTTATAGACATGACAAGTTTTTAATTAAGGAGAGAATAAACATTTTGAAGTGCCTACTATGTGTCAAGCACCATCCAAGCCCTTTTTAAATTATTTTCTTATTTCTTAGAACAACACTGGCAGGTAGGCACTGTTATGATCTTCACTTTTCAGTCAAGAAAACTGAGTGTGACTTGTTCAAAGTCACATAGCTAGTAAATGTCTGAGATTAAATTTGAACCCAGGTCTTCTTGATTCCAGGTTGAGCATTCTATCCACTGTGCCACATAGCTGTAGTAAACCTTGAAACCGAACAGATTCCAACTTCACTATAAAAACACTCACCTAAATTGCTATTTATGTGTGAAAATATTGAACTTTAAAGACATATATACAGAACATGCTGTTAGACTTTAGGGGGAGGTACAGAGTGTGAGTTATAATGTTGTATAATGGAGAGAGCATTGTGTTTGGTGGCAGAAGATCTGGGTTCTCCTGGTTGTTAACATTTTCTGTCTCTATGACCAGAGGCATGTCACTTGTCTTCTCTGAGTTTTTTTCTTCTTAAGTAAAATAGGAATAATAATACTTAACCTTTGATGTAGGTAGTATATAGTTGGAGAAAGTCCTTTAAGGTTTAACAAGTGCTGTGTAAAGTTGAGTTGTGATTAATTGATCAGCAGGCATTTATGAAGCATTTATTGTATACTAAGTACTGTGCTAGGTGTTGGGGTTATAAAGACAAAAATAAAATTTTTGCTCTTAAGAAACTTACATTCTCTCAGGAGAAACAAAATGTACCATAAATATATACAAAGTATATAGAAAGTAGACGCAAGGTAATTTGTTCTGGGTGGTAAGGAAAGGGCTTATGGAGGAGGAATAGAACAGTGGTGGGAAACCTGTGGCCTCAAAGCCACATGTGGCCCTCTAGGTCCTTAAGTGTGACGCTTTGACTAAATCCAAACTCCTCAGAACGAATTCCCCTGATAAAAGGATTTGTTCTGTAAAACTTGGACTCAATCAAAAAACTGCACCCAGGAACCTAGAAGGCCACATGTGGCCTTGAGGCTGCAGGTTCCCCACTGCTGGAGGTTAAATGGATTTTTGAAGGAAGCTATGGATTCTAAGAGGTGGAAGTTAGAAGGGAAGGTATTCCATTCATGGGAGGTAGCCTGTGGAAACATAAAGAGATGGAGGATGGAATGTGTGTGAGAAATAACAAGAAGGACAGTTTACTTGAGTTGTAGAGGGATATAATGTATATGTATAATGTGTATATGTAATGTATATGTATAAAAGGGAATAATAATAAGCCTGGAAAGACTGAAGGAATATAAATGCCAAAAAATGGAGTTTGTGCTTTATTCTAGAGGTAATAGGGAACCACTAGAATTCATTGAGTTGGGGGATTACATTATGAGATGTAATTTGGTATTTTAGGAATATCAATTTGGTATTTTTGTGTAGGATGGATTGGTGAGGAGAAAGACTTGAGGCAAGGAAACCAGTTGAAGTGGTTGAGAGATGAAGGTACCAGAACTGAGGTGATGACCCATGTGAGTGGAGAAAAAGACAAATGTAATATATGGGGTAGAGGTGGAATTGAATGAAGGAATGAAAAAGCATATATTAAGTTCTGGGGATGCCAGTAAAAAGCAAGACAACTCCCAGTTTCAAGGAGATCGCATACTAATGGAAAATGTAACATAAAAGGTTTCACCTGCATGTCAGATGGAAAAGTCCCATAGACGTTAGAATATTGCAGCTAAGCAGATGGTAATGCATTATCTTTAATGCCACTTCCACTTAAAATCATACATTTATGATGTTGAACCATTTCACAGTGAAAAGAACGTTGGTGTCAGGAACTTTGTTTTCTGAGTTTTAATACTTATAGATGCTGAGAAAGTAACAGCTGCAGAACCAGAGAGATTTTACTAGACTACATCTCCACGGGGGGTAGTGAAGAGGAGGTTGATTCCCAGGATAGTACTGCAAGAGTTGGTCTGGCACAGGGGTGGGGAACCTGTGGCTTCTAGACCACATGTGGTCTTCTAGGTCCTTGGGTGTGGCCTTTTGATTGAGTCCAAGTTTGACAAAACAAATCCTTTTATTAAGGGGATTTGTTCTGTGAAGTTTGGATTCAGTCAAAGACTACTTTCTCCCCCTCCCCCCATTAGAGTACCTAGCCTCAAGGCCACAGGTTCCCCACCCCGTTAGAAGATCTGTGTTCTGAGGCTTGGTGACACTTGTAGGGCTCTTGGTTTTTCTGCCTGTTCTTAGCAGTTAGTGAGCATTTGTTAAGAGCCAGGGATTTCAGTTCAGTATAAAAGTTACTTATGTGCCAGATACTATGTTGAGCCATGGGAATGTACATGCAAGCAAAAAGAAAAATCATCCCTGCTCTCAAAGAGCTTATATTCTAATGGGGAGAAGACTACATATAAGAGGAACAGAGTGATCAGCAGTGTCAGAGGCCGCAGGGAAGTCAAGAAGGATGAGTATTGAAAAGAAGTCATTAAATTTGGCAGTTAAGAAATCATTGGTCTGGAGAGTTCGTTTTCCTCCATGAAAGGAAGGAGAGAGAAAAGATGGTAGCTATTTGGATGGATGCATCAATCAAGATGTTTTTTGGTTGTTTTGTTTTTTGGATAGGGAAGATAGAAGCCTGTTCATAGGCATCAGAGAAGTAGCCAGGTAGATAAGGAGAGATTGAAAATTAGTGGTATGGAGGATAGAATAGAATAATGTCTGTTTAGAGGATTTTACCTTGGCAAGGAGAAAGGACGGTTTTTGTGAAATAAGTGGAGGAGACTGGAGGAGGGCATCTCAGTGATACGAAATAAGGAGAGGGAAAAAGGAGATTTTGGAGAAATGGCTACAGTTTTTTTCAGCTGAAAGAGCAGGTTAATAGGGAGCCTTGGAAAGTTTGAGGAGGAATGAAAACCCTTGGAAAAGTAGCTGTGTTGAGTGGGATCAGGAATCAGTTAGGAAGTGTTGCCTTTCAGTAAGGTCGCACTTGAGATTATGTGACATGAATTTGTGGTGGACGCAGTCAGCATAGTTTTGTGGTTTCTTCAGCTTGGTTCAGCAGCAAATGAATATGAAGAAAGGTGGTTGGTAAGTAATCTAAGGAAGACTAAGGCTTGACAGAATAAGGTCAGTTATAGTTAAAGGAATGAGAGACTCCAAAGAAATGCACAGTATAGAGTTGAATTTGCTCACCAAGGAATCAAGATGGGGAAGAGAAAACAATATAGTGCAGGGTGATGGTCTGGGAAAGAGCTGAGGAATAGAGGGGACTAGAGGTCATAACGAGAATGAAGAACACGGTTGGGGTTGGGGAAAATGGAATGATAAGTAATGATCAGATAAAGGAATTTCAGAGTTCTTGAACATGGAAGAACATTTGTGGTGGCAGTATCACAGGTATGACTACCTGTGTGTAGCTGGAGGTATGTTGCAAGGAATAGGTCATGGGAACATGCATATCTTAAAGAACTGGGAAGTTAGGCAGTTGAGGGTAGTTAAGTATGTGTTTTGAAGTCTCATAGTATGAGGGTAGGACTGTTGGGGAGGAAAGACAGTAGGCCAAACATTGCACTCATTGAACAAAGGTATTCAGTAGATAATAGTGGAAAGAGGGAGCAAAGAATATTCTGACTTATTTTACCACAACCAGGGGTATTGCATGAGTCAAGGGTATTAAGTGAAAAATGTAACCAGTCCTACAGAATTTGCCCAGAGATGCCATGTCATCAGGAGGGACCCAGGTCTCAGTGAATGCCAAAAGATGGCAGGAATGGGAAAGGAAAAGGTTTAAATAAGTCTTCTAGAGATGTAGCAGACATTCCAGAGAGCACAGTAGGAAGGGGTAGCTTTAGAGTTGGCTGTGGAAGGGGGTTGGGTTGAAGGAGATGGTAATAAGGGAACCAGCAGTTTGTCAACACTTGGGCTCTGTTTCAGTAGTCTTACCACCTCTCAGTAATGACTCTTCAGAGCCTGGTCTGGAGAGCACTATTTTTCCCAAGGCTCTTGTGTTTGGGGTCCTGGGATGTTTCCATCCATATGTGAGGGGCAGAAACAGCCTAGGGTGGCAACAGTGGTTTGATTTGCTAGACATATGCCACCTCATGTTTCTTCCTCAAGGTTTCCCCCTGTTTCAGGTAAGGAATATATATATATACAGTGAGGGAGATAAGGAATTGAGAGGATTATCCTCAGGTTTTGAAAACAGGTGATTAGAAGGATGTGCCCCTGACTGAAAAAAGGAAGAAAGAAGGAGGAGGAAGAGGAGGGGGTGAAGATAATGAATTCTTATATGGACATGTTGAGTTTGCTATGAGATAATCCAGTGAGAAATACCTAATAGGCAGTTGGTGATGTAGGATTGAGATTAGAGGTGGATATAGGTCTGGTAAGTTACCTGCATAGAGACAATAATTGAGGACATGAGAAATGAAGGCATCAGTGCAGAGTGTAGAGGGAGAAAAGAAGGCCTAGGACAGTGCTTTGAAGCTTATCTATGTTTTGGGGGTAGATGATGATCTAGTAAAGGAGACAGAGCCATTCTGTAGGAGCAGAACCAAGAGAAGACAAAAACCCATGAGTATCCAGAGAGGAGCTAGTATCCAGGAAGAGAAGGTGGTCAGCAATGCCAAAACACTGCAGGAATAGTGAGAAAGGTGAGGACTGAGAAAAGGTCATTAGTTTTGGTAGTTAGGAAATTCTAGGTAGCTTTGGAAACAGCAATGTCATTTCCTTCTTTCCATAATATTTGAAGGTTTTTATCCTAGGCTTTTGCAGAATTTGTTGTTTGTCACTAGAATTGTGAAATTTAAGCATTTATGTATTTTGGAATTTGATGCTTATTTTTTTTCCCCTGGAGGCAGTTGTTTGCTGTACTCAGAAGTTCTCTGGACACTTTTCTTGTAATATTTCTTATTTTATGACTTTCAAGTTTTTTTTTTTTTTTTT
>CM053595.1:235172624-235193224 GCA_028646575.1 Pseudocheirus occidentalis
TCTAAGGTTTTGTCTGTTGAACCATTCTGGAACACCATGCTACAGTTCTATGCTATCTTGGGAATGAATCCTTGGGTTATGTTTTCTCGATGGGTGTTGCTTCCATTTCTTTTGTTTTAGAGTATTTATTTAGAGACATTTATACTTTTGAAATGTTTTGTTAATTTTCAGTTTTCCTTGTTGATTTGTCAGTTTATACTCTAGGTTTGTAACTCAGTTTTCTTCCTTTTGAGATCTTTTGTAATTTTAGTCTTTTCTTTATATTTTCTTGTTCATTTTCTAGCTCTTTCCCCTTTGGTGTTGGGTTTACTTCCTGGGAAAGGAACTCAAGCTGTCAGCATTTTCCCACGTTGGGAAATTGTCTTTTTATTGACCTTGGTCCTTGTGCAGCTGACATCTTGGGGGACAATACTGGTCCCAGCTGGATGCTAGTTTCTCCTTTCTTCAGGCTTGTTCTAGCTCTGCATGCTGGCCCTCTGCTTCAGTTCCCTTTATTCTTCAATTGTCTAACCAGATTGACTCTGCCACTTTTTTGTAGTATTGAGTTGAGGATAAAATGGGTAGAGTTTCTATTACTTTGTTGTCCCCCAATCTAGGGGCCACAGTCTTTTCCTCCTGTACCTTCTCTTCTCTACATATTTGGGCAGAGTTGGGGTGTGAGGTTTGTTGCAGTAGAATGGCAGGGTAAGGGCAGGAGCAGTGGGTGCTGTCAGAGACTACAGTAGCAGAAAAATTCCAGAATAGGTCCCAGAGTATAAGCCTGTAGGTTGGTTTGTATCCTTGTTGGAGTGTGGAGGCTGGAGAAGTATGCATGCTCAGTGATTGTATTAGGGCAGGGGTGGGGCACCTGAAGCCTTGAGGACACATGTGGCCCTTTATGTCCTCAAGTTCTGTCCTTTGACTGAATCTAAACTTCACAGAACAGAACCCCTTAGTAAAAGGATTTGTTCTATCAGACTTTGATTCATTTAAAAGGCTGTACCCAAGGACCTAGAAACTACACGTGGCCTCTAGGCTATAAGTTCCCTACCCCTGTACTAAGGATTATAACAGTCCACTGTTAATTCATAAGGTTGTTTACTTTGTTCATCTTCTTGGTTTCTTTTCCTATGGGGGCAGTTTGTAATTACTTTTAGTACATAATTCCTCTGTAAAAAAAAAAATTAGAGAGTAGGGATTGTAGGAAATTACAGTTTATTTTCTTATTGTTAAGTCATCTAGGAGTCAGAAATAATATTTTCTTTTTATAAATTTCATTTTTTTCTATCAGCAAAAACCAGTCCTATCTTTCTTGTTTCCCGGTTTTCCTCCAGTTGATAAAGAATGCATATAATCAAAAACAAATATCTGCATTGGCTATGTCTGAAAGAAAAAATATATGTAGGGAACATATCTCCATGCATCATCTGTCTGTGATCATGATAGTACTGGACTCTTGAGCATTACACCTCTCCATCAGGAAATGGATAGAGCTTATTTTATCTTTAGTCCTCTGGAATAGTGATTGTTCTTTTTTGCTGATCCAGAGTTCTCTGAAGTCTTTCAAAACTTTCTGTCTTTACATCAGTTGATAGAAGATTCCCCAGGCTTTTCTGAAACCCTCTCCTGTCATTATAGTACTCCCATCTCATCCATATGCAATAATCACTTCAGCTTTTTGATGGGCATCCCCTTAGACTCAGTTTGCCCTGTATCTGTGACTCAAAACTATGTAGTAGGTGTCAAAGCTTTTAGTAGGGTACCAATTCCCACATCCTCTGGGAAGTCTGGTTTCCCCTTTTATCTTGATTCTCCCTGTGCTGGTGTGTTCCACAAGATGCTCGTGGCCAGATCCTGTCCACAGTGCACACAGATGTTTCTGTCTTTTTCCCTTTGCTGACCAGGTCTTGGAAAAGTGACTCAGTGGCTTTTTCTTGAATTTGCTCATCAGAATTCAGTCTAGTGTGTTTTCTAGATCTCTTTGAAGGAATTTTGTGGGGAGATACTTGTTGGACTTCTTTCTATTATTCCATTTTGTCTTCAATCAATTGAATTTTCAAGAGATTGGGAAATTAATTAAGGAAATGGCCATCCCCTCAAGCTATCTCTCCTCCCTTTCATCCCCAAATTCCTAAAGGGAAAAAAAAAACTGTACTTCCAGAAAAACATCTATCAATGCTCATATCTTAGGGTCTTGCCTTTGCATTTTCTTTTCATAGTTTCTACTTGACTTTGCTCTTTTCATCAGAATTTTTGGAAGTCTCCTCTTTGTGATGACCAATTGATATTTTTACCTATAAGTATATAGTCAGCCCCAGTCTCCGTTCCCACCAGTCCTGCAGCACCAGTTGCTTATTGTATGCTTCAAAATGGATGTCCTGGAGGCATCTTAAACTCAACATTTCCAAAATTTAAACTTCAAAAAATTTAAAATTGAAATCTTTTCCCTCAGATCTTTCGGTCTTCTAGAAAACTTTGCTTTTTCTGTTGAAGGTACCACTATCCTCCCTGTCTCCTAGGTTTGTAACCCCAGCATTTGCCTTGACTTCTCACTGCCACAATTTCCTTGTATCCAATGAGTTGCCAAATCTTGCTGTTTCTGCCATGATAACCTTTCAAGTATCCAACTCCTCTCAACTCACACAATCACCAACTTAGTACTTTGATTTGGAATCCATATTTGAGACCCCTTGTCACCTCTTCCTAGGTTATTGAACTAGCCCCTTCCTGTTTCAAGTCTCTTAACTGCTAAAGTTCAATCTCCACACTGCTGCCAAAGTGATTTTCAAATATAAATCTGATCATATGACTCCTACTCATCTTGGTCCAATGGTTTCCTGTTGCCTCCTCGAAGAAATATAAATACTTCAACCTTGCCTTACCCTTTCCAGGTTCAATGGACATTACTTCTCCTCCCACACTCAGATCAATCCAGACCGATCTTTTCTATTTCTCACACATTACACTCAATCTCCTTTCCCTGAATCTTTTTTTTTTGTATTTGCAGTCTCTTATGCCAGAAATGCACTTCTTCCTTACCTCTGCCTCATAGAATTTCTGTCTTCCTATAAGATATAGCTCAAGTGCTATTTTCTTCATAAAACATATCCTGCTTTTCCTGTCAGCCCCATTATCCCTAAATTATGTTGTATTGAACATTTATTGACTTTGTTATATATATTTTTGTACGTTTGTTGTCTCCCCTGATAATATGTAAACTTGCAAGTAGAGATTATTTCATTCTTTATACTCATATCCTAAGTGCCTAGCAAGGTGCCTGACACTTACCAGGCACTTAATAAATTGATTAGTTTGAATGCTATCTTGCATTCAGTGTCTTTTTTTCTTTTATAGGATTATAATATGAGATTTGTGGGATAAGTTATTTTTGTTTATAAACCTTCATCTTTTGCCTTTTGAAATGTAGTCTATTATTTTCTCCTTTATTGCTAAGTCTTATGTGACCTTGTCTGCGGTATTTTTTTTTTGTTGTTCTGGAATTTCTAGATTTTGGTTATGACATTTCTGGGTGTTTTTAGTTTGCGATTTCTTTCATGCGGTGATCAGGTGATTCTTTTATTTTTACTGTGTCCTTTAGTTGTAATAGTTTTCTGCATGTTTATGATTTTTTTAATCTAGGATTTTTCTTCCCATTATAGTTTTCAGGGAGTTCACTAATTGCAAAATTATATCTCCTCACTATTTTCTAGGATATTGTTTTTGATAGTGCTGTTTTTTAATCTAAGGAAAGCAGACAGGTGCTACTAGACCTGGAGTTTGGAAGACCAGAGTTCAAGTCAATCACAGATTTACTAGTTTTGTCACTTTAGGCATATTAACCTCTCCCTCAGCTTCCTCAGCTGTAAAATGGGGACCATAATATCTGCCAGGGTTGTTGGGAAGATCACATCAGATGTTTGTAAAGCACTTGATTAGCACAGTCCCAGGAAAACTTTAATAAATACGTGTTTCCTTCTTTCTTAATTGCTGACAATTAATATTGTTTAGGGTGGTTTCTGCAATGCAGTGTACTTTGGTTATGTCTTTATTCTCTCCATATAGATTGACCCTTCAGTGCTGATCACATATAATCAATCCATGCCCTTTCATCCTCTATGATTTCTCTCTTTTGGGGGGGGGCCTCTAAATTCCTTTTCAGCTATACCTCCATGAAATGATGTTTTTTTATTTCCTTTGGATGTACAATAAAAAGCAACTCTTCCACCTCCTTAAAGTTGCCTCTATAAAGAGAACCTGTAATTTCATTTAGCTACAATGTTCTTTTTGTTGAGATTTAGGATTTAAGGGTGCTAGAAACCCCAAAATACCAAAACACTGGGTCCTGCTGAATGAATTCAACTCAAGTCTTTTATCAGCCAAAGTAAAGCAAAGTTTATTAAAGATTCACCATAATGGGTAGACCCTTAAGGAGCCTAAGTATCTGTGATGCATGTATTGGACAAGCAGACCAGAATAATCTGACACAGAATGAGCTAGACTGAATTCTCAGCACCTTCATGGAGGCAAGATGCATTTTATATACAGAAAGATTGTGAGAGGGATCTAGGGGTGGTCTAGAGGAGTGGGTTGGGAAGATCTTGAGGGGACTGAAGTCCACTAATGAGATTAAGGGTGGGAAATAGCTGAAGGCTGCCTGGAGATGACCAACATGGAAACTAGTTTAAAGGTAAGAGATTGGATATAGATATTTTGATAGGATCAAGAGTGGGAAGTAGCTGGACAATGGAGGGCTAGGCTAGGCCAGGCTAGGTTAAGACTGAGATTTGGGCCTAGGATAATAAAAGACTTATGGCCTCAGGCAAATGCCTCATCAAGTGGGAAGATTCAGTTAGAGTTCCAGGGGTTTCTCAGAGCCTATACCCCTCACTTTTGTCTTTTGATTTTGATAGTGATAAATTTAAGGTTAATATGATTCAGTTCTTTAAGTAATATGCCTACATGATGATAGTAATTGCAAAAGGATCTCATTTAAAGTGTATCAGTAGCTCCATTAATATTTGTAGATCATTTGAAAACTGTGTTATACTTACCACCCTCTTCTTTTTAACATCACTGTCCATATCACTTCAGAAGAGGAAGGATGCTTGTACAGGACAGGGACTTTACTTTTTTTTTTTTTCCTGAGTTGTTATAACCAAAAGTTACCAAGTGGTCACTTCACTATATATCCTCTTCCATTTGTACAAATATTTCCTCCCCCATAAACTTCTGAGCACATATCTGTATAGTCTGATAAAACACATTTTCATATTAGCCATATCCAGAAATTCCTCTTTTGCATTGTAAGTTTATTACCTCTCTAGCAGGGGGTGAATTGTGTATTTCATCTTTTTTTTGGACTTGTGGTTTATCATTGTGTTTGTTGATTAGAGCACTAAAACATTTCAGTTACTTTTCTCTATAATGTTAGTATATAAATTGTTCTCTTAGTTCTTCTCGGTTTGCATCAGTTCATAGAAATACTAATTTCCTCTGAAATTTTCCATGTTGTGATTTCTTAGGCACAATTCCCTTCCATTCCTTTGGTGCCACAATTTGTTCAGTCATTCCCCACTAGGGGGAGAGCCCTTCAGTTTACAATTTTTAGCTGCCACAAAAAGAGCAGCTTTAATATTGTTGTATATATGGATCTTTTTCATTTTAATTTGATTTCTTTGTGATATAGGCCTACTAGTGGTCCAAAGTTGAGTCAAAGAGTTTGGACAGTTTAACTTTTTGGGCACAGTACCAATTGTTTTCCAAAATATTGGACTAATTCTCAGCACCGTCAGTAGTGTTCTAGCATATCTGTTTTCCATCATTTGCTTTTTTCCTTTTCTGTCATCTGCCAATTAGTCAGGGAATAAGTATTTATTAAATACCTGTTACGTGCCTACTGTACTAAGTGATGGGGATATAAAGAAAGGTAAAAGGACAGTCCTTGCTCTCCAGGAGCTCAGGACTTAATGGGGAAGACAGTGTACAAATAACTACGTACAAACAAGCTCGATACAGGATAAATTGGAAATAATCAAGAGATTTTTTTGAAAACTGCCCATTCATATTCATTGGCCATTTATCTATTGAGTAATAGCTTCATTTGTTGCAAATTAAAAAAGAAATTTTATGTGTCTTGAAAATGAGATCTTTATTGGGGAAATTTGGGGTTTTTGGCTCCCCCCCTTTTTTGGGGGGGATGGGGGGAAGGCAGGGCAGTTGGGGTTAACTGACTTGCCTAAAGTCACATGGCTAGTAAGTGTTAAGTGTCTGAGACTGAATATGAATGCAGATCTTCCTGACTCCATGGCTGATGTTCTATTTACTGTATCACCTAGCCATCCCGGGGAAATTTGTTGCAAAAGTTTTTTCCTAGTTATTTGTTTTCCTATGATTTTTTTACTATCTTCTTGTTCAGTTGTTTTATTCCTGTCCAACTCTTTGTGATGCCAGTTGGGATTTTCTTGGTGAAGATACTGGAGTGATTTGTCATTTCCTTCTGCAGCTTATTTTACAGAGGAGGAAATTGAGGCAAATAGGGTTGACTTCCCCACCAGGGTCACACCAACTAGTAAGTGTCTGAGACTGGATTTGAACTGAGGTCTTTCTGATTCCAGGCCTGGCACTCTAGCCCCTGTACCACCTAGGTTTCCCTTTACTATCTTAGATTTGTGCAAAATTAAAAAATATATATATAATCGGAATTATCCCTTTTCTCCTGGGTAAGCCACCATCACTTGTTTAGTCATGAACTCTTTCCTTATCCATAGCAATTTCTTCCTTGCACTTCTGATTTGTACCTTCTCTGTCCTTGAGGGTTTTTTTTCTTGGTAACTCATCTTCCTTTTGAAGAATCAGGAGGAAGCAAAGCAACAAACCTCCCCAAAATTTTCTCACTTGGCCTTGCTACTGTTTTAGCTACCCATGTTTTTTTTTTTTTTTTTTTTTGCTTTTTGGAGGGCAGTTGGGGTTAAGTGACTTGCCCAAGGTCACACGGCTAGTTTTTTTTTTTTGTGGTTTTTTTTTTTTGTGTTAAGTGTCTGAGGCTGGATTTGAACTCAGGTACTCCTGACTCCAGGGCCAGTGCTCTATTCACTGCGCCACCTAGCCGCCCTGCTACCCATATTTTTTTCTTTTCTTGTATAGGACTGAGTAGCTCAAATTGCTCCATAATAAACTTTCTGTGTTTCCTTTTGTTTATTTCTTCTGTTCATGTTGATAATACTTTTGTAATTAGTTATGTTCAAAATAATACTTAATTGCTGTTTGGTTTTGTCACAGGGTTGTTCCTTCAGTCAGCAGATAGCAGCTCTTTAGTTTCTTGGTTAAATGATTATCAGTTGTGGTGGAGAATTTTTTATTGTTCATTTTCTCTCTGAACTTTAGCTAGGCTGCCCCTCAGCTGACCTGGGACCTGCAATCAAAGCCTTCCTAGTTTAGCAGGATCTCTGAGAATTTTCAGTTTGCTGAAAACCCACAGTTACCTACCATGCTACCATGAAACATTTGAGTAGGAGTAGTGGAGGGTTCAAAATGGTAATTTCCCTTAGTTTTGAACTGTAATAACAAAAATATTTATATAGCAAACGCTTTAAAATTTTAAAGGTATTTAATGTAGAATATCTTTTTTGACCTGTATGACAGCCTGAGTAGATAAGTACTATAGGTCCTAATATCCCCATTTTACAGATGAGAAAACAAGTTTAGAGATCTGTTAAGATCATTAGCTAGTAAATAAAAGCCACAAGTGAGATTTGAACTCTGGTCTTGATTTTAAGACAAGTACTCCTATTATTTCACAGTGCCTATCCTTATCTTCTTCCTAAGTCTGTATCTTTTGTACAAGTCTTATATCTAACCCCTTCTCTCTACTCACATAACCACTCCTCTGGTTTATTTGTTATCTACACTAGCATCCTAGTAGGTTCTCCTGATCTCAAGTTTCTCTCATGTTTATTCACTTTCCATACAGCTGCTAAAATGATTTTCTTAAAATACTGATCTCTGTCACTCCTGTGTTCAATAAATTCCATAGTCTCAGTTGCCTTTAAGATCAAATATAAATTACACTGTTTTGGCTTTTTTTTTTTAAGCTCTTCACATCTTGACCTCACCCTGTCTTTTCAGCTTTTTCAACTTTCCTGAATTCTCATTCTTTGGCCTAGCCAGACTGTCCTTCTTGTTGTCTTGACATGCCATCTCATCTCTTTTCTTTGCACTGGCAAAAGGATTCCCTAGGCCTGAAATACATTCCTTTCTGAACTGCACCTCTTAGAATCCTTTGTTTTCTTCATCACTCACTTTACTGCTACTTATGAAGTCTGAAGTCTGTTCTTGTCATTTCAGGTAGTCCACTCCATGGTACCTTGTTGTTGTGCTTTTGTGTATACGTATGTACACGAGGACAGTATGGCATAATGGCAACAGGCATTAAAGCCAGGTCTTCCTGGATTCAAGTCCTGCCTCTGAAACATACTAGCAGTGTGGCTCTGGGCAGGTTATTTAACCTAGGAGTGCTTTAGGTCAGAGGTATCAAACATGTGGCCCCCAAAACTTTTGAGTGCCACCAAAACCATATTAAAATGTAGTTGGGAAATAATTTAACAGAATAAATAAAAATACAATAAAACATAACAAATATTACATTATAAAACTAAGTAAATACAAGGCTTGCAGGGATCCTTACATATAGTTTAGTGGTCTTTTTTCTATTTGAGTTTGACACCACTAATTTAGGTAAAACTCAGACTGAGTTGGAGAGAAGGTGCCTATCTCCATTGACTTAAAGTTTCCTCTCCTGAGAATTTTCTATGCCAAGTTTGGTCCTTGTGCCACGTGCTTATACATGTATACGTTGTCTCTTTCAGTAGAATGCAAGCTCCTTGAGAGCAGAGACTATTTCATTTTTGGTTTTATCTGCTTAGCACCTAGTACCTTTCCTGGTACATAGTAGGTACTTAATGAACGTTTGTTGCTGGAGTCAGTTCCTTCTTGTATCATAGGAACTAATCTTTTTCTGTTCCAAGGCCAGTCCTTCAGTTTGTACTCTTTATCCTATATGGATTACACCAGGACCTGATTCCTTCCACTATCTCCTCTTGAAATCCTTTTCAATTTTCTTTCCTCAGTGGTACCTCAGTATTGGATGGGTGGGAAGGAGTACATGGTAGGGGAAAAGCAAAACAATAATTCTTCTCTTGACCCTGCTACTATTATTTTATATATCGTCTTGTATCCTTTTTTTTACTACCAAATTGATTACTCACAGGTTGAGAGCTGCTGGCCTAGGCCCTTTTATTTTTCCTTTGGCTAGATCTTGAAGGATGAATAAGTTTTCTGTAGTTCAGTGGTCCTCAACCTGTGAGTAAGCACATTTCCCATGGTCTTCGGAACTGCTCCTCTATCCATCTCCAGGTGGGTCTGCCCACATGCTAGTGAGTATTAAAGAGTGGGAATAGGAATGTTGAGAACCACTGGTCTAGACAAATCTCTTAAGACTATTAATTGTAGAGGTGACTCCGTTAATTGGTAAAGGGAATTTCCTTATCTGGAAGTTCTCTTTGCCATTAAAATCACAGGTTCAGCCTCTGTTCCTATTTTATGACTCAGCAAGATCATAAAGTCTTGAAGGCAAGTGTTTTGACATGTTGCTTCTAGCAAAATGCCTTGTGAATAGTTAATTCAATAGCAGCCAGGATGTTGAAGGCACAGTGGTCCTGGGTGAATGCAGGTACTATTATGCAAGTGCTTGGATGCCCTCTTTGAGTTTGATAAGAGCTGAAGCAAATTGAAGCTGACGACATGGATATTTTATACTGGCCTAGAGGTCTTAGTAGTAAGGGTGCTAGTGAGTGGGTGGCTGCAAAAACTGAGTGTTATTTTAAAAAACCCAACCCCAAAACATCAGCTGCCCCAAGTTCTAATTGAGGAGAGAACAAATATATAAATAGGTACATGCAGAATAGATAATGAACTTAAAGGGGAAGACTCCTCTAGGAGCTAGAGACCTACAGAAGGTGATATTTGAACTGAATCTTGAAAGTCAGATTCTGGGGGGTTGAGGTGAGGAGGCAGAACATTCCAGGTAAAGGGACAGCCTGTGGAAAGTATGAATGGAACTGGGAGATGGAGCCTTGTGATCAAGAAATTGCAAGTAGGCAGTATAGCTATAGTGTTTAGCAACATGATTAGTCTTACGTTTTCAGAAAATCACTGGCAAATGGAATTGGGAAGACTTTCTCCCTGAGGATTTTTTTTTTTATTTTGAGTTCCAAATTCTATCCCTCTCTTTCTCCCTTCCTTTCCTGAGACAGTAAGTCATCTGATATTTATACAGTGCAATCATATTTGTTTAAAAACATTAAAAAACCCCCAAGAAACATGCTATTTTCAGTCTGTGTTCAGACAACATCTCAGTTTTTTCTTTGGAGGTGGATAGCATGTTTCATTCTGAGTCCTTTTGGATTGTCTTAGATCAGCAACCTGTGGCTTGTGACCAACCCCTTTGGAGGTCGAATGACCCTTTTACAAGGGTCGTTCACCTAAGACCATCAGAAAACACATATTTCCAATGGTCTTAGTAACTGAGACACTGCTCCTTTATCTTTCTCCAGGCGGGTCTGCCCACATGCAGATATGCCCACATATGAGTATTAAAGGGTCATGGCATTAGGAAGGTTGAGAACCACTGTATAGCACAAATTCAATATGATCATATGCAACAACTTGTCCAGTTGCTCCCCAATTGATAGGCATCTCCTAAACATCTGTTTCTTAGCCCCCACAACAGAGCTGCTATAAATATTTTTGTACAAATAAATTCTTTTCCTTTTCTTGCTAGATCAAAGGATATGCACAGTATTATAGACCTTTGTGCATAGTTCCAAATTGTTCTTTGGAATGGTTGGATCAGTTCACAACTCGAACAGTACATTAATGTCCCAGTTTCCCCACATTCTTTCTGATATTTATCATTTTCCTTTTTTGTCATATTATCCAATCTGATAGGTGAGGTGGTACCCCAGAGTTGTTTTAATTTGCATTTTTCTAATCAGTAGTGATTTAGGGCATTTTTTCATATGGCTATAATTAACTTTCATTTCTTTGTCTGAAAATTGCCTTTTCATATGCTTTGAATATTTATCAGTTGGAATAATTGGTCCTCAGAATATATTTTGTTACTAGGATCATAACTTGTAGCCTTTCTAGCATGGTAGAACCTGTCAGAACTTGAGCCTTGTTGGCATACCTTTCGTGAAATCAGACCCATTTCCACATCAAAGAGGAGGAATTTATTCAGGAGAAGTAGTGTAAAATATATCATCTAAGAAAAATTTGACTGAAAAAGAAAATGGGCTGGGTTATGTAATGAGGGTGAAGGATAACCATCCATATTGGAATCCACATCATATCTAGGAAATGTAAGGAAAAACTTGAGCACCGAGGGACCCCGACTGACCCCCCCTGGTGGATTTTTGGTAATATAAGGACAGGAGTTGCACATGCCTCATAGCATGCTCAAGTTGCCATTTCTTCTTGGGAATGAGTACTCACAAAGGTGGTATCATAGAACCCATGGAATACACTAGGTAAAAATAAGACTCTATGAAGTAGATGTTACAGCTAGTAAATATCTGCATTATGTACAGATGAATAAATTAAACCTGAGAGAGTTTAAATGACTTACTATAGCCATGTTATTGTCAGAGGCAGAATTCAGACTTGGGTCTCTGCTACGTTAAAGTCTAGTCCCTTTTCCACTACACTGAGACCTTTCTGCTTTATGACCCAAGGTTCCTAATTTCTGGTCCATTTTTATTTTTCAGTACATTAAACTATAGCCACACTCATTATTCCCTAATAATTCAATAAATATATGTATAGTAGAAGTCAGGCATTAATGTCTTACATGTCATGGGGTTCTTTTGAAGTCTATAACTCAATCTCTTAACCAAGGTAAACAGATGAGGCTGTGTACTTGTGTTAATTTGCCTAATGCAAAAAGAAGACATTTATTATGATGAGTGATTCTACTCTTGGAAGTGAATAAAACTCAGGCTTTAAAATTTGAAGGAAGTCAGAGATTTTAAGAGCAGAAGAGAATACTTTTCAGGTAGAGGTATGGAGACATAGGAGATTGATTGCCTTGTGTGAGGAATTACAAAACACAACAACCAACAGCTGTTTTTGCTAGAGGTTAGAGTTCATGAAAGGGACCAAGGCTAAAATGGTAAATGATAGCCATGTTGTGAAAGGGTTTAGTTGTTTATATTTGATACTAGAGGTAACAGGGAGTAAGACAGGAGAATTAAGTTTATTAAGCAGGAGAATGACATAATTAGACTGGTGCTTTAGAAAAACCACTTTAGCACCTGTATTCCGACTAGATTAGAGATTTGAAGTAGAGAGACCAACTAAGGCTGTTGTGGTCGAGGCAAGAGGTTTTGAGGGCCTTAACCAGGGTAGTGACTGTGTGGAGAGTAAAAGATAGATGTGCAAGAAGTGGGGGTAGAAATGATAACATTTGATAGCTTCTTGAATATGTGGTGCTACTAAGAGTAAGAAGGTGACAGCAACACATTGCAAACCTGAATGAATAAAGGAGTGATGATGCTCTGGACAGAACTAGAGGAGTTCAGAAAAGGGTCTCAATTTTGGGGACAAAGAGAATGAATTCTGTTTAGTATATATTGAATTTGAGATGACTATAGGATATACAGTGGAAAATGTTCAATTGTTAGTTGGTAATTTGAGCCTATAGCTCAGGAGGGAGTCTGGGACTGGATAGATAAGATCCAAGAATTATTTGCATATTAATGATATGATAACCACATAGAAGCTGATATGTTGTAGAGGAAATAGACAGAGGAAAGAAGGGCACACAGACCTGAGTCTTGAGGTATACTCACATTTGTGAGGTATGGTGTGTGAAAGCTGATCCAGCAGACTGAGAAACTGTCAGATAGAAGACCTAAGAAAAGTCATAAAAGCATATAAGAAGGAGTTTTCGTGAGGAGTATGGGGGTGGTTTGGCAGTGTCAAGTGTTGCAAGAAAAGGTCAAGAAGGATGAGGATAAGGAAAAGCTGTGGTATTTGGTATTTAAGAGGTCAATAGTAATTTATAGAGAGCATTTTCAGAACTCTACTAGGGCCTTCAGAAGCTTAAATAAACTAATATTAAAAAGGTCTTTATACTGTTTGAATTTGCATAAATTAAATAGAATAATAAAAATGCATAATGCAGTGCACATGATGTTATAAAATATTTCTAGCATCCCATGTAAAATATCTTTTATATGACCTTAAATCAGGGGTTTATTACTTGAGTTTTATGACCTTGTTTTTTTTTTTAAAAACCTTTTTATAATTTAATATACTTGTTTTAAAAAGATTCTATGTATTTTATTTTTTATATTTTAAAACATTCTAGAAGGGCTTCACAGGTTTCATAAAACTGCCCAAAGTGTACATGACACAAAAAACTCTAGAACAATCGGGCAAACAGCTTATGTTCTCATGGGTGAAGACAAAAAACATTTAAAACAGCTGGTTTTAAAAGTTATATTAAGTTTCACAGGCTACTTGGTCATGTTGGCCAAGTAGAGAGGTCAGTGCAATACATTTTCCCTGGACTTTCTATAATTTAAAAAAAAAATGGCTTTCCTGGAATTTTAAGTAATTTTAAAGGTTTTTCTGGATAATTGTCTTCCTTCAGTACTACCTTTCAGTTTTATTTTAACTAAAGCTCTATTTACTGTTTCCTTTGATTAAATTGAATAACTGGAATGTAGTTTTTGAATTTTTATTTCTTACTATAATAATAGAATTCAGTTTTATTGTAAATCTGTTGCCCTTTTTGATATTTTTTATTTCCTTGATTTTCTGAAGCATGGAAATCCAATGGTTTTCTCCTTACCTCTGAACTGTGAGCACTGCTAAACCCCAGGGATTCTCTTTTCCCATTTAGGATTAAACACAAACTTCTCTACTTGATTTTTAAAGCCCTTCACATCTTATCTGTATTCTCAGTTTCTAGTCTTTTGATATCACTACATATCACTCTCCTTAACATACACTTTTTGAAAATTATATTATCTGTTATTATTAATGGCCTACAGAATTATGAAGCTTTCTTTTGAGTTTACTTTGAATGAGAAATGTCCTAAGAATTGATTTTCAAGAATTTTTGTGGCTATAGAATTGTCAAATAAGCCACTTCACTAGATTTGAATTACATTTCATCTCTCAGAGAATTGGAAATGGGGCTTTGGTCCTGAATCAAGCAGCTATAATGATATGTGGATATTCTGAAGGATAATAAGGCGTTTACAATTTTTCTTTTTATTGTGATGTTTTGGAATCCATGGAGTTAGTTGTTTCTGTTCATCCACCATTCTTTTTGCTGTTCAGTAAGCAAAAAACAATATAATCCCTACTTTAAAGAGCGTATAACCTAAAACTAGTGAGTTTACATGTAAAAGGTTTTTTGGGGAGTTTTCTTTGATTATATAAGGCAGTGGTTCTCAACCTGTGGGTCGCGACCCCTTTAGGGGTCGAATGGGGTCGCCTAAGACCATCAGAAAACACATATTTCCAAATCAAGACACCGCTTCTATCCTAGCTCCCTTGATCTCTGGAGTATCATATTCCAGGGCCTTCCATCCCTCAATGTAGAAGCTGCCAGATCTTGGGTTATCCTAATTGTGTTTCCACAGTATTCAGATTGCTTCCTCTTGGCCGCCTGTAATATTTTCTCCTTTATCTGGGAACTCTGGAACCTGGCTATAACATTCCTAGGAGGATTGGTGAATTTTTCAACCTCTGTTTTGCCCTCTGGTTATAAAACATCAGGGCAGTATTCCTTGAGAATTTCTTGAAAGTTGATTTCTAGGTTTTTTTTTTATCACGGTTTTCAGGTAGTCCAGTAATTTTTAAATTGTCCCTCCTGGATCTATATTACAGGTTAGTGATTTTTCCAGTGAGATATTTCACATTGCCTTCTATTTTTTCATTTATTTGAATCTGTTTAATAGTATCTTGATTTCTCAAAGTCATTAGCTTCCATTTGTTCCAATCTAATTCTTAAGGAATTATTCTCTCCAGTGAGCTTTTGAAATTTTTTTCTATCTGGCAAAATTTAGCTTTTTAAGGCATTCTTCTCCTCATTGGCTTTTTTAGCCTCTTTTGCCATTTGAGTTAGTCTATTTTTTAAGGTGTTATTTTCTTCAGTCAGGTTGTTGACTCTCTTTTTATGATTTTCTTGCATCATTCTCATTTCTCTTCCCAACTTTTTCTCCACTTCTTTTACTTGATTTTCAAAATCCTTCTTGAGCTCCTACATGGTTCATATTTTTCTTGGAAGCGTTCTGACTGTGTTGTCTTTCTCCTGTTCCATGCTTTGATCCTTTTTGTCCCCCAAAAAAGGAATCTAAAGTTGGAAGACTGTGCTTGTTTTACTTCCTTTGTTTGGTCATGTCAATTACTTGACTTTTGAGCTCTTTGCCACAGTAGAACTCTGCTTGCAGAGGGGAGAGCTTTGTCCCAAATCACTGGCGTTTTCACAGCTACCGGAGCTGTTAGGAGGAAGCTGTCTCTACAGCCCCCACCAGCTTTGTCTCACTGGTCACACACCTCAGGACCACCACCCAAGACCTTCATCCCGATCCAGGCAGGTTAAGGCAAGAAAGAGCACTTAGCCTCTGAATGGTTGGTTGGCCCCCCTGCAATCTGTAGGCTGGGAGCTCTGAAGCAGCCTTGTGACTGCGGCACTTCAGTTGCTTCTCACTCTGGGGATAGAGGCCAGACTGCAGTCCATCCTCCCCACATCCAGGAGAGTTCTGCTGCCTTTTACTTTGCCTTTGGCATTTATGGATTGATAATTCTGGAAAGAGCCAGAGGTGCTGGTAATCCACTCTCCAGAATGCTCCAGCTGCAGCACCTGGTCCAGGCTGCCCTGGGGCTAAAGCCAGGAGCTCATGTTGGGCTGGATTCTGCTCCCAGCATGCTGAGATGGACCCTTCTTGTCAGCCTGCTAGTCTGCCTTCAGCGGGAGATTTGTTTCTCTGTCATTTTGTGGGTTCTGTAGCTCTAAAATTTGTTTAGCATCATATTTTATAGGTATTTGAGGTGGTCATGTGGGGAGCCACGGAATTTTCCTGCTTCTATGCCACCATCTTCTCAACTTTACTTTTAGTTTTCAACATTTGCTTTTATAAGATTTTGAGTTTTAATTAAAAAAAAAATTTTGCCCCTCCTTCCCAAGATGGCATGCACATAATTTGATATAGGCTCTCCATGTACAATCATATTAAATATTTCTGCATTATCTGTAAATAAGAATTAGAATCATTAGAACCACAAGAAAGAAAAAACTGAAAAAAAAAGAAAACAGTATCCTTCTATCTGTATTCAGACTCCTTACTTTGTTCTGGATGTAGATAGCATTTTTGATTACGAGACCTTTGGAATCATCTTAGTTCATTGTATTGCTGAAAAGAGCTAAGCCTGTCAATGTTGGTCATTGCATGATGTTGTTGTTACTGTGTACAATGTTTTCCTGCTTCTGCTTACTTCACTTAGGATCAATTCATTCTGGCTTTTTCTGAAGTCCTCCAGCTTATCATTTCTTATGAAACAATCATATTCCATTACATTCATATACCGTAACTTGTTGAGCCATTCTCTTTTTGATGGGCGTCTCCTTAATTTACAGTTCTTGGACACCAGAAAAAGAACTATCATAAATATTTTTGTACAAGTTGATCCTTTTCCCATTTTCATGATCTCTTTGGGATATAGACTTAGAGGTTGTATTACTGGGCCAAAAGGTATGGACAGTTTTATAGCCCTTTGGACATAGTTCCAAATTGCTTTCCAGAATGGTTGGATCAGTTCACAGCTCCACTGACCATGGATTAGTGTTCCTGTTTTCCCACACCTTCTCTGGCATTTATCATTTTCCTGTTTTGTCATGTTAGCCAATGTGATATGTATGATGTTATACCTCATAGTTATTTTAATTTGCATTTCTCTAATCAATAGTGATTTAGAGCATTTTTTCATATGGCTATAGATAACTTTTAATTTCTGAATCTGAACTGCCTGTTGATATCATTTGACTATCAGTTGGGGAATGATTTGTATTATAAATTTGATCTAGTTATATATTTTAGAAATCAGGCCTTTAGCATAGTCAACGGCTCTGAAAATTGTTTCCCAGCTTTCTGCTTCCCTTCTGATTTTGGTTGCATTGGCTTTATGTAGAAACTTTTTGATTTAATGTAATCAAATTATCCATTTTGCATTTAATAATGTTATTTATCTCTTGTTTCATTGTAATTTTTTTTTGTTCTCCATAGATCTGACAGGTAAACAATTCTTCTCTCCCAATTTGCTTCTAGTATCAACACTTATCAACACTTATTTTGACTTTATCTTGATACATGGTGAAAGATGTTTGTCTGAGCTTAGTTTCTGCCATATTATTCTGTATTTTCTAGTTTTGCCAGCAGTTTTTTTTTCCAATAGAGAATTCTTATTCCAGAAAGTAGAGTCTTTGAATTTATCCAAAAGTAGATTACTATTAGCTGGTGTAATATTGAGATAACACAGAACTTTTATAAGAATTTATATTTCTTTTTATTGTTTAGTACCTTTAAATGATTTCTCATCTTTTAGTTTTGTCTTTAAAATTTTTTCCTTAATTAGTTTTATGTGTTAATAGCTACCAGTATTTTAGGGTTTACAAAATACATTATATGCATTATCTTTTTTGATCCATGTAGCAGTTTAATAATTGCCTTTTTATTCACAATTTCTACTGTTACCCTCATTGTATGAATGAAGATTCATACAACTAAAACAAGGTGAAGTGACTTGCTCTGGCTCACATGGCTAGTAAGTATCTGACTAGAGCCAGAATATAAAACCAGATGGCCTACATCTTTTGTTTAAAGTATTTAATTGTAGTGTTGCATCTGGCACCCATTGTTTCAAAATAATGATGTAATGAAATTCATTGGGGAGGATTTGGCCCTGTAAAATGGTACTGGATTAGATGATCTCTAAAATTCTTTAAGTGCCTAACTATCCTGGGCTTATTTATTTTTTTGATATGTATTCACTTCTGTATTGGAAGGAGTAAATGTATAAATATAATCAGGTATTGGATTTAAGGTATTTATTTACTTACTGTCATAGATGATGAACTTACTGTGATACAAACATGGTGGGCTTGTGTATTTTTTTTGATACATCTGCCTGATCAAATTAGAGAGAGAGAGAGAGAGAAAGAGAGATATATATAATATAATATCATATATATGAGACAGAGAGAGAGAGAGACTCTAACTCTAGGAATTTTGTTGCCTTTATGCCACAGAGAGTAGTTACAGTATAGGATGAAAATAGAAGTAGAGACACTAAAACATCCTCAAGAAACAAATATTCAAGAAAGAAACCAGCAGTAAAACCAGTGGCTTCACTCAGGTGGCTATACATACAGATACGAAATGTGGATACCATGGAAGTTGAAGTAGAGAGCCTTCTTGATGGAATGAAATCCATGAATGGACTAGTGCTACAGAAAATATAAGAGTGGGAGCAGAACAGCATTGTATATTATGAAGATATATTCATATGAGATTATAGGAACTATGGGAGGGGAAGCATGGTGGAGAATGGGTATTGAGTGAAGATCAGCAGAGGCAGAAACAAAAAGGTCCAGACTCCCGGAATAGAAATAAGAAATAGATGAGGAATTTTAGAAATGGATCACAAGTCTAATCCAGAAACATGATAAAATAGTGATGGGGAGACTTCAGCTAAACTGACGTCTTTTGTAAGTCTCTCTCTGATCAAAACAAAACAGTTTCTTAGATTTTGAAGAAAAAAAGGCAAGGAAAGGCTTGTAGTGGAGAATGAATATAGCTGTTTGGTATGGTCTCGTAACAGTAGTTTAAGGAATAATAAAAACATATAGTATAGAGGACCTAATGTTATATTCTGGACCTAAATCTTAAATAAGACCTGGTTGCTGGGGTAAAGTTTTGCAAATCTTACATAGAAGTAAGCACTTCATTAGAACTTTTGGCACTGAAAAGAGGAAAATACAATAGAGTCTGATATACAAGCTAAATTTTAGGAAGTATTTCCAAGGCTTTAGAGAAAGAATAGTTAGAATCCCATAGATCAAAATTCTTCAGGCTCTGTTAGCCTAAGAGGAATGGGAATGGGTGAGACTCTGAAGGCAACATCCATACAAAAATCCATTTCTGGTGAGCATCTAAAGAGACAAGTATGTCTAGAGAGCTTGCCAACCAGCTTAGGTTTTGCAAAAGACAAGGACAGGTAATAGAAAATGAATGTAAACATTTGATATGATCTCAAAAGAAATTATTTCAAGAATGCTAATTTTCTGTATAAGCTGAATTTTGTGGTAAAAGATATAAACCAAGAAAAAAAATTTTTCCCCTTATATAGAGGAAAAGAAGAGAGTCAAAGAAAGGAGAAAACTGAATGGATGGCATGTTAATAATGAATGATTATTAAAAGGTAGAACTACTTAACTATTATTTTGTTCTACCAAGGAGAGTGATTTTTGAACTGAAAAAGAGAGAAGAAAAATGCCTGGTAATAGTAAGAGAGTGTTTAGTTGCCATTGAAAAGTTCCAGTTTTCAGGCCTATATGAACTAAATTCCCAAGTAGATATGTTTACTTCAGCAACTGTTGATTAGATTTGAAGAATTAGGAGAGCTGCTCAGCTTTGAAGAATAAATGTCCTTAAAACAAAAAAAATTAAATCGTAGGAATGCATTTTGCAAATTTGCTCCTGCTTCACTCTTTTTTTAAAAAAAAAATTTTTTTTTTTTTTTTGCTTTTTGGAGGGCAGTTGGGATTAAGTGACTTGCCCAAGGTCACACGGCTAGTTTTTGTGTTAAGTGTCTGAGGCCGTATTTGAACTCAGGTACTCTTGACTCCAGGGCTGGTGCTCTATTCACTGTGCCACCTAGCCGCCCCCCTGCTTCACTCTTTACAAACTTCTTGATAGGATTTTTATTGAACGCTTAGAAAAGAAAGTAATAATCTTAGTCTGCCAGGCTTTATCAAACAGGTTTTCCAGATTAACCTCATTCCTTTTTGATAGAATAGACTTTTATGTCAGGAGAATGTTGTTGATGTCATTCACCTAAAAATTTAGTAAGCATTTGACAGTCTCTCATGCCCTTCATATGGACGAGATGCTGAGATGTCGTCTTCACAGTACTAGAATTATGTGGATTCAGAAATGGTTGAATGACTGGCTCTCATGAATAGTTTTTTTTTTTTAATTTTATTGACTTGTTTGTTTACTTTTAGGTTACAAGATTCTGTTCCAGAGTCACTTGAGTTTCAGATTTTTCTCCCCTTCCTCCCCTACCCCCACCCCCGCCATGGTGGCATACAATCATGTATAGGATCTGCAAACTCCTTCACATTGTACAATAGTCTCGTTGTATAGATGTTATAGCGAATGGAGTGAACAATGAGAAAAGAGAAACAAAAGCCAAACATTGAAAAGAATGATAAGCATGCATTGCTTCAGTCTCCTTTTATACTCTGATCTTTCTGGATCTTTCTCTGAATG
>CM053595.1:235193724-235220774 GCA_028646575.1 Pseudocheirus occidentalis
TGAATGTAGACATCTCCTTCCATCCTGAGACTTGTATAGTTGTCTTTTAACTGTGCGATGCTGAGAAGTGTCCAGTTTTTCAAAATTGATTGTCACACATATGATGTATCTGTGACTGTGTGCAAATTTTTCCTGGTTCTGCTCTTCTCACTCAGCATCAATTCGTATAAGCCTCTCCAGGTAATTATGAAGTCAATCTCCTTCCCATTTCTTATAGCACAATAATATTCCATCACATTCATATACCATAACTTGTTCAGCCATTCCCCAATTGATGGGATCCCTTAAATTTCCAGGTTTTTGCCCACAAAGAGAGCTGCAATACATACTTTTGTACATATGGGACCTTTTCCCACTTCTATGATCTCTTTGGGATTCAACCCCAAAAGTGGTATTACTGGGTCAAAGGGTATGCAATTATTTATAGCCCTTTGGGCATAGTTCCAGATTGTCCTCCAGAATGGTTGTATCAGTTCACAACTCCACCAACAATGCATTAGAGTTCCAATTTTTCATACATCCTCTCCAGCACTTGTCATTTTCCTGTTTTGTCATCTTAACCAATCTGACTGGTGAGATGTGGTACCTCAACGTTGTTTTGATTGGCATTTCACGAATCAATAGTGATTTGGAGCATTTTTCCATGTGCTTAAATATATCATGAATAGTTTTTAATGGTACAGTGTCTGCCTTGAAAGAGGTCCTCATTGGGATGTTTAGGAATCTGTCCTTGACCCTATGCTGTTTATCATTTAAAAAAAATCAATGACATTAATAAAGGCTTAAAAATCATATTTTCAGATTTAAAGAAGACATAAAGCTGGGAGGCATAACTAAGATGTTTAGTTAAATCTGGTATTTATATGGCACCATAAAGTGTGCAAAGTACTATTTATATGTTATCTCCTTTATGTTCATTAAATCAGTGCCAAGTAGATGGTATTGTTATTTCCTTTTTATATATGAGGGAATAGGTTATGCAGCTAATAAATCTCAGGACTTCCTGACTCTAGGCCTGATTCTGTCTACTGTGCTTCTTAGCTGGCGTAATAAGATGGAATTTAATAGTGATAAAGGCTTCACAGTTGATAATGTCACTTCCCCTTATCCACCTAGTTAATTTCAACAGTAGAACTAATTGTATAAGTAGATATAATTTCATCTGAAAAAGATCTGGAGATTTTCTTTTGTTAGATTGTAGATTCAGTTTGAATTAGTGTGATAAAGGTTATGTTGTCTTGTGCTTAGGCCATATCACATTTGGAGAGTTGGGTTTATTGAGTTATTGATATCACATTTTAGGAAGGAAATTCAACGTCAGTGAGAACATCAAGAACATTAAGAGAAGGGTGGTGAGGATGATAAAGGGTTTTCAAATCATGGAGGATGAACATTGGTTTTAAAGGAACAGTAATGCATGGTGTATACAAAATGTATTAAGTGTGTGTTATACAGATGTAAAAGTATGGTATAAGTTTGTGTGAGGGGGAAGGTCATTTTGTTTGAGAAGAAAAGGAATCAATCAGGGCTTCATGAATAAGGTTTTCAAGTTAGGCTTTAAAAACTGGGTAGAAATTAAATAGACAGACTTCTAGGTCATGTGAACAATAATATGGAAGAGCCCACATTTTCTTTGATCCTCATTATTTTTCAGATCTTTCCAAAACAAACTAAGTGGCAACAGTAAAGCAACTTTAGCTATCTTCATGATCTAGGTCACTTGGAACCAGGAAAAAGTTAAAGCAAAGACATGAATATCAATTATCTGCCTTGAACTCATACATGGTACCCTTTACCCCACTGCTCCATAACAAGGCCAGAGAACCAACTCAAGGACCTGACTCCATGGACTTGAATCTAAGTCCATCCCTAAGCCCCAGTCCCTTTCCCCCTATTCCCTCCAGTCTCTTTCCAGTGCTGTTAAGATCCAGGCTCGAGGCTGTGGAATTTTGCTGGGGCAGTGACTGGTAGTATTCTGTGCCATAAAAGATTTCTCCAAGACAGCAGCAGAATATAGGGAACAGGACAGGACACCTATTTGGGCTTGAAATAGAACTCAATCCAGCACCCCAACACCATGTCTGCCTCTCAGAATCCCAAACTTAAAAATACAGAAATGAACCCCACCTGCAATGTCCCATTGTTTCAGCGCTCTGAACTCTTTGAGAGTGGGACAGGACACTGAGAGAGCATGGTGGCAGTTGGTGGTGGGTACTCCATTAAGGCTGAGGGAAAGAGCCCAACATCTTGTTTGGGCCAGTTCTTCACCCTCACCCTTTCCTCCCCACAAAAAAAGAGACCTGGGTCAGAGACCTAGGTTGGTGAACCATGAGTTGCCCAGTATGAGAGAGGGCAGAGATAGTTTGAACTCCAGCCTCCAGGGAAACTGCTTATAGAGGATTGATACTCAGAAAATTGTTCAGCAGAGGAAAATAAAGGGGGAGGGAGAAAATTAAAATTACTAAAGATATCAGGAAGAAGAAAACTCCAAAGGCCTTGAACATAAGCAGATGAATCAACAGAAAAGAAAAATTAGCATTTAGAAGGCAATGTGGTCTTGAAGTAAGTAAACAGATTGAGCATCTATGAATAAAACAAAGGAAAACTATCCAACACTTTATGAGATAGAGGATCTTGTGGAATATAGGAGACCATGGAACTAGCACATGCTATTTCTAAGGGGCTTAAAATAGAAATGAGGATTATAAAAGTAGAATTTATGACCTGCACAGCAAAAGTAGTGGGCAGAATAGAAAAACTAGAATCTGTGATGATAAGTCTCACCAAAAGAAACAAAAGAAAAAACAATAGATTGGAAATGCAAATACATAGAAGTGAAGGACGATGTTAGGAGAAAAGTGGAAAAAAAAAACCCCCACCAAAATATTAAAAAAATTTTCTCTCTCCTGTTGTTCATTCGTGTCTGCCTTTTCACAGCCCTATTTGGCAAAGACAGTTGTTTGCCATTTCCTACTCCAGCTAATTTTACAGATGAGAAAGTGAGGCAAACAGGGTCAAATGGCTTGTCCAGGGTCACATAGCTAAGTAAGTATCTGGGGCCAAATATGAACTCAATTCTTGACACCAGGCCCAGTGCTCAAAAAAGGTTAAACCTTCAACCTTTTTTAAAAAAAAGCTGAGAATGTATAATGGGAATGGGAATTTGAAGATCTTCCCTGCCCCCTTAATAAGCCAAATGTAATCATAGGAAGCCTCTGGTGGGAGGAGTTTGCTGAAGGGGTGGAGCAGGAAATGATAGCAGTTAGAGCAGAGGTAAAGAGAGGACTTAGGCAAGCTAAGGATTGTGAGTGTTTGTGGGAAGGCCCAAATAGAGTGAAGGCTTGGGGATAGCAATGACCATTGCAGTCTTGTTGTGTATAGATTTTTTTGTTGCTATGATAGATTTGGTTTTCTGATGTTAGGATTTGGCTTTCTGGTGCCTGACTAATTGTTTTGGTTCTGTCTTCCATGTGGAGAGTCTCTTACATTTTGTGCTTAAGAACTGTGTGCACATTCATAGTTGTCATCAGTGCTGTGAATATCATCTTGGTGATATATTTGGCATCATGAAGGCAGAAGGACTTTAGAGGAAGAAATATATATCCCAGGATGGCAGGATTTACCTTATTCTTCCCTAGCAAGGGAATGGACTAAAAGCACCAGACCCTGTGAAAACTAGGAGCCAAGACTTACAGAAGGGGAGAACCTAGAGATTTAGAAAGATGTTTATGAGGAATACCCATAAAACCAGGCAAACTCGCAAGAGTATGTTGAAGAGGCTAGGTTTTACTAACAGGTTACTGTATTATATGTAAAAGTAAAGAGAAAGTGCTGTGGGAAAAAGCTTAGATGGAAAATAAATTGACTGGTTTGCATGGGAATTCTCAGTGTTCTGGCTCTCCTTCTGAAGAGCAACCTGAAGGGCCTCAGGTGGTAGAAGATTGAATTGCTGTTGGGAGTTGGTTGGTTTGCATGAGAATCTTTCTGTTCATTTCGCTAGAAAGAAGCAAAACACTCGGAAAGGAAGGTCCATGCAGTTCTGATACAGGCTGATCCTAGTTTCTCCAACAGTGACTGCCAGAAGAATGTGTGAGAGGAAAATGAAACAATTTTAGATAAGGCTTCTAAGGAAGACATTCAACCCATACTAAGAAGAAAGCAGAACGTCATGGGGAAGTAATAGGGGACAGCACATCATGTTACTCAGCAGGAGGGCACTGATATATTAAGTTGATTTACCCGAAGGATGGGAGATTCATTAGTGTTTTGATGAGCATGAGTGATGAAGGGGTTAGAGGAGTTTGGGTAGATAGCGTGAATTACTTTGCTTGAAAGTTATAGGTATTAGAATCCTTTTGTACAGCAAGCTTTTAGGGATCATCATATGCTGTGAGGTAACAAGACAACCAGTCTCTTGGCTTTAGCAGCAGTTGGATACAATAGACAGTATGCTACTGATTCTATGTGGCCTACTGGAGATAGACCCTGGTATTCGCATAGGGACTCTATGAGAAAGTTAATGGAAGAGGTAATGAAGATGGCAATAATGATGGGAGATGCTGAGACTTACCAGTATCTCCCCTTAGCAGTTTTTCATAGAAATATCATAGTGAAGATGGCTCCTCCTGCTTATAAGCACCTAATTCTGACTCTACTAATTGGGAAAATAGGGCATCTTTTGGAAATGCTGGATAAGATTTCACAGTTGAATGACTAGAGAGAAGAGTGAATAGCCAGTGGATTCAAAATCAGAATAGATTGACATAAGAAAGAATTGTTTACTGCTCTCTTGAGAGCAGGAATAGATTTTGGTAAGAATGGATTCTATTGCAACTAATGAGCTATATAAAATGTACTGAGAAAAGGGGCTTAATATTAGATGGAATAGGCAAGTAAGACCTGCTGCTACAGATTCTCCTGAATCCTTGTGTCCGAATTTGTCACATCTCAGGGAGAATGTGAAATTGACCGGTCTCAGCTCTAATTAAAGAAATATCACTGCAGAAGGCACCACCATCCCCAACCCTTTCCCCCTGCTTGGGGGAACTCCTCACAAACACTCAAAATCCTTAGCTGTCTGCTTGCGTGTGTCCTCTCCCTCTACTCTACCTGCTCTGACTCATTTCCTGATCCACTTCTTCCTGCTCTACCCATTCAGCAAACTCTTCTGATCTCAGGCTCCATGTGTTACATTTGACCTATTAAGGGGCAGGCAAGATTTTCAAATTTTCATTACCATTACATTCAGTCCCAAGATCTTTCATGTCCTTTACATAGGACAATGGGATTTGGTTTTCTGGTGTCTGAATAAATGTTTTGCTTCGGTATTCTGTGTGGAGAGTGAGTTGTATTTTGTGACTCAGAATGATGCTGACATGTTCAGTGCTGTGAATATTGCCGTGGCAATACGCTGCCCAAAAAAAACATGCAAATCTAGAAGACAAGATGAATAGAGACAACCTAGGCCTCCTAGAAGAAGATAGATCAAAAAAACCCTGGACGCCATAATCCAAGAAATAATACGAGAATAGTGCCTAGAACATCTGAGTATAGAAAATGAAATACCAATTGAAAAAAATTCAGAAACCACCTGTATAAAAAATCCCAAGGCTACAAATTCCACAACATACAGTATAAATTGTTTTTGTTTTGTTTTTGGAGGGCAGTTGGGGTTAAGTGACTTGCCCAAGGTCACACGGCTAGTTTTTGTGTGTGTGCGTGTTAAGTGTCTGAGGCCAGATTTGAACTCAGGTACTCCTGACTCCAAAGCCGGTGCTCTATTCACTGCACCACCTAGCCGCCCCCATACAGTATAAATTGAACAATTCTTTACACAAACAGTTCTGTGAGCAACCAGGGACAAAACAAAAACAAATTAACAAAAAAGGAAATAAAATAACTCTTCTGCATGCACTAAAATATGCAAGAGGGATGGAACAATGTGTTCTGAAGAAAAAAATTTTCCAGACAAAACCCAGCACCATATCTCCATCTGCTTACATGAAAAATCTCTCTTTACCCATGGGCTCTGGATGCAGTCCAGGCTTACCTACTGCTTACCTACCTGCAAATCTCAGCTTAACCATACAAGGAAAAAAAATGAACATTCAGTTATGGAGGGATTTGAAACATTCTTAGAAAGAAAACAAGAACTGAAGAGATTATTTGCTAAATGTCTTAGTAGAAATACAGGAGAGGTGAATGAATACAACAGCCAAGAAGAGTAACAGACTGCCAGTAAGGCCTTCTTTCCAAACATACACAAAGACATGGGTGAAGATGGAAGTCATGTGGAGCTAACAGTAGAGAGGTGAGCATAGGGGATTTTGGACAGAACCTGGAGACATCCAGTTTACAGATGAATAAAAAAAAATGAGTATTTTTATTATTTTGTGGGACTATATTACAAAATGGGAGGATGCATGAAATAGGGGGGAAGAGAAAGGGACAGAGGGCAGTGTATGATGTTTCCAGGTCAAATTGAGGTGTAATAATGAAGAAAAGATGACCCCGTTGTTCTCTCTGGAAGAGAAGTACCTGCAAAGGTCTAGGGTGAGGAAAAGGAGAGAAGAATTGGAAAGCATTGTTAAAAGAGAGAGGCCTTACTTTGGTGGTGGTAACGAGTTTTGCTTGTGAATGCTCCCGTGGGTAAAGAGAGATTTTTCACGTAAGCAGATGGAGATTTGGTGCTGGGTTTTGTCTGGAAGATTTTGTTCTTGAAAAGACCACTTGTCTTACCTCAGAGGGCAGTTGGAACTCCTCAGAGAAACTTAACATCTTGTGGGAGTGGGAGAGCATGGATCCAGGGAGGAGATTTTGAGGCAAATGGGGAAAGAAGATAACTAGAGGAAGGGAATAATCAGTGATAGGAACATAAGCAGTGACATGTGAGGGGGCAGCAGTGCCACCACAATGTCGTACATGAATTCTTCTGGAATACCACATAACAGAAAAGGAGAATCCTCAGGGCAAGCTCTATAAGGCAGTGTGAGCTCAGAATCACAAAGTATTTAAAAAACAGTGACTGATTCTCTGTTAGATAAAATGGTCAAAGGATACAAACTCAAGGAATTTTCACAGCTACAAGAAAGGAAGCTCCAAATCACTAATTTAATAAAGGAGATACAAATCAAGATAACTGTGAAGTTTTACATCACACCCTGAAGATTGGCAAAGATGACAAAAATTGAGAATACTCAGTGTTAGGGGCGTTGTGGGATGATAGGCACACTAATTTGTTGTTGGTGGAACTGTGAAGTACTACAAGCATTTTGGAAAACAATTTGGAATTATGCAAATAAAGGAACTAAAATGCCAATATTCTTTGAACCTGAGATTCCATCTCTGTGATTCTATCACAAGAAAGCATATTGATAAGAAGAAACTCTACATATATGGCAAAATATTCAAAGTTAGAACCCTCTGGCTTCATTAATTTTCATGTCATGTTTTATTTCTTGGATTATTTTCTCCAGTTATTTTTTTAAAACTCTTTTCTTCCATTGGCATGCTCACATTAATGTCTGCAAGTCCAAAGAAAAACATAGTTCTGATGATCCTGTCAAATTCTTCATAGGATTGTTGTCATTTTTTTGCTGTAACTTACATGATTCAATTATTTTGATGGTGGTTTATATGCTTGTTGTGACTCACGTGGGGAAAAATGATCATATTTCTCCATTAAGTGGTATTTCTTCCTGCCTTTGAGCCCAAGATCAAACTAGTTCTGTTAACATCTTTATTAGCTTCACTGAAGCAAACCTTTGAGCTGTTCTCCTTTTGACTTAATTTTATTGTCATTTGGTTTGATTTTTTATTGTCATTTGGTTTGATTTATACTGAAATCTATCCTGCTTAGGATTTACTTTGTTCATCCTTTATCTTTTCTGCTATTTTTTCATGAACACTGCAAAATAGAAAGAGACTAGAGGCAGAGCTAAGATGGTGGGGTAAAGACAGCGACTCTTAAATTCTAGAACAACAGAATCTGCAAAAAGAAACCAATTTGTAGCCTAAGACAAGTTGGAAGGTTGGCAGGAAAGATCTGTTGCATAAGGGTGAGAGACGAGTATAGTCTGGTGCAGACCAGGCCCCATCAAACTAGACGCAAGTCTCGGGGCCACTGAATCACTGGCAGCATAGTGGTTTCCAGACCTCAGTCCACAGATGCCAAAGACATCTTTGAAGTTCATCTGGTAAGGTCTCTCCTACCTGGGTGAGAATGGTACACATTTCAGTGTAGGCCACACCAGCACAGCCCCCAGGAACAGACCTTGGGAGCGATTTACCATTTTCATTATTTATTTATTTATTATTGAATTACTATTATTATTATTGAAATATTGAATTATTATTCAGTTGTTGGTATGAAATGCCAATTAAAAGAATTCATAAACCACCTGTAAAAAAAAATTCAAGGCTACAAATTCCATGACATACATTATAAATTGAACAATTCATTACACAAACAGTTTTGTGAACAGCCAGGAACAAAACAAAAACAAATTAACAAAAAAAGAATATAAAAGAACTCTTCTGCACTCACCAGAATATGCAAAAATTGGCAGTAGCTGCTTCCAGAGCTCAGCCTACAGACAGCAAGGGGGTCAAGCAGCTGATCAGGAGATTGCAGGGTTCTCTTTGCTAGCACTGAGACAACTCTCTTGCTTTGCCCATACTTGGATCTGCATGCAGTCCCAGGGTCAGGAGGAGCTCTAGCATAGAAGAGCTTGTGGCAACAGTGGAGGGAGACCTTCCTCACCATTACGGGGCAGAAAAGAGTGCTTGTAGTCACTCAAAGACTAGAGCACAGACCAGGAGAGTAGTAAACACCACTAGTAGATTATACTACCTTGAGAGAACTGAAAACTTATAGGTCCCTCCAAGTGTCTCTGAAAGCAGCTGCAGAAAATCCCTAAAGCTTGGAACAGTGTGCCTTCCAACCTGGAAGCAGAACCCTATTTTAACAGAGTTGAAAGTCAGTTAATAGGCTGGGAAAATGAGTAAACAGCAGGAGAAAAATTCTGACCATAGAAAGTTGCTGTGGTGACAAGGAAGATCAAAACACTCAAAAGAAGACAGTAAAGTCAAAGCTCCTACATCCAAAGCATCCAAGAAAAATATGAATTGGCCTCAGGTCATAGAAGAGCTCAGAAAGGATTTTTAAAATCAAGTGAGAGGATAGAGGGAAAAATTGGGAAGAAAAATGAGAGTAGTGCAAGAAAAATCAAGAAAAACAAGTCAGCAGCTTGTAAAGAAGACACAAAAAAATGAAGAAAATAACTCCCTAAAAAATAGACTAACCCAAATAACAAAAAATGTCCAAAAAGCCAGTGAGGGGAAGAATGCTTTATAAATCAGAAGTGGCCATGTGGAGAAAGAAGTACAGAAGTTTACTAAAAAAACAAAACAATTCCTTAAAAGTTAAAAAGGAGCAAATGAAAGCTAATGAATGTGAGAAATCAATAAACAAAACCAAAAAAATAAAAAAAAATAGAAGACATAAAATACCTCATTAGAAAAACAACTGACCTGGAAAATAGATCCTGGAGAGAAAATTTAAAAATTATTGGACTTCTTGAAAGTCATGATTAAAAAAAAAGCCTAGACTTTTCTTTAAGAAATGAGCGAAGAAAACTGCCCTGATATTGTAGAACCAGAGGGTAAAATAGAAATTGAAAGAATGCACTGATCACCTTCTGAAAGAGATCCCAAAATGAAAACTGCCAGGAATATTGTAGCCAAATTCCAGAGTTCCTAGGTCAAGGAGAAAATATTGGAAGCAATTAGAAAGAAACTATTCAACTATGGTGGAATCACAGGATAGCACAAGGTTTACCTTCTAATTTTAAAGGATTTGAGGACTTGGAATACAGTATTCTTGATGGCAAAGGAGCTGCAATTACAACCACTAATCACCTGCTTAGCAAAACTGAGTATAATCCTTCAGGGGAAAAAAATGGTTATTCAGTGAGATAGAGGACTTTCTAGCATTCTTCATGAAAGGACCAGAGCTGAAGAAAAAAAATTTGACTTTAAAATGTAAGACTCAAGAGAAGTATGAAAAGATAAACAGGAAAGGGAAATCATAAGGGACTTAATGATTTTAAACTTTATATTTCAGAAGAGCTTTTTAAAAAAAAAATCAAATTTTATGTTTATTTTACAGCATTCATTTTAACAAGATTTTGAGTTGATACAGTGTTACAGTATATACCCTGCTGTATACCCCCTCCCCCAGTCTGCTCTCTCCTATATTCTCCCCCATCTCTCCTTGCACTTTCCAGTAGGGCAAGATGGATCCCAGTGCCTGTATATCTTATTTCCTAGTTGCATGTTTTAAAAAAAAAATTTCTTTTTAAATATTTGATTTTAAAACTTTGAATTCCAGATTGTTTTGCTTCCTCCCTCATCACCTACCCTTACTAGGAAGATAAGCAATTCAGTATAGGTTGTATGTGTGTAGCTACACAAAACATTTCCATAGTGGATATATTGTGAAAAACTGACTATATTTCCCTCCATCCTATGCCACCCCCCACTTGTTCTATTTTCTACTTTGACCCAGTCCCTTTTCAAGAGTGTGTTTCTAACTACCCTCCCCACCAACTTTCCCTCCCCTCCATCATCCCCCCTGTCATCCCCTTCCACCCTACTTTTCTTTACGGTGAGATACCCTCTTTAGTGTGTATGCTATTCCCTCCCTAAGCCAAATTCAGTGAGAGTAAGGTTAACCCATTCTCTTTTGCCTTCCTGTTCTTCCCTTCTGTTGTAACACTTTTCCCTTGCCTCTTCTGTATGAGATAATTCACTCCATTCTGTCTCTCCCTACCTCCTCTCATTATATTCCTCTTTCATCTCTCAATTTCATGTTTTAAATATCATCCCTTCCTATTCAGTTGATCTGTGCCCTCTGTCTAGGTATATCTGTACCTATATGTGTATGTATGTATATATACACACACACACACACACACACACACATTCTCATATGTATTCATATGCCCATATACCCTCCTATATAGACATATGTCTGTATATACATATACACACATATACACACATTTATATTCCCTTCACCTATCCTCACACTGAGAAAAGTTTTATAAGTTACAATTACAATTTTTCCATGTAGGAATATGATGATTTCTTTTTCCTGTTTACCTTCTCATGCTTCTCTTGCTTCTTGTATCTGAATGTCAGAATTTCTATTCAACTACAGTTTTTTTCATCAAGAAAGCTTGAAAGTCCTCTATTTCATTGAATGACCATATTTTCCCCTGAAACATACTCAATTTTGCTGGGTAGGTGATTCTTGGTTTTAATTCCAGCTCCTTTGACCTCTGGAATATCATAGTCCAAGCGCTTTGATCCTTTACTGTAGAAGCTGCTACGTTCTGTGTTATTCTGATTGTGTTTCCACAATATTAAAATTATTTCTTCTTGGCCTCTTGTAATATTTTCTCCTTGATCGGGAACTCTGGAACCTAGCTATAATATTCCTAGTTTTCTTTTTGGGATCTTTTTCAAGAGGTGATCAGTGAATTCTTTTCAGTTTCCATTTTGCCCTCTGGTTCTAAAATATCAGGACAATTTTCCTTGAGAATTTCTTGAAGGATGATTTCTAAGTTCTTTTTTTGTTCATGGCTTTCAGGTAGTCCAATAATTTTTTAATTATCTCTCCTGGATCTATTTTCCAGGTCAATGCTTTTCCCAGTGAGATATTTCACATTGTCTTGTATTTTTTCATTAGTTTGGATCTGTTTAATGGTATCTTGATTTCTCATAAAGTCATTAACCTCCATTTGCTCCAGTGTAATTCTGAAGGAATTATTCTCTCCATTGAGCTTTTGAAATTCTTTTTCCATCTGGAAAATTCAGCTTTTTTTTTTTGCTTTTTGGAGGGCAGTTGGGGTTAAGTGACTTGCCCAAGGTCACACGGCTAGTTTTTGTGTTAAGTGTCTGATGCTGGATTTGAACTCAGGACCTCCTGACTCCAGGACTAGTACTCTATTCACTGCGCCACCTAGCCACTCCCAAATTCAGCTTTTTAAGGCATTCTTGTCCTCATTGGCTTTTTTGGCCTCTTTTGCCATTTGAGTTAGTCTGTTTTTTAAGGTGTTTTTTTGTCAGTCAGGTTATTGACTCTCTTTTCATGATTTTCTTGCATCATTCTCATTTCTCTTCCCAGTTTTTCCCCCACTTCTCTTATTTGGTTTTCACAATCCTTTTTGAACTCCTCCATGGTCTGTAAACAGTACATCTTTTTCTTGGAAGCTTTTGGTTCAGGAGCTTTGACTGTGTTGTCTTCCTCCCGTTGATCTTTTTTTCCTCAAAAAAGGAATCTAAAGTTGGAAGGCTGTGCTTGTTTTGCTTCCTTTGCTTCCTTTGCTTGGTCATGTTTCCAGTCAATTACTTAACTTTTGAGCTCTTTGCTACAGTAGAACTCTGTCTGCAGAGGGGAGAGCTTTGTCCCAAATCATTGGCGTTTTCACAGCTACAGTTACTATTAGGAGGGTGCTGTCTCTACAACCCCCACCAGGTTTGGCTCACTGGTCACACACCTCAGGACCTCCACCCAAGACAGCAATCCAGATCCAAGAAGGTTAAAAGCAAGATGGATTACTCCTCAGAATGGTCCCTTGGCCTCCCTATCATCTTCAGGCCAGGAGTTCTGAAGTAGCCATGTGGAGGTGACTGCCTGGGCGCCTTGCCTGAGCTGCTTCTCCCTTCGAGGGGCAGAGGCTGGACCACACTCTTGGTCCCCCTTTTCCCAGAGTCCACACTGAATTTTTACTTTGCCTTTGGCATTTATGGGTTGATAATTCTGGAAACAGCCACAGCTGTTGGTGAACCAATTCCCCAAATACTCCGTGGCAGGGCTTGGCTTCCAGCACATTGTGATGAACCCTTCCTTTCTGCCTGCCAGACTTCTTTCAGTGTGAGATTTGTTTCTCTCTCTCACTTTGTGGGTTCTGTAGCTCTAAAGTTGTTTAGAGACATATTTTATATGTATTTGACGTGGTTATGGTGGGAGGGAGCTCATGGAGTTTTCCTGCTTCTATGTCTCTGTCTTGGCTCCACCCCAAGAAGAGCTTTCTAAGTATTAGGGCAGTTAGGAGTATATATAGACAGAGGGCATCGGTGTGAGTTGAATATGAAGGGATGATACCTAAATTATGGAGTATGAGAGGAATGTACTGGGAGAAAGAAAGGAAGAGATAGTATGGGGTAAATTATCTTATATAAAAGAGGCAAAAAAGTAGCTTTTACAGTGGAGGAAAGAAGGGGAAGGATGGGGGGGGGAATGTGTGAACCTTACCCTCATCAGAATTGACTCAGAGAGGCAATTAGATATGCACTCAATTGGCTATAGAAATCTCTTACTCTACAGAAAAATAGGGGAAAGGGATAAGATAAAAGGTGAGGGAATGGTGATAGAAAGGAGCGCAAATTGAGGGAAGAGGTAATCAGAAACAACACTTGGAGGAGAGACAGAATGAAAGGAGAGAGAATAAATTGTGAGGGGGAAAATAGGATGGAGGGAAATGCAGTTAGCAATAGTAATTGTGGAAAAAATTTTGAATCAGGTTTCTCTGATAAAGGCCTCATTTCTCAAAAATATAGAGAACTGAGTCAAATTTATACAAATACGAGCCATTACCCAATTGACAAATGATTAAGAGATATGAACGGTTTTCAGATGAAGTGATCAAAGTTATCTATAGCCATATGGGAAAAAAATCTCATTATTGAGTGGAGAAATGCAAATTAAAACAATTCCCAGGTACTGCCTCATACCTAGTAGATTGGTTAACAGGACAGAAAAAGTAAATTAAAAATGTTGGAGGGCATGTGGGAAAAATGAAACTTTTAATATATTGTTGGTGGAGTTGTGAACAGCTTCAACCATTCTGTAAAGCAGTTTGTATGTAGCTATGCACAAAAAGTTGTAAAGTCAGGCATACTATTTGACCTAGGGATACTAGATCTATACTCCAGAAAGTGATTAAAAAAACCTGTACAAAAATGTTTATAGCAGCTCTTTTCTGAGGGTAAAGAATAGCAACTTGGGGATCAATTGGGGGATGCCTGAACAAATTGTGCTGTGTGGTTATGATGGAATACTGTTGTACCATAAGAAGTGATGAAGAGGAGGGTGTCAGATAAACCTGGAAAGATTTGCATGGGCTGATGCAAAGTGAAATGTACAGTGTACTAAGTAACAGCAATGTTGTAAGATAATCAGTTGTGAATCACTTTGCTGTTCTCAGCAATATAATGATCCAAGACAACTCTGAAGGATTTATGATGAAATATACTATCCATCCCGAGAGAAAAAAACTAATGGTATCTGAATGTAGATTGAAGCATACTTTTTTTTAAATTTTATTTTTCTTGAGGTTTTTTTTTTCTTTTCTTTGACAGCATGACTATTGTAGATATGTTTTCCATAGCCTCACATGTATAACTTATCTATAATTTCTTGCTTTCTCAGTGAGGGAGGGTGGGGACAGAGGAAGAGGATTTGGAACTCAAAATTTTAAAAATGAATATTAAAACTTATTTTTACATGTAACTGGGGGAAAAGAAGAAAAACTAAAGCCAAAAAATAGAGATTTCATTGAATAAACAAGTATCAAAATATTTTATCATAAATTTAGTGAACAATAATATATACAAATTCAGATATAAAAAAAGATTGTATGATAAATCATGAACCAGCCATTTCCAAATTCTTTTTTAAAAAGTCTCTGCTGATGAACCCAGAGTGCAAATAGAAGCATATTTCTTTCACTTTTTATTACTTCTTCCATCCCTTTGCCCCCACCTCATGGCCAATGTGGACATATGTTTTGCATGGTGTAATATGTGTAGTAGGCATCATATTTCTCCCCTTTTTAGTGGTTATGGGAGAGTTTGGAGGGAGAGAACTTGGAACTGAAAAGAAAAATAAAATAAGTCTCTTACTTTTTACAAGTTAGTAATGACCCAATTGCTGTCCTTTTTTTCCACATTCCTTTTCTGAATTTTTCTCTTTCATGAGTATCTCTAGGTGGTGGAATTGCTATAATCAGCATTTTGTGTGTGGTTGTAGTTTGCCATCTTTGGTTCTGCCCTTTTCTACTGTATAACTTAGATTCTTCTATGTTTCTTGCATTGTTAATATTTTCTCTTATGATTCTGATATTTTGTTATGTTCATATGCCATGATTTGTAGAGCCATTCTACAGTCTTTGAGCACATGGGTTGTTTCTAGTCCTTTGTTCCTATGTTTAGTACTATTAGGAATATTTGTGTTTGGTAGATGTTTTTCTTCTCTGTACATTTTTAGTGTATAGTCCTAAGCAGTGGGATTAGTCACAGTATTTAGACAGTTTTGTAATTCTCATTGTATGATACCATATTATTTTCCAGAAAGATTGTACCAATTCATAACCTTTCAATGGAAGAATAAGGGGTCAGTTTTACCATAGCTCAATGGGAGTGCATTATACAGTTCAATATCCATAGCAGTTGGTATAAATATGCATGTGCATTTCCAAAGTAAATTCACAAAATTTAAGTAACTTTCTCCTTCAAAGACAAAACCAAAATATTCAGATGCCAGAAAGCCAGTTTCACAGCGGTAATAAAGAAGTTGATACACATTACCAATCCAGGGAGCACAGATATCCCCAAGCCTAAATTCTTTGAGAAAAGAATTGGGGAATTCCAGTTAACGTCACAGAAAATGAACTGATTTTGGTTTCAACAAGCAAGAAATGACTTTTTGCTGTTTTAAGAACCATTTCCTGAATGTGTTTCATTTTCTCTGTATGGTCAGACCACTGGCTTACAGTAAAGATTGAAATGAGTGGAAAACTAGAAAAGTATGGAAATTGGGAGGAAGGGGAAGTATGCAATGAAAAAAAATTAAGACCTAACCAATATTATTGATGCTAAAAGTTGGGAAATAAAAAACAATAATGAAACATTGCAACAATTTAAAATGGCAATTTAACTGACAAAACTGTGTAATTTTTGCATGTCATTTAACCTTTTTTGGTCTCAGTTTGCTCAACCGTAAAATATAAGAGTTTGGATTACATGATCTGTGGTTCCTTCTAGCTCTACATCTGTAAAATTAATGATTTCATGAAAAACGACAATTAACTGGGAGACAATAGTTTTTTAAAATACTGTTTTATTTTTTCCCCAATTACATGTTGAGACAAATTTTTAACATTTTAAAAAGTTTTGTGTTCTGAATTCTATCACTGCCCCTTCCCTCGCAGTAGAGTTTGGAGCATTTTTGAAAGATCCATTCTTCAAGGTATTGAAACAGTACTAAAGGTGGGAGCAGGGCAGGGAGAGTAAGTCTCAGACTTTAATATTTTCCTTTCCCTCCTGCCCCATCCCCTGAAAAAATGATAGAGAACAGAAATAACTAGCAAATAATATGTTTTGTCCCTTTTCAATGCCCCTAAAACCTATCATACCTCAAATTAGCATTCTAAACCTCTTATCCCTTTTTCAAACTTTTTTTTTTTTTTGGAGGGAGGAAGGCAGGGCAGTTGGGGTTAAGTGACTCGCCCAAGGTCACGGGGCTAGTAAGTGTTCATGTGGAGAACTGTCCTCAGTATCTTTTCCTCTAAACTCTCTTCTCTTCCAGACTTTGCTATTTCTGTTGAAGGTACCACCAGATATGTAGCTTTAGTGTTTTGAACTTGTTTTGAACTTGTACTTGAACTAGTTTTTTTGAATGGGATTTCTTTATATCTCTTCCTGTTGGGTTTTATTGTTAATATACAGAAAACTGATGATTTGGTTTTACTTTATATCCTGCTACTTTGCTAGCTGTTGTTTCAGTTAGTTTTCTGTTGAATCTTTTGTTTCCAAGTAGACAATTTTAATGACATCTACAACAAAGTGATAATTTTGTTTCCTCTTCTATGCTTCTTTACTGTTTTTCTTATTGATATAGCTAGCATTCCTTGCATATTAGATATCACATAATAAGGTAGTAATGGATATACTTGTTTTTACCCCTAATCTTACAGGGGTGGAGGGGGAGAAGCCCTTTATTTTATCTCCAGTATTTATGAGTGGCTATTGTTTTTGGGTAGATTCTCTTTAAAAAAAAGTAAGCTATTGCAGAAAGGGCCATTTATTCCTATGCTTTTAAATGTGTGTGTGTGTGTGTGTGTGTGTGTGTGTGTGTGTCTGTGTGTGTGTTTAAAATAGAAATGGTATTGTATTTTGTCAAGTTTTCCACAGCTTTAGATTTATTTTTTGTTAATATAGTCTGTTATGTTTATTTAATACTGAATGAATTCTACATAGCCACTTTGCTGACAGTATATTTACATTTTTTTCACCAATAATTATTAGCGATATTGGTGTTCTGATTCGTATCAAGATTATTTTTCTGTCATAGAAGGAATTTGATAGGATCTTTTTGTTTCCTATTTTTGTACACAGTTTATGTAATGTTGGACAGTCAATTTTTCTCTTGTAGTTTATTTCTTGTTCAGTTTCTTTTATTCCCCAGAGATAGGGTTGTTTAGGGTTATTTAAATTCTCTTTGGTTTCTTATTTTTAAAATATCCATTTTATCAGTTTTGTTGGCATATAGTTTGTCGATAGTTTCTTATAATTTCCTTTATGTCTTCATTTGTTTTGATTTCTTTTGTATTTTTCATGCTGGCATTTTAGTTTTCTGCAGTTGTCTAATTAGACTAATAGTTTATTTTATTTTATTTTATTTTTCTAGTTCCCAGGTTGATTGATCAATTTAATTGCATTTTTGCTTTTCATTTTGTTAATCTCATCTTTGTTTTTCTGAGTTGCTTTTGTGTGTGTATGTGTAGTTCAGTGTTTTTTTGGATGTGTTGCTTTCAGTAATTTTTTAAATTGCATAACCTATTCATTGACTTTTCCCCTTCTCTTTTGTTGATAAAGATGTTTAGAGATAGAGTTGTCTTGATGAACAAAATTATTGTGACATTGTTAGAGGAATTGTTGATTCACATTAACTCTTTAATAATAATAATGCGTATATATTTTTCCCCCAGCCTTCTCAAACCTTTTCCCTTGTAGGTGAGGCAAATTAATTTTGAGCTCCCCTATATCTTTTTGGTGATTGCAGGTGCTATTTTCTCTAGATTTGTTTTTGACTCATATTGAGAGGTAGTATGGAGTAGAAATTCTTCCTTGCATTGGTTGTGTGATTATGGTCAAGTCATTTAGTTCCTCTTCCCCTTTCTCATCTTTTTTTTTTTGTATCATTTTATTACATTTTAAACTCTTAAACTCTTGAATTAGTTGAAGAAACTTGAAATATATCTGCTTTGTCTTAGCTACTTTTCTAGGCTTTGGTTATGCAAGGATAAAGATGAAACAGACCTTGGTTTAAGAAGCTTATTATTAGCATTTTACTTCAGGTGAAGGCATAATATATAAAAAATGAACATGAATGATTTCTTGAAGGTGGTCGTGGAGATAAGTAGCTGAGGAATTGGGAAAGATAGAATGTGGAAGGTTGTACTTGAACTTGAAAGGAGTACTGATGTTCCAAGAGTTGGAGTTGAGAGATCTTTCCAGGCATGTCACAGGGGTGAAAGTTTGAATGTCATGAATAGGAACAAACAGCAAGTAGGTTAGTTAATGTGTAACAAGAGTATAAGTGAATTTGGTCTAGAACATTGGTTGGGGCCAAGAATTCAAAGGATCTTAAATGGTAAACAGAAGTTTATATTTTTTTTTGTAACCTCTGAGCAGAGAAATGACATGGTCCAGAGCTTTGCTTTAGAATTGACTTGATTTTTTTTTTTTTCTCACCAAGGTGCTGTTTCAGTTTTTTGTGTAAGGAATAGATTGTGGGATTTTTCTTAAACAATCTGTCTTTCACTTTCTTTTATTGGATTGACTTAATCTATTCACATTGAAAGCTAGAAAGTTAGGCAGTATTTGAACTCAGGACTTCTCCAAGTCATACTCTCTAATCCACTCTGCCACCTAGTTGCTTAAGTCTCCCCCATGCTTAATACAATGTCCCTAGAACCTATCATACCTCAAATTAGCATTCTAAACTTCTTATCCCTTTTTCAAACTTTTTTTTTTTTTGGAGGGAGGAAGGCAGGGCAGTTGGGGTTAAGTGACTTGCCCAAGGTCACAGGGCTTTAGTGTTCATGTGGAGAACTGTCCTCAGTATCTTTTCCTCTAAACTCTCTTCTCTTCCAGACTTTGCTATTTCTGTTGAAGGTACCACCAGATATGTAACTTTGGTGTTATCTTGGATTCCTCACTTTGCCTAACTCCATATATCCAGTTATTTGCCAAATCTTGCTATTTTTACCTTTTACAGCAGTTTTTCTTCTGACACAGCACTGCTTTAGTTCAAGCCCTTATGATCAAATGAGATAACATTTGCTAAAAGTGCTTAGCACACATAATAGATGCTATATAAATCCCATCTTCTCATCCCTTTATGCTTAGGCTATTTTAACAACCTCTTAGTTGTATTCTCTATTTCAGGTCAACCCCCCAATTCGTTCTACAGAGTGCTGCCAAAGTGATTTCCCTTAAGTGCATATCTGACCATGTTACTCCCCTACTCAGCCAACTCAAGGCATTTCCTATTAGTAGCAACTAGGATAAAATAGAAACTTCTCTGTTTACTGTTTATACTGCTTAACTCTAACCTAACTTTCTAGATTTTATGGACATTTTGTCTCTGCCTACTCTTGAAGATCCAGCCACAAAAGCCTCTCTTTCTAGAGTCTCTAGTCTCCATTTGGAGATTCCCATGTCTAAAATGGGAGCCCTCTTTACTTATGCTTCCTAGAGTCTTTCTCTTCTTTTAAGATTCATCTCAAACATTATCTTGAAGATGAAGCTTTGCCTAATACCTCCTGCCTCCACAGCTAGCATTCCTTCCAAACCACCGTGTTTTTAACTGCTTTTTGTATATATAGCTATATCTATTTTTGTTAATACTGATGTGTTTGCTCTCTCCTCTCCCACCATCTCTTTGGCTCTGACTCCCAGCTTTCTGTGAACTCTGCTTCCCTTCAGCAAACTCCTCCCACCACAGGCTCCATGTGACCACATTCAGCCTACTAGGGGGCAGAGTATCTTCACAGCAGGGAAGCTTCCTGTGGTCTCTGCTATACCCTTTAGCAAATTCCCTTCATCACAGGCTCCATTCAGCCCATTGTGGGGCAGTTTACTTTCAAAGCAGGGGAGGTCTTCAGATTGCCTCCTAGGTTTGTTAAGGGGCAGGGAAGATCTTCAAATTCCCATTCCCATTACAGGTGGTTAGAGTAGATGGCCTCAAGTCTTTGCAACTCTTGAGCTAGGATCCATTGGCATTTAAAGCCCTTCACAACCCCAGCTACTCTTCTTCACTGTTACTCATTTTTATGCACTCAGTGGTCCATTGAAAATGGGCGTCTTACCAATTCATCTTATGTAACATTTCATCATGTAACTTTTCATCTCTTGTTCCAGTGTCTTTGCACTGGCTATCCCCTATGCGGCATGAGGAGTGCTCTCTGCACTTTATTTCTTAATCTGCAGTTTCCTTCAGGGCTCAAGTCAAATGCCATCCCATTTACATGAAGACTTAACTGATTTCACAGTTGAGAGTGCCTGTTTCCAAAAATTATCCATCCAGAAATTATCCAGTACTTAGCCTGTGTCCATATATGTATGTGTAGTGTTTACCCTTTTCCTACCAAAAGTAAGCTCCTTGAGATCAAGGGCAATCACTTCTGTGTTTCTATTGTAGTCCCTAGACTTTGCCAGGCACACAGTGGTTACTTAGTAAATGCTTGAGATCTTCAAGAACTCTGTAATATGAGATGACCAAATGTCTCTTGAAATGGTATACTTTGTTATTCTTGATTGCATGAAGAAACCAACCTTCCTGATGTCATAGCCCTATTCAAGAATGAAGGATAAACAACAATGAAGAAACCAGTTCTCAAATTCCTTTGTTTTTCCTAGGAACACATGTAAATCATCCTTCCATTTGGGTGTGACTTCCTTATTCTATTCTTATTTATAATGAGAATATATATCTGTATTAATATTTTCCAATTCCTCATTTTGATCTTGAGTCAGCTTAATCCATCAGGGTTTGGATTCAGGTCGACCTGAGTTCAAATGTGTTCTCAGATTCTTACTAGCTGTGTGAGCAAGAGCGAGTCACCTAACTGCTCTGCTTTAGTTTCTTCAGCTGCGAAATGGAAATCATAGTAGCACACACCTCACAGGGTGTTGTGAACATAAAATGATCTCAAGTGAAATATTAATTTGTAAAGTGCTTTAGCGCTGTGCTTGGTACTTAATAGGCACTTAATAAATGCTTACTTTTCTTCTGTCCTTCCCTCCCTCCAGTAAACACTTATTACTGAGTTGCAGAGAGAAAGAGAAGATTGAATTTAATACTGTTGAATTCTAGTGCACTGACATTTTAAACTTAACTGCACTGTATCTTCCATCTTACTCTTTAACCTTGCCTCAGTTCCTTCCAGTGATTTTCACCTTGAGGTAATTTAAATTCAGGAAAGAATCTTCCTGTTCTACTTGTAACCTTCTATCCTACCTTGTCTGTGAGATAAAAAGCTTGTTTAAACGTAAAAAGCACTGACCAAATAAGCCTACTTAATATTAGTACTACAGAGACAGATGAGAAAGGAATAACCATATTTTTACAGATATATATTTGTATCCTCAACCCTTCCATTTCTGGAGATATTCAGAAGAATCGTTTTATGTGTTTAGAATTTTATTCCACATTGGTATATCCCTGGTGCATTTTTTTTTCTTCGAGTTTTAGTGGAGGCCCTAAATTTATGACTGAAATTGTTGAACAAAAAGTGCATAGCTAGGTTTTATTTGGAGAATCTTAAAGAACATGGAGTGTTGAAGTCAGTAAATAAAATCACAAAGAAAACTACCAAGAAACTATATATTTGCAAGGAAAATGGAAGATTTTTCTTTCTTATTTTTTTTTTTACACTTGCATCTTTCATGTTGTATTAGTGATTTCTTCTCTTCCACTTCCCCTTCTCATTTCCCACATAGAATGAAAACATTTTTGGAAGGAAGACATTGAAGATATTTTATCACAGTAAATACTTGGGACCTAAGTCTACATTTAAATTCTGTGCAGCAGTATGTTGTTGTGGAAGGATAATTGGATTTGACTTTTCTAGGACTCAGCTTACTCTTCTGTAAAATGAAGAGGATTGGACTTAACATGTTCCTTTCTAGAGCTAAATTCTGACATTAGAAGTTAGATAGGTTTTCTGAAAAAGTTATTTTTTATTGATGTATTTTTGTTTTTTAAAATAATTTTTTAATGTCTCCATTTTTAACATCATCATAGTTTTTGCAAGTTTCCCCCCCTCTTCAGGGAGTCGTTCTACTTAACAAATAGTATTTTAAAGGAAGAAACATAAAGAACAGGGGGAAAAAAATCAACAACTGATCAGTACATTAAAAAGTCCCAAAACACATTAAGTATCTCAGGACCTCCCAGCCCATGAAGGGGTGGATTGGAGGTGCCCTCTTATCTCTCTTAATTTGAGCCCTGCTTTCTTATTTTGCTATATATTCCCTTTTGATTTTTTTGGCGTATTGGTGTTTCCATTTACATTGTTATAGTCATTGTGTATAGTTCCTTGGTTCAGTATCAGTTCAGCTAAATGAGCTAAATCATGTTTGTCTGTATTCATCACATTCATCATTTTTTATGGCACAGTGACAGTCCATTATGTTTGTACACAACTGTTTAGCCATTCCCCACCCAATGGGCATCTACTTTGCTTCCAATGATTTGATATCACAAAAAAATGTTTTCATAAATATTTTGTTATAAGTAGAGACTTTCTTCTTATTAATGATTTTATTGCAATATAAGCTCAGGTTTGGAATGTAAGTGGTGTTGGTATTTTAGTTCCTTTGCAGACTTCCAAATTGCTTTCCAAAATGGTGGTGCCATTTCACTGCTCTACCAGCAATGTATTAATGTGCCTTTCATCTCATCACCCTTCCAGTAGTGAGTATCCACAACTCTTTTAATCATCTTTGCCAATTTGCAGGGTATGAAGTGAAGCCTTAGGATTGTTTTGACTTGCATTTCCCTTATTATTAGTGATTTGGAACATTGTTTTGTATTATAAATGCTTTGCAGTTCTTTGGAGTTTGTATCCTTGACCACTTATATATTGGGAAATCAGCCATGGTTTTTAAAAAGTTCATGTGATTAAAAAAAACCAACCCAGATATTCTTTCTTAAGAGGTTTCCCTAAATTAAAAAAAGAACCCTTCATATTTAACAAGAAAATTGAACTTCTATATTCCCTGCCTTGTATCCTTAATATTATTATTGTGAAGATTAAATGAAATTAGGTACATTGGAATAGGAGTAGATTTCTATTTTAGTTCAGGAGAACTGGAGTCAGGAAGACCTGAGGTAAAATCACAGACACTTAACTAGTCGTGGGACCCTGGGCAAGTCAGTTAGCCTCCATTTGCCTCAATTTTCTCGTCTGTAAAATAGGAGTGATAGTAATAGCACTTAAAAGATTTGTTGTTAGGATCAAATGAAATAATAATTATGAGACATGGTATCACAGTGCATGACACATAGTAAATGCTATATAAATGATGATTATCAAGATAATCTTTCTAATTTAGGGTTAGTTCTTATGTAGGAATTATTAATCTGTAGTCTTTGAAGTTAATATTTTGATAACTATATTTCAGTCACTAATTTCCTTTGTAATGCTGTGTATTTTATGCATTTAAAAACATTATTCTTTGACAGGGTCCCTGTCTTTCATTAGATTACCGATGGGATACATGACACAAAAATGATCAAGAACCCTTAACTTAGATAGTTGCCAAGGGCACTGAGAGTTTAAGTGCACAGGATCACACAGCCAGTGTGTGACATAAATGGGAATTGAACCCATCAGGTCTTCCTGATTCAGGCTGGTTTGTTAGCCACTATTCTAGGCTGCCTCTATTTCATAGGATTGTAGAAACCATAGATTTCGACTTGGAAAGGAACTTAGAAACCATCAAGTTCTATCTCATTATACAGATGGACAGACTGAGGCACAAAGAGCTTTAGAGACTTGCCCAGGGTCACACAGCTAATAAGTATCTGAGACAGCTTTTGAACCCAAGGCTTCTTGATTCCCAAGTCCAGTGCTCTATTCACTATAACATAGCTCTTTTTATAATAGTGCACTGTACATAATATAAAATGTGTTATGTGTTACAATATTATCATTCTCTTAAATTTTCTTGTTATGGACATTTGCCTTTCTTGCTTGCTATTGTGGGATCAGTGTCTTAGTCCTTCTCTATTACTTGATGTGCTGTTTTGCATGAAGTAACGCTGCAAGGGATTGAACCTCTGTTTATCTCAGTTTCTTCAGTTGCAAAATGATGACAATAATAGCACCTGTCACACAGGTTTTTTTGTTGCATATGAGATGCATGATACTTGTAAACAGTACAATGCCTGGCATAGAGGAGGTATTTGCTTGCTTGTTCTTTCCTTATTTTCCCTTTTCTTGCCAGTGTGTTAAGCTCCTATCCCTCTGAGTTTTGTATCATCTGTTAATTTGATACATATGCTTACTATGCATTTGTTTAAGTAATTGATAAAAGTATCAAGCAGCACAAAGCTCTCAGGTACTTCACTAGAGTACTCCTACAACAATAAAATTGAATTGTTGACAGTATCTCTGAGTTCAGTTATCTTTGAGGTTCCATACAAAGTTCTGAAACTGTGATTGTAGAGAAATGAAAGAGTTAATTGACTTTATGAAAAAAATTTTTTCTGAGCTAGTTTACTATATATTTATCATTGCTCCTTAGAGAAGGAAGGATGTATAACTTGACGGATTTGTTAGTATGCTTTGAATCAAGGGTGACTCTTTGAATCAGTTCTTAACTATGCATTTAAGTTTTTGCTTATCCTGAGATGCTTACTGTTATACTTAGTATGAGGAAAGCTGCCAACTGCTTCAAAGCAATTAATCCTTCTTACTATTTGTAGCAAGTCCATTTGTTAGAAACCTGGATTTATTAATTTGATAAGTAATAATTAATTTTTTGAATGGACCTGTGATTTCCTTGGTATAGAGCATTACTGGTAAGGAATTTCTTCTAGTTAGTCCGGTACTTAGTATTTATTAAGTGTCTTCTCAGTGTAGGGATGGTAATACAAATATAACCACATCTATATAAAATCTTAAAGTATTGCCTGGAGATGCTGAGAAGGTAAGTAACTTGCTCAAAGAGCACATTAGTTACTACTTGTCAGAGGTAGGACTTGAACTGAGGGCTCTAATAAGGACCAGTACTTTGTCATTTTTGCTATACTTTTATCAACGGACTCACTGTTAATTTTCTAACTAGCTCGTGACAGTAGGTAAATATCCTTTTTTAGATAAAAGCAAGATTATATATTGTTTCCTCGGTAAGTCCCAGGAAGAATAAATACTAACGTCTCTGTTCTCAGTTTAATTAAGACTGTTAATGTATCATTATGGGTTTACTGAGTCAAGAATATTTTTTTAACATTAAAATGACACACATTACTTTTTTTTCGAATAAGTATTTAAAAATAATATTTCAGTAGTATTAATTTACAGCCAAAACTGGACCCAATTTTTCTTTTAGAGGAACATTTCACATTTTAGTGCCTTTGGGGGAATCAAGGGAAAGAGAGATTATAGAGGGAAATGCTGATATTAATTGCTAAAATGTTCTTAATGGGGGCTGGAGCCAAGATGGCAGCGTAGAAGCATCAAGGTTCCACAGCTCCCACACACCCAACCAAAATACCCATAAAATGTGATTCTCAACAAAGTCTAGGACTGTCAAACTCACAAAAAGACAGAAAACACATCTCTTGCTGAAGGCAGCTTGGCAAGAGGGGCTCACCATGGCAGGCTGGAAGCTGAGGCCAGCCTAGCCTGAAACGGAAACCTAGAGGAGCCAAGCCACAGCCAGTCTACAAGAGAGAAGATCTACAACACCTGAGCAACTCCACTTAAAGGAAGGCGTGAAAAATAGGGATTAGAGAAAGGCAGCTTGGCAGCAGGGGCTCATCTTGAGCTGAGACTAGCCCAGCCTGAAACCCGAAACAGTGGCCAGGCCTCAGGGCAGTCAGGAGGAGCTGAGCCTCCCAAGCTGGGGAGCAGAACTACAGCATCTGGAGGGATTTTCACATTTAGCAAGACAGGGTTACAGAAGGTCAGTGAAAGTAGAACTTTGAAACTTAATTTGGGGGAGGAAAAGCAGTTCGGCCAATCTGCCTCCAGGGCAAGAAAGCAGTGGGGGAAGGGCAGGATCTGCTGTAACTGGTGGTGGCCCCCACTGGGCTGCTTCAGAGCCCCTGGCCTGCGGACTCCACAGGGAGGCTGAGTCGATTGATTAGGGCCAAGTGCTCTTGCATTGAGTGGCCTGGATCTGGATCGCGGTCTTGGGTAGTGGTCCTGGGGTGCACTTTCAGCAAGCCAAAGCTGAGGAGGGGGACTGCACAATTCTCTAATATCTCTGGCAGCGGGAAAAACCCCAGCGATTTAGAATAGAGCTTTCCCTCCTGGAAGCAGAGTTCCACAAAGCTTAAAAAAAACCAAACCAACCAATTAATTGACTGGCCAGCATGAGAAAAAAGGAAGCAAAATAAGAACAGCAATAAAACTCCAGAATCCTTTTTTGTGGACAAAAAGGATCAAAGCATGGAATGGGAGGAAGACAACGCAGTCAGAACTCCCACACCAAATGCTTGACACTTGAAGAATGTCTACAGGCGATAGATCGACTGAAAAAGGACTTTGCAAAACAAATTTGAGAAGTGGAGGAAAAATTGGGAAGAGAAATGAGTATGATGCGAGGAAATCATGAAAAGAGAGTCAACAACCTGACTGAAGAAAACAACGCTTTAAAAAATAGATTAACTCAGATGGCAAAAGAGGCCCAGAAAGCCAATGAGGAGAAGAATGCCTTAAAAAGTCGAATTTCCCAGATGGAAA
>CM053595.1:235239692-235272888 GCA_028646575.1 Pseudocheirus occidentalis
CCCACTTCCCTCTTAATCTTGGTTACATTGGCCTTGTTTGTACAGAAACTTTTCAATTTGATGTAATCAAGATTATCGATTTTGCATTTTATAATGCTTTCCAAATCTTCTTTGGTCATAAAGTCTTCCCTGCACCATAAATCTGACAGGTAAACTATTCCTTGCTTCTCCAGATTATTTACAGTATCAGCCTTTATATATCTAGATCGTGCATCCATTTAGACTTGACTTTGGTGTATGGCGTTAGATAATGGTCTATGCCCAGTTTCTGCCATACTATATTCCAGTTTTCCTAGCAGTTTTTGTCAAATAGTGAATTCTTGACCTAGAAACTGGGGTCTTTGGGTTTATCAAACAGTATATTACTATAGTTATTGACTACTGAGTCTTTTGTACCCAGTCTATTCTGTTGATCCACTACTCTGTTCCTTAGCCAGTACCAGGCAGTTTTGAGGACTGCTGCTTTATAATAGAGATGAAAATCTGGTATGGCCAGGCCACCTTCCCTAACATTTATCATTAATTGCCTTTATATTCTGGACTTTTTGTTCTTCCAATTGAATTTTGTCACTATTTTTTATAGTTCTGTAAAGTAATTTTTTGTTAGATTGATTGGTATGGCACTAAATATGTAATTTAATTTAGGTAAAATTGTTATTTTTATTATATTAGCTCTGCCTAGCCATGAGAATTTAATGTTTTTCCAGTTAGTGAGATCTGATTTTATTTGAGTGAAAAGTATTTTGTAGTTGTGTTCATAAAGGTACTGGGGTTTGTTTTGGCAGGTAGATGAACAATATTACTCTTAATGTGATACAGTATTTTCTTAGTTCTGCTCATTTCGTTCTTTATTTCATTCAAGTCTTTCCGTGTTTTTTGACATCAGCCTGCTCATCATTTCATAAAGCACGGTAGGATTCCATCACAATCATAAACCACAGTTTGTTTCACCATTACCCAATTAAATGGGCATCACCTCAATTTCCAGTTCAATATTTGAGAATATATAGGTTCTTTTCCTTTTTCCCTGATTACCTTGGGATACAGACCTACTGGTAGTATTGCTGGGTTAAAGGGTATACATAGTTTTATAAGTCTTTGGGCAGAATTCCAGATTGCTCTCTACAATAGTTGGATCAGTTCACAGTTTCACCAAGAGTTTATTAGTGTCCCAATTTTTCCCCATCTCCTCTAACATTTATCCTTTCCCCATCTATCATTTTAACTAATCTGATAGGTGTGAGATGACATCTCAGAGTTCTTTTAATTTGTATTTCTCTAATCAGTAATGATTTAGTGCATCTTTTCATATGACTATGAGATATAGCTTTGATTTCATTGTCAAAAAACTGCGTGTTCATATTTTTTACCCTTTAATAATTGACATGACTCATATTCTTAAAAATTTCACAAAGTCCTCCATATTTGAGTACCAGACCTTTTATCTGGGAAACATTGTATAAAAATTTCCCCCCACTTTCTTGCCTTCCTTCTAATCTTGGCTACATTATTTTTATTTCTACAAACCCTTTTAAATTTAATTAAAATCATACATTTTACACCTCACAATGTCCTTCATTTATTGTTTATTCATAAATTTTTCTTCTGTCCATAAATCTGATAGGTAATATGTTCTGTGTTCTTTTAATTTTCTTATGATATGTCCCTTTATAGATGTCATGTATCCATTTTGACTTTATCTTGGGGTAAATGGTGTATGATATTGGTCTATACTGAATTTCTTCCAGACTCCTTTCCAGTTTTCCTAACAGTTTTTACTAAATAGTTAATTCTTATCTCAGAAGCTTAAATCTTTACTTTTGTCAAACTCTGAGTTCCTGTAATTATTTACCATTCTTTATTGTGTGTGTACTCTGTTCTATTGTATGTCTACTCTGATCTATTGATCATTCTGTTACTTACCCTCTACCATATAGTTTTGATAATTACCACCTTTTAATATAGTTTAAGATGTGGTATTAGTAAATCTCCTTCCTTTACTTTTTTTTTCATTAATTCTTTTAATATTTTTGAACTTTTGTTCTTCCAGATGAATTTATTTTTTCCTAGAGCAACAAAAGTTTTTTTTGGTAACTGACTTGGGGTGTTGTTGAATAAAAAAATAGATTAGGTAGAATTTTCATTTTTATTATATTGACTCTACCCACCCGTGAACAATTAATATATTTCCAGTTGTTTAAATTTGACTTTATTTGTATAAAAAAGAATTTTATATTTATGTTCATATATAGTTCCTGGGTTTGTTTTGGTTGGTATACTTCTAGGTATTTTATGCTGTCTACAGTTATTTTAAATGGGGTATGTCTTAGTATTTCTTCTTTCATGGTTTTGTTGGTAGTATATAGAAATGCTAGTGATTTATGTAGCTTTATTTAATATCCTGGTACTTTGCTAAAATATTATTTCATCTCAATTTTTAGTTGAATTTTTAGGATTTTCCAAGTATGTGATCTTATCTGTAAAAAAAAAAAGATAGTTTTATTACTTTATTGCTCATTCTGATTCTAATTTCTTTTTCTTCTCTTACTGCTGTTGTTTGCATTTCTAATGTATGATTGAATATTATTGGTGATAATGGGCATTGTTGTTTTCATTCTTGATCTTATTGGGAAGGCTTCTAGCTTATCTTCATTTACAAATGCTGCTTGCTGATTATGTTAGGTAGATGCTTCTTATCATTTTAAGGAAAAATTCATTTATACTGGTGTTTTCAAGTGTTTTTAATAGGAATAAATGTATTTTGTCAAGCCTTTTCTGTGTCTATTGACATAATCATATGATTTGTTACTTTCGTTACTGATATAATCAGTCATTAATACTTTTCCTTATGTTAAACTTATCTCTGCATTCTTGGCATAAATCCCAGTTGCATAACTTCAGAGTTACATATTATTAAAGAACTTGGAAATGCTTTTTCAAATGGTGTTTTAGTGACATTTAAGTTTTAGTTTGCTTTTAAAAAATATTTTTGATGAAAATCGCCTCATAGCTTTTTTTTCCTTTTGGTCAAAGAAGGCTGTTTATAAAGATAGGACTTAAATAGTTGGGAGAAACAGATTGCTGGAGGCTTGAGATCTTGTAGGAAAGCGTTTTGTATTTATTTCACAACTTATGTCTGGTTAGGTTATGTTTGCCACGTAGAAGCCTTTCCAATTCTTTGATTAGACATTTACCATCTTCTGAAGTATCCCTTCTCTAGGTGTTGTGGTAGAATGGAAAGAATATTGCCTCCAAATTAAAGGCTCTAGGTTCATATCCTGTCTCTGGCAGTTTATACTTATGATCTTGGTAAGTCATTTCAGTTAAATTCTTTAGCTCTTAGTTTTCTCATATTAAAAAAAAATCATAAAAAGAATGGATTGGAGTATAACTGTCATTTTCCACTTGTATTTGACTCTTTGTGACCCCATTTGGGGTTTTCTTGGCAAAGTTACTGGAGAGATTTGCTATTTCCTTCTACAGCTCATTTTTCAGATGAAGAAATTGAGGCAAACAGGGATAAGTGACTTGCCCAAGGTCATGCAGCCAGTAAGTGTCTGAGACCAAATTTGAGCTCAGATCCTCTTGATTCGAGTCGAGACCTGGCCTTGTGTCACCTAACTGTTCTCAGTGATTTTCTAAGCCCTTCTAATTAAATTATTAAATTGTGTTCAAAGAGGTTTAATTTTACCTCCTTTATTATTTTAAATTTTCTTGCTATAATTAATATTTCCAGACCCCATAGTTTCCTTCAGAGAGCAGCCCAGGGCCATCTCCTGCTCGTTACTTTTGTGCCCTTGCATAAGTAACATAACTTTTCTGCGTCTTAGTTTCTCTTTTTTAAAATGAAGAGGTTTGATTGACTAAATGATTTCTGAGATCCCTTATATCTGTAAATCTGGGCTCTGTGATCTTGTGACATGCTTTTGGATCTCTCCGACATGCTGACCTTGGGCAAGACACTTTACTTTTTCTGACTTAATAAAAAATTTTTTTTGTAAAAGCATTTGTACTTAAGTGATCTTCATTGTTTTTTTTAGTTTTAAAATCTATGAGCTTAAACTATTAACATTTACAAAGTAAACTAATTTAGAATTTATATTATTTTATACCCCCTTCCTAGTTTTCCATACTTTTTTTTTAACCAAAGAGAAAACTAAATCCTACCTTGGAATATAAACTTTTACAAAAAATTGCCAAATAATAATTTATCCCAATGTATCTAGAACTGAAGGGACTAATAGTGTTGCTTTGGAAAGACAGAAACATCCTCTCCATGTTGCAGGTTTTTTCTTAAATACCTAGGCTTCAATTTGTTACAGTTTATAAATATATTTCATGTTTACTTGAATTAAGCAAATAAAACATGCTTTATTCTGTTTTATGTAGCTATAAAATTCCATTTATATATGATAGCACCTATTAGAATTGTTATAATGTAAGAAATTCTGGTGATTTTTATTGCTTATTAACATGTCCTTTTGCTTTTATATATATTGTTTATTTGAGTACTTCTGGTATCAGATCTTACTGGTGTAGATTCTTTGACCACCTATGTAGATTCCATTCAGGAAGGTGGTCATATTTAGTTTCTGTGACCAGAAAAAAAATTATCACCTGACCAGCTTCATAATGATGACCTTTGTCTCATAGATTTATGTAGTTTGTTCTTGGAACTTCATCCCATAAACCTTCTTAAGCTTTGTAGGATCACTCTTGCCATTTCCTACTCATTCTGTTTTTTGATTTGGGGTTTGTTATTTAATAAGAATACAAACTGGGGCAGTTAGGTGGTGCAGTGGTTGGGCATAATTCCAAATTGTTCTCCAGAATGGGTGGATTAGATCACAACTCCACTAACAATGAAGTAAGTGTTCTAGCTTTCCCACGTCTTTTCCAACATTTATCATTTTCCTTTTTTGTCATGTTTGCCAATCTGATAAATGTGATGTGGTGCCTCAGAATTGTTTTGATTTGCATCTCTCTAATGAATAGTGAGTTAGAGCATTTTTTCATGTGACTATAGATAGCTTCAATTTCTTCCTCTGAAGGAGGATCCTTTGACCATTTATCAACTGGAAAATGACTTGTATTCTTGTAAATTTGACTCAGTTCTCTATATATTTTAGAAATGAGGCCTTTATCAGAGATACTAGTTGTAAAAATTCTTTTTCAGGTTTCTGCTTCCCTCCTAATCTTGTTTGCATTGACTTTATGCAAAATATTTCCACTTTAATGTAATCAGAATTATCCATTTTGCATTTTGTAATGTTCTCTTTTGTCTTATTTGATCATATATTCCTCCATTTTCCATAAATGTGACAGATAAGCTATTCCTTGCTCCCCTAATTTGTATCAGTATCAGCTTCTATATCTAAATCGTGAACCCATTTGGACTTTATTTTGGTATATACTGTCAAATGTTTCTGCTATACTATTTTCCAGTTTGCCCCGCGGTTTTTGTTAAATAGTAAGTTCTTATCACAGAAGTTGAGGTCTAGGTTTATCAAACAGTAGATTGCTATAGACTACTGTGTCTTGTGTATTTAACTAATTCCCCTGATCTGCCCCTCTTTCTTAGTCAGTACCACGTAATTTTGATGATTGCTGCTTTATAATATAATTTAAGATCTGGTATGACTAGGTCACCTTCCCTAGGATTTCTTCTCATTAATTCCCTTGATATTCTAGACCTTTTGTTCTTCCAGATGAATTTTGATATTATTTTCTCGAGCTCTATAAAATAACTTTTTGGCAGTTTGATTGTTATGGCACTGAATAAGTAAATTAATTTGTGTAGAATTAGCTCAGCTTACTCATGAGCAACTGATACTTATTTAGATCTGACTTTATTTGTGTGAAAAATGTTTTTTGTGTTCATATAGGTAGATAAGAAAGCACCTAGAGAGTATCTTTGGTATATTTGCTAGAGAGTTGACCTCAGAAATCAGGAAGACATCGATTTAAGTCCCTCTTCTGACACAGTTTGAGATTAAGTCAATGTTCTAGGCAACCAAGACTTTTTATTTGCAGGAGGGGAGCTGGGACTTATCTGCATTGGTAGAGGGAGTTTCTCTATACAAATTCCCTAATTCTAAAGGAAGTACATGAAGTACTAGGGAGTGGGAAAATGGGATAACTCTTTCTTTTCAGTATTAGCTAAATGTAGACTTGTCTCTTATACACTCACACTTGCCTTTCATTCCTTTTGCTTCTGGTATGTGGGCCTCTAAGGTCAGTTATAATGGAATTGCTACTTAGATGTTCACCACATCTCTGAAGGTGCTTTTGGGAAAATTCTTTTCTCCCTACCACCTCTGCATCTACTCCCTGTCCCTGGATTTCTTCTTCCCTGAAAATTGTCTCCTCTTGGATCATGGCCCCTATATTACAGGGCAGTGACATGAGAGTGAGACTCCTCTGACTCTATTTCCAATGTCTTTCCATCTCCTACCTTCCAACTTCCCCCACCCCTCCTTTTTTATTTTTGCTTTGGGTTGGACAGTGGATCTTGTAGTCATGCAGATAATAAGTGTATGTAGCCACATATACTTTGGAGGGCGGCTGTGGTCAGATGTACTTATTTATTACTGATAGGCATGCATGATCCAAAAAAAAATAAACTTCTGTTAGGAGACAGTTTTATATTCTGTACTGAACTTTGAGACTTCTATCGTCATAGCAGTAAACATATTATTTGAGGAAAATTGTGGAAATAAAATGAGCTGGAATTACCATTGGTAATCAGAATGTCTACATTGTCTAAGTTAAAAACAAACTTTTGCTAGGACGGTTTTGTTGAAAAATAAATCTTTTTGTGTTTAAAGTTGCATTGATGTACATTCTATGCTTGAACTTTTGATTTATTTCTCATTGATGTAATTGGTCCCCAGGCTTACTGAAGCAGTATTTTATGCAAAGAGCAAGTGTTTTTTTTTTTTTTTTTTAATAAGGAAGAAATAGGTTCAAAAAATGTGATCACCTTTATGGTTGTTGTTTTTGCTTTATTATTATCCTTTTCTTGCCATTTTAATAAATATAAAATCATCTTTAGTGGGTGGTGCATGTGAAATTATTCTATTTATTTATGCCACTAGAAGTAAAATCATAGATAACGTAAGTCAGGCCTGTGGCCCTTGATACTGGTGTATCTGCTGTACAATAGAAAGTCTTATTTTGTAAGGTCGAACCCTACTTGTTGCTTTGTACATAATAATCTGCAGCATGGTTAGCTCTTTTGACTGCCACATCACACTGCTGCCTTGACAGTCTCCTGAATATTGAGTTGTTTTTTTCACCAGAACTCTTTTTTCACTATCTCATCTCCTTGGGTCTATACTTTGCTTATAACTTTAGATATTTGAACTCAAGTATAGCACTTAACACTCATTCCAATGGGGTCCTGGAAACATCCCTTATAAATTTCATCTTGATAGCTTTAGTTCCTTTGTTATATTCTTTTTGGATCCCACTTCTTTCACCCACTGTATTTATACTTTCTTCCAGGTTTATGTCATCCTTTTCATTTTTGAGGGGGACTTAAGAGGGGTTTGGAAATGTATATTTTGTCTTACACTTTGTTGGAATGTCATTGTTTTATTTAGTTCATGTCATATTGTAATCTTATCATTTCTGGTTCAGTCTTAAATAAAAAGCCTACTTTAACATCCTCAGCTAATCCTTTTAGCAACTGGTTCCTTTTAGATGTTTTAATTTTCTTTGTCTCTGGTCAGGATTTTTTTTTTTGGTCTTCTCAGTACTTTGCAAACATTAGGTGCTTAACAAAGTTTGTGAAGTTTTCTGTTTTTCTCAGTTATTTATCTGTTGAGCTGAGCAGCTCATTTATTTAACTGAGGAAACTTTGATTAAGGAAAGAGCTTTTCAGTGTTTCTCTAACATTCTACCTATTTATGATTTAATTGTAATTCATTACTATTCATGGAAACAAATATATTTTTTGATTTCTCTTTTTCAGGCAATGTCTATGCTGCTTTAAGGAGTATAAGCACTTGGAGATTTTTAACCAAGTAGTATGTGCTCTCATTAACTTAGTGATTGCCCAAGTTCAAGCGCTTCGGGACCAGCTCTGTAAACATTGCACTATTAACATAGATTCAACATGGCAAGATCAGAATAATCAAGCTGAGGAACCATTGAATGTAGAAAGAGAGTCTCATGAAGAAGAAAATATAGAAAGACAAAAATCAGAGAAAAAAATAGACTCTACAAGGATTTGTAGCCTGACGGAGGAGGAGTCTACGAAGAGTTCTGATCCTTTTAATTTATGGAGTACAGATGAGAAGGAAAAACTTTTGCTATGTGTGGCAAAAATCTTTCAGATTCAGTTTCCCTTATATACTGCTTACAAGCATAACACTCATCCTACAATAGAGGTATTTTTTTTTAATATTTTGCTAATTTTCTTGGAGAAGTCATAGTAGTAAAACATTTGAACTCCACTTGAATAGAATGTATATGTGAAAAAATGATTACTACTTTATTACTGAAATCATTTTCACACTAAAGATACCCATTTAATAGTGCTACACTGATGGTTTTGTTCCTATTCTTCAGTATTTCAAATACTGCCTTTAAGATGAAAATTTTTGAGTTGAAATAAAAATGATATCTATTGTTTATTTTGGGATTATACGTAGAAATTTGTTCTCTTACAGTGATCTCATTACTTTATCTTTGGTCTATGTACTGTTACTGATGTTATACCTTCTTGTTTTTTAATGTTTCTGTTTTGAGAATCGTATTGAACTTTGAGAATAATTTTTTTGAAACTTATTTATTAGGAACAAAGTAAAATGTTGAATTTGGGAATACCATTATCAAGATAAAATAATTTATTATAAGTATTCAATCTACTTTTTCCTTTTGTGAAACTTAGTAACAACAAGTTTTTCTTTAGTATGTTAGTTTTAGGAGGCCGTGATGTCTACTAAGTACTTGACAAACTCTATCATTTGAAGCACTTTTAGAAGTTCTTCAGGCAATTTAGGTTCTTACCCTTGAAGACTCCTTTTGGCAGCAAGGGTTCTCGCCAGACATGAGTGAGTTGGTGAAATATACTTTTAAGTTTGTGTGATGGTTATGTGACCAAGAATCATAGTTTGCTAAGATGGATCATTAGATTATTTAAAATCAGTCTGCCTGTTTCAGTTATTGATACATTCTCTAAGTGATGAGAATTAATGCAGATTATAGAGTCTTTTATATGTCCTGAATCCTTTGAATGAATGAATTTTACCAAATGTGTGAGATAAAAAGAATTAGGTTATAGTATACATTACTCTTTTTTCTTAGCAAGGGATTGATTTTTATTAAGACGTTTGGATTCACAAACTTTACTAATACTAAATGACAATGGAAATTAATTGTAGATTTTGTTTTGTACTTATTACTAAAAATTCATAGACTTCTGTTATCCTATTTGGAGGTCATGGAATTTATTAATAATCAATTAAGATTAAGTACAATTGTTTTTCTTAATATCTTCCATAGCACTGCTCCAAAATCTTGGTATTTTTACTACTACAAATCTTTTACTCCCAACTCTACCTACTGACATAACTACCACCTTAGTTTATAAGCCTTTACCACATACATCTCACCTCAATTATTGCAGCAGTTGGTCCTTTTGCATCTGGTCTTTAACCACTCCAGTATATCCTTCACAATGCTACCAAAGTTATTTTACTTAAATGTTCCTCCTTTACTCAAGACAACTCATATTGCCTCTAAGATAAGACATAAACTCCTGTTTAGAATTTAAAGCTTAACCCCAAGCTACTTTTCTGAATTTAGTGGATTGCCTCTTCTACTTTCTGATACACAGCTGAATTGGCCTTATCTCTGTTCATTTAGGACTTTTTCTTTGCCTTCCTTGTGATTACCTGGTATGCACTCCCTTCCTGTCTTCCTCTAGTCCAGACCTCATCTCCCTTTATTTCACACACTGCCTTTTCCTTGAATACTCTTCTTATACTCAACTGATAGCACCTTTCTTCCTAACTACCTTGTATTTAACTACTTTTGTATATAGTTATAGCTATTCACTTCATATTTACAGTGTATAATACATTTATATAGGTCCTTGTTGTTTCTTCTTTTAGAATGTAAACTCCTTGGGAGTAGGAATTGTTTTATTCTTTCTTTAGCACAATACCTGACATTTAGTAAGTGCTTAATAAATACTTATTGGTTGATATAATCATATTGGGTGACTCTGGAGAAAAGTTAAGAGCTTGATATTATTGCTAGTAACTTAGCTCAAAGGTAGTTGAAAATTAAGAATTTTGGGAACAGATCAGGAGATTTCAGTTTCCTGTTAAGCATCTCAAACTATCTTGCAAACAAACTGACTGTAAAGGGTTGTACTTGAGGACCTATAGGGCCACCTTGATCTCTCTGAAAAATATATGAACTTTTAAAATAGTGATTCCATGGGAATAAGGATTCTTATACAATACAATCCCTTGCTCTGGAAGTTTTAATCTCATAGTATTGCTGTGGACACAGAGAGGTTAAATACCTTGTTCAGAGTCACTTAGCCTGAGGTATGTCAGAAGTACAACTGGATCCTAGACCTTTTTGACTTAGAAGCTAGATCATTATGTCTGTCTTTCTTTAGTTTCCCATCCTTTCAAACTGTTTATTCTATTTCTTTCTAAAGGGTTTCTGACAGGTCACTGATTTTTATTTTTTTACTTTTTATTATTATTTGTTTTTTGGAGGGCGATTGGGGTTAAGTGACTTGCCCAAAGTCACATGGCTACTTTTTGTGTCAAGTGTCTGAGGTGAGATTTGAAGGGCTGGTGCTTTATTCACTGTGCCACCTAGCCACCACTAGGAATCATTTATTTTAAAAAAGATTTCAAAAAAAGTTTTTGATGTAAAGCCTTCCTGCAAAGAGAGATCCCATTTTCATTCAGTTATCAAACAATTTTTATTGTGTGTAGAGAGCATTCTGTTAGTTTTTTTGGGGAGACAGAATTTAAGACATTGTTTCTGCCTTTATGAAATTAAAATATTAATAAGTGCATTAGAGAATTAGTTGGCAAACAGAGATCAGGTCCCACAGTGTGAAAGTCATCACTGTTGGAGATGTTACATAAGACTAAATAGGGTGGTGGCTTCTCAGTTCTTTAAAAGATAAGCACAGATTAACTTGTTAAGAGTGAAAATGGATACTGTTATAGGGAAACAAAAGATTAATCTAATTAATATTGATTAAAAAAACTTTTGATCAAAATTTCATATATAGTAAAATTTTGAATATTCAGTCAATATTAAGATCTCCCTCATAATAATGCATTTTGTATGCTAACAACAGAAGCATGAATATTTGTAAAAGTTAATGGTACCTTAATCTAGATGTGATTGTACCCTCAGGTCCTTACTTTTAAAGTCATCCTTTCCCATTTGAGGCTTTCTTAGGAGCTTTTTTTTTTTTTATCAACATCTCTATTACTTGGAAAATGGAGTTTTTTTCTATCCTGTAAGGTTGCTATGAAGATCAAATGAGGTATAGATAAATTGTATGAAACCTTAAATATGCACAAATTTTGTTCTCTGGTGCCTCATTGAAATACTATGTTGTTCAGTTCATGGGATATTTTATAATAAGTAAAATATTTTATTTTTAGTAACATTAGGTAATGGGACAATGACCAAATGAAAAAACCCTTATATTGCATTTTACTTTGTTTCATAATATTTAGACCGTAGTCTTAAGAATTTTCTTACTTATCAGTTTGTTTAGTGATCTAATATAAGTTTTTGTTTTAGATGCTACCATAATTATCATTTAGTAAAATGTAATCATTATTTGTCATAGCAGATTGTCAGAGAAATTGAGAGAATTCATGTAGCCTGCCAGCCCAATTATTCTTGTTTTGTGACCATGTTTTCCTTTTTTTGCTTCTCAATTATCTTGTACTTTTCTTTAAAAATTTTTAAGTTAAGAAAAGCAGTATTTTATAGTATGATAGGACTTCTTCTTGTATGACAGGAGTAAATATTTGATTAGAATTTTGTTCTGGATTTGGACTCAGAGGGCCTGACTTTAAAGTAAGGAAAGTCTCACTGCCTTTTAGGGTCTCAGTTTCCTTATCAGCAAGATGAGGAATAAAATGGGTGGCTTTAATCTATAATGCTGTAATCTCATGTATTCTGAACATTGGCTTTTCATTTTATTCTATTAGTGTAGTATATGAAAATGTATAGATTGTTGCTTTTTAGTTACAAAATGGGTATAAATGCATGTTAATTGAAATGCTACTAATGGAATTTTGTAATTGTTCAGATACAGTTTTCATGATTTTTAATGAGTAAAAAAGTGCTGTTCATTCTTGCTCCCGTAATTTTGGTCTACTAACTTTCATGTTGCAGCTCGGTGGTGTGGTACTGTTTTGGAGTCAGAAAGACTTCAAAATCCAGCTTCAGACATTTAGCCATGTGACCTTGCTTGAGTCACATAACCTCTGTCAGCTTCAGTTTCCTCACTTGTAGAATGAGTATAATAATAGCACCTACCTCACAGGGTTGTTGTGAGGGTTAATTGAGGTAACATATAACATGCTTTGCACACTTTAAGACAGTATATAAGTGCTACTTATATAAATGATTATGATTTGTGATACATTTATATGTAATGTAGGCTTATTGTGAATTTTTATGCTTCATGTTTAGCTACTCAGTTTTATTCATAATGAATATATTACTTGAATAAAAAATACTTTTATTTGCAGTTTTTCTGCAAGTTGAAACTTTTACTAGTTTTGACAGGGCATAACCCCATATTTCTTATTTTCCACCTATCAAAAATTAGTGTCTTGCAAGATTTGATATAGGAATCTTTAGGCCTATGTTTAATTATACAAAATATCTAGAGTTAAAAGGCTTAGAAATGGGCCTATTTTTTAGTTTTGAACAGAGTATTTTGCTTAAATCTGAGTGAAATTTTGGAATAAAATTTTATATATTCTTAATGCTTGATCATCCTTCTTAAATCATCTGAAAGCATCTAGGCTTAAAGAAATTTTTTTGAATAAAAACAAAAGGTTTGCAAAAAAAGTTTCTAGTGATACTCTTCCACTTAGTTTAGACTTTTTGAATGTGCTGTTTTTTAAATCATAATTTTGTAACATTTACCTTATCCTGCACCCTTAGCTATCAATAACAGTTTCAGGAAACATGAATTAAACACAGAAATCTTGAGAATAGCCACAGTAGATGTAACAGCATCTGTGTACTAATGCTTATACCGTTTAATATCTCTGACAACAGCAGTTTGGAAACAGTGAATTAGAAGAGCAGAGCCCTACTAGAAATAGGTATGCTGACAGCAGCAAGGAATTTTTGCATGATATAGATAGAAACATTAAGACCATTAATGTGAATATATTTATTAGAAATTTGACTATTAGAAAATACAATTTAAAAGTTCAAGATTTATTGTAGGAACAAATTTTTCTTCCTTCCCCAGAAGCCCCTGAAAGTGCCACTGAATTACAACATAGTACGATAAAGATCTTAGCTATCTAAAATCTTTGTGGAATCATTGTTTTCCAGTAAAGCCAAGATATTTTTCCATTTAAGCATGGAAAATCATCTCTGTTTTAACAATTTTAGATGGAAATCTTTTAAAAATATATTTATAAGTAGTGGCATAACTTATGCTTTTTTATTATTATTTTGCATTGTGGTTACTTGTGAATGTGTTGCAAACTTCTGTTAGACTGTTACTTCTGTGAAGGCACTGGGAGCTGGTTTAAACTTTTTATCTCAATCAGCTTAGTGCTCTGCCCACATTGGGTACCTGAATATTTCCTTGAAGACTTTGGGTCGTCATTAGGATCACCAAAAGAAATTTTTTTTTGCCAAGCTGTAATGGCATTAAGACTTGTTGGGTGTTGTTCACCCTAAGTAAGTGGTCCCAGATTGCTAAATTGTTTGAGATATCCCTTTTATTTAGTTGGCCATTTTTGTATATTCAGCTGTGGGTATTCGTATCTGTAAGAGGGTAGAGTGTTCTCTTGCTGTCAGTTACATATCACTTATGAATTCTGTCATTAATTCTGCCTCTAGCAGTATAATACTTTTCTGTCATTGCTTGAATTGCTTCTTACTTATATAAATAGATAAAAGAGGAGAGAAAATAGACCCAGGATGAAGGAGGGCCTTTCTTATGAGTAGCATGCCTCCACTTTCACTTCCTATACATTACAGAAATTTAATTCTTTTAATTTAATTTAATTCTTGATTATGCTGCTTTTAGATAGAATTATAGAATCTCACTTAGATGGGATCTTAAAATCATCTATTGTAGTTGGTACTTGAATGATATTCCTCTCCACAATATCGCTAGATAAAGATTTAGCAGTCCCACTTAAGCACTTACATTGAAGGCAAACTTAATACTTAGCAGAGTAGCTTGTTTGACCTTACAAATGTAATTGTAAATAAGTTTTTCCTTTATATTAACCTGAGATCTGTTTCTTAGCTACCTTTATACAAATGAGTTTTATGTAGATGAGGTATTATTGGATAATAATTGATGTTCATAATGGTAGGTCAGATGGTATAAGCACAAATCAGTTAAATACATTCATTTAGTTTTTTTAGGCATATTTTCACTTACCTTTAATACAAATGAGACAAGTTTGGGCTTTTAAAAAGGGAAGTAGGTAAAAATTATTTGTAACATTCATTTATATAAATTATGATCACTATGGCTTTACAAATAAAAGGTAGTAAAACGTGGTAGATAATTTTTTTTTTAACTGCTGATCTTGAAGAGATAGCCTTTTAAAAGTGCATTTTGCATCTTCTAATTTGTCTTAACTCCTCCCCCTGTCTTTTAGTTTATGTGAGCTAATTGTATTTCTTTTTTATCAGGACATTTCAGCTCAAGAAAGCAATATATTAGGGGCGTTCTGTGATATGAATGTAAGTAGAGTGCTTTTTTTTTTTTTAATTTTTTGACATTTAAGTCCTTTGTTTAATATGTATTGGCTATAAAGTATAAATATATATTGGCTATAAAGAAGTATTGGCTATAAAATTTTAAGTTTATGATGGTTTCAGATAATTATATATGTCCTTCTATCTTCACAGGATGTAGAAGTACCATTGCACTTGCTTCGTTATGTTTGTTTGTTTTGTGGAAAAAATGGCCTTTCCCTCATGAAGGATTGCTTTGAATATGGAACTCCTGAAACTTTGCCATTTCTCATAGCACATGCATTTATTACAGTTGTATCTAATGTGAGTATTGTACAGACCTGTTTCAATCCTTCCAGCAACAAATATATTTGAAAATAAGAAATTTGTGACCATAAGAGAGAGTGGATTATTTTAACCTATTTGTATGTATGTCATTTATACACACATATATAGCTATATATTTATACTCTTTGTATAATTTAAAAGAATGTTTATGAAAATACTACTCTCTTTTAAAATTGATTTAGTACTAATGGAATGACCATGAGGTTTAATATGTCTGAGTTATTAAGAATTGAGCTCTGAAACATTTAAAAAATTTAAACTTCATCCTTGATTAATCTTTATAATAAGGTCAGGTGAAAAATTTATTTTCCTTTGATACTTTTAATTTATAAGATATAAACTCAGTTCAGTTCTTAGCAGTTGACAATCAAACATTGAAATCTCTTGAATTTTGAAATCTTTTAGCTTGCTTTCTTAAGTTGTGGATATTTAATAGCATTCTTGAAAACTGTTCTTTAAAATAATCATCCTGCTGCTGTTAAAACTTCAAAATATAACTATTCAGAATATATATGTATAGATATAGATACTTCATTTACATACAATGGGTTTAAAAAAAAATAGGCTGCGGCCATGTGTATGCTCAGGCTTCAGAAGAGGCTTGCCTCTAGTGTCCTTCAATGTGGGAAGAAGGAGGTATGGCTTGATCCCAATGAGACCAACGAAATTGCCAATGCCAATTCCCACCAGCAGATCCGGAAGCTGAGTAAAGATGGGCTTATCATCCGGAAGCCTGTTATTGTGCACTCTTGTGCCAGATGCCAAAAAAATACTCTGGTTCAACAGAAGGGCAGGCACATGGGTATTGGTAAAAGAAAGGGTACTGCCAATGCTTGTATGCCTAAGAAGGTGACCTGGATGAGACGAGTGAGGATTCTGTGCCGTCTGCTTCATAGATACCGTGAATCCAAAAATATTGACCGCCACATGTACCACAGCCTGTACTTGAAGGCGAAGGGAAACGTGTTCAAGAATAAGTGGATCCTGATGGAGCACTTTCATAAAATGAAGGCAGACAAGGCCCAGAAGTAGTTCTTGGCTGACCAGGCTGAAGCCCACAGGTCTAAGACTAAGGAAGAACGGAGGCGTCGGGAAGAGCGTCTGCAGGCTAAGAAAGAGGAGATCATCAAGATTTTGTCCAAAGAGGAGGAAACTAAAAAATGATCCTCCCCTATTTCCTCTGTACATAGTGCCCTTCTATTTGGCTTATGCAATAAAAATGGACAACTGGTCAAAAAAAAATAGTATATGAAGCCTAGATTATCAGAGACAAATAAATTCCATGCCAAAAATACAGGAAAACTGGTTTCCCCAGGATGTCTTTTTATGCTTATAGTTAAGAAAATAGAGCCGGATGGAAATACCCTAAATGTTCAGGAGATTGGGAGAGCCTCTCATGAAAATAGACCTTTCAAGAAAGCAGCAAATTGTTATTTGAAGTTCTCTTGAAAAAGAATTAAATTCAGCAATTATTTATTAAGCAATATTAATATACTATAGACTGTGCTGAGCACTTATGATGTAAAGATGAAATGCCTTCAGGAAACTTTATGAATTAATTGATTACATAATATAACTTCAGTGACGGATCAGCAGGAAGGATAAATATAACGGTTTAAAAAATCAAATTCATTAATACAAGAGGCTGGGGGAGGAGACTTACTTAGACAACAGTTGGGTGACTTTGGGTTCTACATGAACCATCTGTATAACATGGAAGCTAAAAAAAATTAGTGTAATATTGGGCTGTTTTAAGAAGGCAATATTCTCTTTATTCTCTTCCTGGTCCGATCTTTTAAAGAGAAGATTGTGTTCAAGTTTAGGCCCCACATTTTGAGAAAGACATGGGTAAGCTAAAGGAGAGTGATCTGAATGTATCTATCACATGAGAATCTGTTAAAAGAATTGGGGATGTTTATTGTAGGGAAGATATGACTCAGAAAAGTGTTGTGTTTAAGTGCTTTCAGGGATGTCATGTAAAAGAATGATTAGAATTTATTTTTTGGCCCAATAGAGCAAAATGAAGACCAATCGATGGTGTAAACTACAAAGAAAAAAGTTTAGGATTGATTTTCTAAAAAATTGTAGCAAGTGGATCCAGATAGCTATTAATTCATAGCTTGGAGTTCTTCCTCTAAAAATAATTAGCAATAATAATAATTAGCATTTACAAAGCACATTAAGATTTGTGAAGCACTTTATAAATATTCCAACAACAAATATAGGAGTTAGATGTTAAATAATAAGGTCTTCAGTCTTCCAAGTGACTTTGGGCAAGTCACTTAACCCCAATTGCCTTGCCTAGCCCTTTAAAAAAAAAAAAAAGGCGGGGATAATAAACCATCCCTGTCACAGTTATTATAAGAATAAAAGGAAAGAATATGTGTGCAATGAATTTTTAATTTTTGTGATCATAAAAGTATTTAAATATTTATCTGGCAAACATATAAGATTGTTACAAACCATGTCATGCTTCATATCTATTTTATGTTCATTTGAGTTTTTTATCTTTGATATTATAATACATTTTATAGATTCACGTTTCCCAGTTGCTGTTGTACAAAAGGTTGGGCACAAAAGATCTATTTTATAACATTGACCTAGAAGTTATTAATTTAGTACCATTCAGAAATATTCCTTTTGACTACTTTTACTGCGTTTTTTTATTTAAGACCTAAATCTTTACTCTTGTTGTTGTTTTTACAGAATTTCTTTTTCGTTTTCAACATTCATTTCCATTAGATTTTGAGTTCCAAATTTTCTCTCCATCTCTCCCAACCCACCACCCCAAGATGGCAAAAATACTGATTACCCCTTCCCTTAGTCTGCCCTCTCTTATATTCCCCCCATTGCCCACCTTACCCCCTTCCTACCTTCTTTTTGGGCAAGTTGGATTTCTATACCCCATTGCCTGTATATCTTATTTCCTAGTTGCACGTAAAAACAGTTTTTAAACATTTGTTTTTAAAATGTTGAGTTCCAGATTTTCCCTTTTTCCCTCTTTACCCTGCCCCCCCCCTTTGAAAAGACAAGCAATTCAATATAGGTTATACAAGTGTAGTTATGCAAAACACATCCATAGTAGTCATGTTGTGAAAGGCTAGCTATATTTCCCTCCATCCTATCCGTCCCCCATTTATTCTATTTTCTCCTTTGATGCTGTCAAAGCAAAAATGTTTGCTTCTGACTGTCCCCTCCCCCAATTTTCCCTCCTTTCTACCATTCCCCTCCCCTTATCCCTTTCCCCATCCCTTTTCCTGTAGAGTAAGATACCCAGTTGAGTGTGTATGTATCCCCTCCTTTAGCCAAATCCAATGAGAGTAAGGTTGACTCATTCCCTTTCATCTCCTTCCCTGCTCTTCCCCTCCATTATAAGTGCTTTCTCTTGCCTCTTTTATGTAAGGTAATTTACCCTATTCTGTCGCTCCCTTTCTCCTCCTAATATATTCCTCTCTTACCCCTTAATTTTATTTTTTAAATATCATTCCTTCATATTCAAGTCACTCTATGCCTTTTGTCCACATATACATACACGCATATACACATATATACAGACACACATGTAACACATACATATACATAAATGCACATTTTCCCTTCAACTATCCTAATACTGAAAAGTGTCATGAGTTATAAATATCATCTTTCCAGTTCAACTAAACAGTTCAACTTTAATAATTTCTTTATGATTTCTCTTTCCTGTTTACCTTTTCATGCTTCTCTTCTTGTATTTGAAGTCACATTTTCTGTTCAGCTCTGGTCCATTAAGAATGTTTGAAAGTCTTCAATTTTATTGAATGTTCATATTTTCCCCTGAAGTATTATACTTAGTTTTTCTGGGTAGGTGATTCTTGGTTTTAATCCTAGCTCCTTTGACCTCTGGAATATTATATTCCAAGCCTGTTGATCCCTTAATGTACAAGCTGCTAGATTTTGTGTTATCTTGGTTTTATTTCCACAATACTCAAAACAGCTACTGCTGCTGTTGCCACTGTCCCAGGACTGGGTGAAGACCTTTCTCTTCTGTCATCTAGGTCCAAGAGAGTCCCCCACTGACCTTTTACCTTGTCTTTGGTATTTATGTGTTGAGAAGTCTGGAAACTGCCACAGCTGCCAATGGTTCAGTCCCATGATACTTACTCTGTTCAGTCTGTGCAGTAGTCAATGCTAGACTGCACTTAGCTCTCAGCCCGGTGCAATAGACCTGTTGGTCTGCCAGGCTGTCTTCACCTAGAGATGTGTTTCACTCTTATCATTTTGTGGTTTCTTTAGCTCTAAAATTCATTTAGAGTCAGATGAGCTTTTTCCTTATCTTGTCTGATACTGGACTTTCATATCACTTCCTGGCTCTCTGTATGTATTCTGTTACACTTACACCATGAGTCCATTCCTCATTGCCCCCCAAACTTTTATATTTTAGTATGTAAGTACTAAATTTATTATGTAAGCTCTTTGAGGGCAGAGATTGACTTGCTTGTTTGTTTTTATCCCTAGTGCGTAACATGTAGTAGTGGTTTGATATAAGTTCTCCGTTGTGAAGAATATAGATACTACTTATAGAGGAAATGACCTGGTGGAATTTGCTTTACTCTATATCTAAAGATGATGATACGTATTTAATAGGATCTTTCGTCATCTCATTTTGCAGTATTCATTCTTAATATTTGTTACCAGACCACCATGAAAATCATTACAGCGTGTGCATAAGTATCAGTTGCAGATGAAAAATTCTATGAAGATCTCATTAATAACTTCCAAATTAAGTCAGCATAATGCTTTGATATTTGATGACTTCAAGGCAAAGGTGGGATTAGGTGAGAATGGTGAGAATCAATGAGAAAAATAGTCTTTAGGATTAAGGGATTAGATATTTTCAGACAGTATAGTACCTTCAAATTTTTATGTCATGAATACTTTCTCCAAGACAAAAGTAGTAGGTACTAGACGTGATGAGTACGAAATAACATAACAAAGAAAACTATTTCCTTTCTGGCCGCTCTCCTGGACTTGACCATTGTCTCTAAAAACTCATCTTCCAGCAAGATTACATCAACTCTGAAATTTACCTCTTTAGTACCCCGTGTTTCTGGGCCTGCTCTTTTCCAGCCCCTGATTGGAGAGAATGGACATTGTAAAACTATGTGATATGTTTCTAAAATGACTCCTCTTTTCTTTCATGTTTATATGTACCTAGATATTTACACATTTGTCTCCCATTAGAATGTGCGCTCCTTTAAAGCAACAATTATCTTTACCTTTTTTTATATCCTCAAGTGTTAAGCATAGTGACTGGCACCTAGTAAGAATGCAAAAAATAAAATAGTAAAAGCTTGTTGGTACAGCTATCAAAAGTAATTTTTTTAAAGTGTGGATTTGACGATGTTTTTCAAGCTATGCCTGACGCAGGCAGGTCCTTTGGTATTTTAGTTCTAATGTTGGAACAAAAGAGACTCTTACTATATCATTCAACAGTTTAAAAAATTTATTTAGCTATATAAGAGGAAAATCATTAAATAAGAACATATAGAGAGGGCACCAGAGGTCTGAGATGGCACTCAGTGTCATTCAGTGACACCAGATGAGAGAATGCCTAGTGGGAAGTAAGGTGTAAGAAGACTGGAAAAGTAGAAGGGGGCCTAGTTTATGAAAAGTTTTGAATGCCAAATGGGATGTTGTATTTACCTGTACCAGAGGGCTGACACCATTAGTGGAGAGAACGGGGGGGTGTCTTTGAGGGATATTGTGAATGAGAAATTGACAGACCTTGGCAGCAGATTGGATCTTGGGAATGAGAAATAATGAAGTCAAGGATGACAACGATGTGAGCCTGAGGAGCTGGGAAAATGATGGTGCTCTGACCATAAATGGGGGAGTTTGGAGGGGCAAGACTTGTTCTGTGGGAAAGATGAATTCATTTGTGAACATGTTAAGTTCATGCCAAAGATGTCTTTGGCATATCATTTTTGATGTCTGAAAGGCAGTTGGGGAGGTGAGATAGAAAGTCAGGAGATATGGTAGGAGAAGATTTGTAGATTTGAGAATTATGTGTATTGAGATGATAATTAAATCAAATTACCCTGGTGCCTTGATAAAAGAGGGAGGATTGGATCTTGTAAACTAAAAGTAAATAAATAAATCAATTTTTAAAAATTAAAAAAAGAAGAAAAGAAAAGAGAATAATCACAAAAGGTTCAAAACCTTAAAAAAAAGAAAAAGAGGGAGATCTAGGACACTTGACGATTGTGACCTGAATGAGTGTTCAGCAAAGGAGATTAAGTAGTGGTCTGATAGGTAGGAGGTGAGTATTGGGAATTTAGAGAGATTATCAAGGAGAAGAGCATGCCTTGAGAGAGGTCAAGAAGAATGAGGATTAAGAAAAGCACGTTGGGTTTGGCAATTAAGAGATCTTTAAAGTTTAGAGAGAGCAGTTTCTATGGAATGAAGAGATCAGAAGCAAAATTCTAGTGAGTTAGAAAGAAAGGCAGTACAGGTGCCTATCATAGATGGTCTTCTCAGGGAGTTTAGCCACAAAGGGCAGAAAAGATACAGGACAGTAGTTTAGGTAATGATCTAATGAGGGTTATTTGAGAATGGTGGAGACTTGGGCATGTTTGTAAGCAGTAGAGAAGGAACCAGTGGAGAGGGAGAATTTGGAGACAGTGGAGTGGGAATGACAGTGAGAAGTCTGTTGGAAGAAATAGGATAGAATGGAATTGTTTATGCATTTAGAAGATTTTTCCTTGTTAACATAGAAAAAGCTAGCCTGTCCTGCATGTTAGGGCCTCTGAAAATATTGCTTCTGTAATATTTAACTTAAACTCCCATGGCTCCCTACTGTATCTAAGATGAAACATGACCTCCTTTCTTTGACAGTTAAAGCTCTTCACAACCACACTCCTTCCAATCTTTTCAGTCATTTAATATAGTTATTAATATAGTTCCCTTTCCTGGACTCTGTAGTCTAGTAGTAATAGCCTACTTTTTGTTCCTCATAGACAGTGAGGAACAACTCTCTCATCTTCATGCCTTTGCATTGGCTCTTCCTCAAGCCTGGAATGCTTTCCTTCCTAACCTGTACCTTTTTAGAATCCCTGCCTTCCTTTTAAGATTTCAGTAAATCACCGCCTCTTACCCTCTTGCATATTGCCCTTGTCTCTAGTTGCTAACTGCTTTCCTCCATAAGGCTTCCTTCAGAGAGAGAGAGAGACAGAGAGAGAGAGAGAGAGAGAGAGAGAGAGAGAGAGAGAGAGAGAGAGAGAGAGAGAGAGAGAGAGTGTGTGTGTGTGTGTGTGTGTGTGTGTGTGTGTGTGTGACTTATATACATAATCAGTTTTTTTCCTCTCCTCTCCTTAGACACAGAGGTGGGGAACCTGGGGCTTTGAGGCCACATATGGCCCTCTAGGTCCTCAGGTGTGGACCTTTGACTGAATCCAAAAATCACAGAGCAAGTTCCCTTAATACAAGGCTGCACTTAAGGACCTAGAGAGCCACATGTGGCCTTGAGACCAACGGTTCCCCACCCCTGCTAGAATTTAATTTGATTTTGCTTTTCTTTGAATCAGTAGCTTGTGCTTGATCTAATAACCAGTGCTTAGCATAGACTTTTAAAAATGCTTGCTGATTATACTTGATCAACCAGTGTAACTTTGTGGGGGAAGAGAAGAGTTTACAAATTTTCAGGCTGGAATTTTGATCCTTTGTAGGAGATGGCAGGTACCTAAATTGAGCCTTGAAATAAACCAGGAATTCTAGTATGTGAAGATGAGGGGTGAATTCTTTCTGAGCATGAGTCTGTGCATATGTATGTACGCAGGATATGTTAATACTATGTAGGAGAAAGAGCAAGAAAGATCATTTTGAGGTAAACATGTAAAAAGAGAGTAAGTAATGTTTAGTAAATCTGGAAAGGTAGATTGTAGCTAAGATTGTGAGCCAGAAGAGTTTGTATTTGAGTGGGCTTTCCTTATATGTGAAATACATGTGTTGCCTACCAAAAAAATCACAGCTAGTTGTTTGCAAAATAGTAATTTTTTAAAACAAAGAGCTCCTTTGCATATAGTATTATAATTTATCCTTTAAAATGAGGCATAGGAACAGGACCTTTGATTACATTGGTATAAAGAGCTCTCTGATAAAGAAACTCCCACTTTAATTGAGGCTCATCATTTTCTTTTCTTTGTATTTTCTTCTAGAACACTGAGTGGTTAAATGATTTGTCCTCAGCTATACTGCATATACATACATACATACATATATACATACACTACATATGTATGTATATGTTCTCTATTATAATGTGTTGCCTCATTCTGTAGAATTTACAATTTAAATATGCTTTTTGTAGGAGTGGCAAGATAAAAAACCTTATTTGTTTTATTTTATTGTTTTCTTTTGTAAAAAATGATTATTACGTGCTTATATAGAAAGTAACGGCCTTCTATTTTTCTTATAGATTAGAATATGGCTGCATATACCTGCTGTCATGCAGCATATAATTCCATTTAGGACCTATGTTATCAGGTAAGTTTTTTTGAGTAACACAGTATATTGGTTTAATTTAATATTTCTATCACATTATATCAACAGCTATATTTATTACCTAAAAGCTAAGAAGTTCCCAATTTTTTTGGAGTTATGGGCTCAGATTCCATCTTCACTTTGGTGTTGCCTTTGTTGCTGAGTTTTCTTAACGTTATCTTTAGGACCTCTTTTAGGAACTTTTTTCCTAGTGGGAAGCCAGTTTTTTTGTGTTGGAGTATTGGAGGGGGAGATAGTTTGTATTGGATGCTATCTCTTGCCAGAAGTGAGTATAGTATCATAGATTTAGAGATGGAACAGCCTTAGGTGTCTAGTTTCCTAATTTTAGAGATGAGGAAAATGGAAACCCAAAATTTTGCCCAGGGCTTACTTAAGGCCTTATCTAATCATTAAGTACTATATTCAGTTGAAGTTCCTTGTCTCCCAGATTTTTTGAGCCATAATAGCCTGTGGTGTTGTGGGGGAATCTTTCTTGCCTATGCATCTGGTATCCCAGCTTTGCCATATTTCTCTTAGCTTTATTGTTCATTTATTTCCTTTCATACATAATAGTGAATTCATTAGAGCCTTGGTGAAAACAGCTGTCCCAAGCTGGTGCTAGAACAAAGTGATTAGACAATATGCAACAGAACAGAATTCCAGTCATCCTGGATGCTAAATTTTATTTAGCTGCTGTTCATACCAAGTGAGCTCCTAGGTTCATATCAATCCAAATAAAGGAGTCAGATTTTCTACTGTTTAATACAGCTGCCGGTATAATAACTCTGCTAGCAACTGTATGTTTTAATCTCTCTCCCTTAGTACCTCAGTTTTCAATATCTAAAATCACAGAGTCAAAAATAGATGAGTTGCCTGAGACACCTAGAGGTTAAGTTACTAACTTCAGACCACCTAGCCTTTTCTTCCTCTCTCCTGTTGACTAAGTGTGATTAGTTGACTAAGAGTCTCAGGTGGAATTTAAACTGCCTTTCTGATTTCATATCCCATACTTTACCATACTCCTGATTCCTCCATGCTCGATTCATTCTCCCTAGAGCCAGTCACTTAAACTCTTTGGGTCTCTGTTTCCTTATTTGTAATACCAGGTTTTGTACTTAATAGTATTTTCAACAAGCATTTGTTAGTCTATTTCTAAATGTTATGCTCCTATGACAGTTTGGTACTCAGTTATTCTCTGATAATTTTCTTATTTTTGCTTCCCAGGGTGTTTTTCTATTTTTTTTTTTTTTTTGCTTGATCCAATAATGTGATTGGGAGTGGGGGGAAAAAAGAATTGCTAATCTATTTATATTTTTTTTGTCCTTTTCATCATTAAAGTATTACAAACAGTTGACAAAATCTATATAAATTTCTAAGCCACTTATTAAAACATAAAACTTTCTATTAGTTTGGAAAAGCAGTAGGGCAAGGTGCGTGTTTTGTCACCCTTCCCACACAGATATTGAATGTAACTTTTTCCACTTAGAGAGGATAATCCTTTGATTAATGCATGATTTTAATCTCAGGCTCTTACACAGACTAGGAATGTAAATATTAAATGCAGTCATTTTAGCAAAATTACATTATAGTAAAAAAATAATAGTTACATTTTGGAGTCTGTTGTTACCATATTTCTGTTAGGAGTTCCTCCTCTTTTCAAGCATCAGCATTGTAGAAAACAGCAACATGTAAGTAATTCTTAGTGTGTTTTTTAAAAGTCAGGGGAAAAAAGATGAACTCATTCATTGTCCAAAGTGCACACATTTTACACTGAGAAATCTTTAGATTAAATTAAACATTTCAGGAGTGAGAAATGTGGTACCTCAAGGCCACATGTGATCTTATAGGTCGTTGGGTGCAGACCTTTTGATTGAGTCCAAGTTTTACGGAGCATATTCTTTTATTAAGGGGATTTGTTCTGTGAAGTTTGGATTCAATCATAGGACCAAACTTGAGGACTTAGAGAGCCGCACATGACCTCAAGGCCCCAGGTTCCCCACCCCTGGATTTCATTGTTATATTCCTTAGTTGTTATGTCTGCTGTGGTGGGGGGAAAATGATCTTAATTTTAGGAAAATCCTACATCTTAGATTAATATTCCATTCTTATCTGTGATTGCTGTTTCATTCCCTTTTGCTTATCAATATCAGTCATGAAAAGACATTTTTGGAATGTGTACCATTTGTAGATTGTCATTATTTACTTAGACTTTGGTTACAAATCTGATTTTTTTTTTGTTTGGTTGGTTCTCTGCTTGCCATCCCCTCTCCCACTTTACCCTAACATTATTTGCATGATATGTATAAGGTATTTAGATTTGTTAATTAAATTAATTTGAAGGACTCTGGTTTTATAGGAAGTACAGATTTTTTCTTTTTGAATATTTTAAAGATCAAAGTGGAAAGGAATTGATCTACATATCTGCCTTTTTGGGATTTCTTTTTATCTTTCTCATTATTTCAGGTATTTATGCAAACTTTCTGACCAGGACTTAAGACAGAGTGCTGCTAGAAACATGGCTGATTTAATGTGGAGCACAGTGAAAGAACCATTGGATACAGCCTTGTGCTTTGACAAAGAGAGCCTTGATCTTGCATTTAAATACTTTATGTCACCCACATTGACAATGAGGTTGGCTGGACTAAGTCAAATAACAGTAAGTTGCATGTGTTTTTTAGTAATTTATTTTGAATAAATTTTGGTTTGCCTAGGTTAGAAATAATTGAAATTCACTCAATTCTTTTTTATTATTTTTAAAAATTATTTATTATGATTTATTTACTTTTGTTATTCACTGTAGTTATTTTATTATTAAGTGGGAACACAAATAAAAGGAACATTAAATACATCCAGTTGAATTATGGGAATATTATATCTAAGCCAGTATAAATTTTATTCACCTAGTTCTGTTATATGTTTTTTGCCTAGAGAATGCCCACTGTAGGATTTGTGATGAATTAAAACACTCATGAATATTTAGTTTTTTTTTTCCTTGAAAAATATTTTCATCTATTGGCTTGGCTTTCATACTGACAAGTTCCTTTTAAAAACTTTGGAGAAGTTGTAAAGTATTTTCAGAGGCTTTTTCAAATAAAATTGATTAAACAGCTTTTGGTTTTGAATTTTCTTAGTAGGTGTTAGTTTTTTTAAAAATTGATATTGGCAACATTTCTGAATTTATTTTTGATAATAATTTGTTGATAAATTAAGGATAAAAATTATTGTAAATTTTTCTTAACTATTTTTTCCAGTGTTTCTATTGGATTCTCAAATTTTTCCAATGATACCTGTGAAATTGTAGTGCTTGGGATACAGTTGCAAGTGTATATTTTTTATTTTTAATGGTGTTATTATTACTTTCCCAAATGTTAACATTGCTTCATTTCTTATCCGTGCTAATAAAAAATGAGGTAGGAATATATTCTTGGTTGCATTTTGAAGTAATGTTTCTTTTTTCTAATCACAGAATCAGCTTCACACCTTCAATGATGTGTGCAATAATGAATCTTTAGTTTCAGACACAGAAACGTAAGTGAGAATATTACTTTGAGTACTTCTGCTCAGGTGCATTTATAGTTGAGAGTCAGGTCTCCTATATGGTCTTTTGTGGTTATTGATCTTTTAGTGATGACAACTGTGAGCTACTAACTACTGTAATTTTTTTGTTTTAAGGCTTCATAGCATATTTTAAGTTAGAAATCCTTCGAATCAATTACTCTCTTTTGAATAATATTTTATTTCCCTTCCTAATTACATGCAAAACAATTTTTAACATTTTAAAAAATTTTTGCGTTCCAAATTCTGTCCCTTTCTCCACTACTCTCGTTCATGAAATGGTGAGTAATCTGATATAAGTTATGCATGTGCAGTCATGTTAAATATTTTCATATTAGCCATTTTGTGAAGAAGATTTGAACAAGAAAGAAACAAAGAATGAAAGAAAGTTAAAAATAGCCTGTTTCAGTCTGCATTCAGGCAACATTAGTTCTTTCTTTGGAGTTGGATAGTATGTTTCATCTCAAGTCATTTGGGATTGTCTTGGATCATTGTATTACTGAGAATAGCCAAGTCATTCACAGTTCTTCATCATGTAATGTATTTGTTACTGTGTGCAGTATTCTCCTGGTTCTGCTCACTTCACTTTGTATCAGTTCATGTAAGTCTTTCCAGGTTTTCCTGAAGTCATCCTGCTTATTCTTTCTTATAGCACGGTAATATTTCTTTACAGTCATATATCCTTGCCAGCATTTATCATATTCCTTTTCTGTGATATTAGCCAATCTGATAGGTGTGTACCTCAGAGTTGTTAATTTTCCTTTCTGTAATCAGTAGTGATTTAGAGCATTTTTTTTATATGACTATAGATAGCTTTGATTTCTTTGTTGGAAAACTGCCTGCTAATATACTTTGACCATTTATCATCTGGGGAGTGGCTTGTATTCTTGTGAATTTGATTCAATTCTCTATATATTTGAGAAATGAGACCTTTATCCGAGATACTTGCTGTAAAATTTTTTCCTGGTTTTCTGCAAAGCAGTTATTACTTTAAACAGCCTTAGTTTTGTAGTGTTAAAAATTTACCAGCAGAAAAAAGTTAGAGAAAGAAATTTAGAAATTGAAAGTGTGCAACTTTACAAGATGCCTATATTAGCTGTATTCATTCTGTATATAGTCTTGGAAATAATTTGTTAAAAGTTAGTTTCCAAGGAAAGATTATACTCTTCCTAGTTTGTACTTCCATATTATTTCAGAACTGTTGTTTAAATCCACATGTAAGTATGTAGACTATTCTCAATTTTTTCTCTTACTAATTCAACTGCTCTTGTAGTATTGTAAATAGGCATTCATTCCATGTCATTATTTCCTAAAAGATATAGCATGGAATGATGTTTTTAGATACCAAGGAATTCTGGTTTTTTTATTTCTAAAATGAGGACATGATTATCATAAATAATGAACAATTAAATAAAGATTAAAATAATAAAAAAATTTAACTGTTAAAGGGTTATAAATATATTAATATCCTACTCACATATTAGCCCAGTTTAGAAAGTGTGCAAAAAGGGAGAATTATATAGTAAATACTTTGTAATTAATAAATAAACTATTTAACAATAATAAAAGAACAAGTTTTATTTGTTTAAAGTTGGTCTATGTTTTGAGATACGGAGTTTGGGATAGGAATTGCAAGGAGACTTGACTGAAATTGTTCATCTCTGCATAGTAAGGAATTATAATGGTTTGTCCTATGACTTATACTCATTATCTGTCCTCCACTCAGCGGCCAAACTATTGTTCTTAAAGTACAAGCCTGTGCTTAGTGTTTGGTTGCTCAATACTTTGTTGGCTCCCTATTACTTCTAGAATCAAATACAAATTTTGAAATCTGAGACCTTTCACTATGTAATTCCAACCTTATCTTTCCAGCTTTTTATATTACTTCCTTTCACACACTCAGCCATCTACTTGAACTGACCTGGCTATTTCCAGCATATGCATACTATCTCTTGTCCCTGTGATCTTTTGTTGTGAGTGTCCCCTCCTAAATATAATGCACTCCTTACTTACCTGTTAGAATCCCTACCTTCCTTTAAAGCTTAGCACAATTGTTTATGCATGAAACTTTTCCATATTCCTCTAGATCTTTTTTGTTTTGTTTTGTTTTTTGTTTTTGTTTTTGATTCAATTTTTAATCCTGTATACGCAACAAAGATAAGAGTTTTTCACATAGCTTTGATGATAAGTACATTTCTAAACTTTAAACAGAAGAAATAATGTTAGGAGAAAAAGAAAAGGTTTATGAGTTTAATTTACCCATGGAGTAGCTCTCATCTAGATTATGCTTAACATGCCTGAAATGTGTGTGTGGAAGGGCTATTGTACCCTGATCTAATTTTTCTAAAGAGTTAAACTAATGAGGCTTGTGTGTAGCTAGTGAGAAAAACTTGAGAACTTGATTCTCTTTTATAAATGGGTCATTAAAGCCATTGTGCTTTATCCAAAACCTTTTGATTTTAAAAAATGGGAGTTCTTTGTACATAGGTCCTACATAGGTTGTATTATATAAATTCTGTATATTTGAAACGAGTGTTCTGCAATTCCTCTCTGATTTTGTATACTATCTAGCAGCAAAGAGAAGAGCTATTTTCTACCCATCTTCTTCATCACTAAATAAAGTGTTCTGAATTTTCTTGTATTATTAAAAGCTTCTCATTTATTGATACTTCAATTAAGGAGGATTTTTTCTTTCTTTTTTTGGAGGGGGGAAGGCAGGGCAGTTGGTGTTAAGTGACTTGCCCTCTAGGTCTTACTTTAGTATATTATGAGATTACTTTATATTTTGTCTGTATACCACATAGATTTATGTGAATATATTGTCTCCTTTGGATGGATCATAAACTCCTTAATGGCAGGGACTGTTTGTTCAATTTTTCCTTTGTATCAGAACACAGTAGAATGCCTGGCATTTAGTAGACATTTAACAAATGCTTGTTGGTTGACTGATTATCTGACACCTTGAATTGAGAGAGTCATGTACTGGGAGAATATACTATAGGTCTTTATTTACTAGACTTTGGGATCAGAGATTTTGTGTGCATGGAAGGATGCAGAAACCTTAAAACTTTCCAACCTAAAAAGATTGTAGAGAAAGTGAAAAGTTCCCTTTTCTAGGGAGGGGGTGGCAGAAAGGAATATCTAATTCAAACTTAGTAAGCATTCTTACAGTATCCTTATGTTTATAACTCATATGATGTTATACTTAATTTAATATCACAGTTATAACCATTTGTGTAAATAATTTTATTAAAATGACAAATCAGTTCACTTGCTTCTTGGGTAGAAACTCTTGGTATTTTGAGGCTAATTGACATGTAAAGCTATTTTGTTTCATATGTTAGTCTTTTAAACTTCTAGTAGTTTTATTTTTATCATTGTTTAATCTGCAGCTTTATAAATTTCTTTCCTTTCTACACTATTTTATTCATTAATGATTCTTATCTGCTTAAACTGATTAAAGAACCTTTAGTTTGTTTTGTATGAATATATATGGATGAATATAGCTTGGAATCTGGAAATCTCATCTTTGAATTAAAAAAAAAAAAACAACAATAAAATCCAGCTTCAGACAATTAGTAGCTATATGATCCTGGTCAAGTAATTTTATGCCACAGTTCTTTATAATAGTGCTTAAGTCCATAAAGTACTTTACATGTATTATTTCATTTGATCCTTTTCTAGGAGATAGAAATTAGTATTATCCCCATTTTACAGGTAAGGAAAGAAGCTGGGTGCATAACTCCATTTTGCCACCTTGCTCTATATATCATATGATAACATGTATAAAGTATATATAAAATTACAGCTAATTTAAAAAAAATATTGTTTTAGTAAAAAAAAGTTAAAAAATTTGAAAGTGACATAGCTTTTTTGTGATACTTCTTACTGTACCTTTAGCTCAATTGCTTACATATATTTTAAATTCTTCACTCTTAAGTAACAGTAGAAAGGAGGGAAATGTTACACAGTTTATCCGGAGATTTTTGTTGGTAGTTGTCAAATGCCTAAAATGTAACATTGCTAAAAGATTGTGTATAGTACTTCTTACAAAACTTCTAAGCACTTTAGAAAGAATTGATTTTAAATTTTGAAAAAATAAAATATGCAAATGAAATTAAAGAGATTATAAAGAATATCATATGACATTTTTTAGGGTATTTAACCCACCTTTTAGCAAGGTGGGTGATGTAGGTCTACAATGTGACATCATTTTAATGATCTTATTATGATAGTGTATATTTCTGAATCTTTTTATTTGAAATGTTATGTATGTAAAATTTGATCACAGTATTCCAAAATAATATACCCTCAGCACTCATCAGTCATTGCATATGGTAAACTTGAAATTATTTCTATTCCCCCAGAACTGCTTTGGATTACTTTTTTGTAGTTTTACATTTTATGTTTCATTACTTAGTACCTCCTGTAATTTCTTTGTCCCTGCTAATTTCTATACCTTTGCTAATTTATATTGATACTATAGGTGTTCCCATTTTATGTAAATTTATTTGATCTCTTAGTTGATCATTCTTAGTTTGTTTTAGGTAAATTAAAGAAAGAATTAATCTCCAGACTTCTTGAGATTTTATCTTGCTTTTTTTTTTGCCATACTGTAGCTATTTTATGTCTTTGCATTTGTCATCAGATTTCAAGATCATATTAAAAATTGAGTAAAAAATATGAAATATTCAAAACATGCTGTGTATAAATGCTCTTAATTTTTTCTAGAGTACTGCAGTTACACATACCCTTTTCACCTTAATTTGACTAATTTATTTATTTTTAGTTTTCAGCATTTGCTTCCACAAGATTTTGAGTTCCAGATTTTCTAACTATCTCTCCCCACCCCCTACCCTAAGATAGCATTCATTCTCATTTTTGCTTTCCCCCAATCTGCCTTCCCTTCTTTCTTTTTCTTTTTCTCTTTCTCCCTCTCCTCCCCTTTGCATGCACACGTGCGCGCGCACACACACACACACACACACACACACACACACACACACTCCCTCCCTACTACCTCCCCTTCTTTCTCCCCTTCCCATCAGTTTTCCTGCAGGGCAAGATAGGTGTACCATACCTTAAAACTGTCAGTCTGATTTTTTAAAAATGACTTAATTCAAGTTAGAAACTTTGGTTTTCTAAGGTTCATTCTTTGGTTTTGTGCTTCATTACCTTTGTGTGCACTCTTTGTTCTCTATTTTGTGGGGTTCCCCTGGGTCATAATCAGAATTTTATACTTAAACAAGTCTAAATAAAATTGTGATATTGTTGGAGAAAGTTTCCATGGAATGAAGTAACGACTTAATAATGTGCTTTTCAGTAAAGCTCTGTAACTTGATGTGAGCTATATAAAGCAGATGATTAATAGGATGTTTTGGTAGGACTCCTTATTTGATTTGAAAGCCATACTAAATTCTATTTAGGGGTAATAATAATTCTATGTAGAAAGAACCATAACATATTTAAACTGTCCCTTGAATATGCTCCAGTTTATATTTGTTCTTGAAGTTATCACCTTTCCCTTCCTTTTCTCCCTTAATATAATCTCCCATCCTCTGTCATCCTGACATGGGTCAGGTCTTTCTTCCTCTTAACCCCTTTTGTGGTATTCCTCTTTGAAGTCTTGCTTCTCTTGCCTTTTACCAAGATCTCTTCCTTCTCCCTTACTTCTTGGAGAATGGAGAGATGTTCAATTTTTTAAAATATCTTTTTGTTTTTGGAGGAGAGAAGACATGGCAGCTGGGGTTAAGTGACTTGCCCAAGCCCACATGGCTAGTAAGTGTTGAGTGAGGCAAAATTTGAACTTAGGTCCTCCTGACTC
>CM053595.1:235272988-235299401 GCA_028646575.1 Pseudocheirus occidentalis
CCCCCCCCCCCCCCCCCCACCGCCCTTCTCCTCTCCCAACTGCTTTGTACCACAGTAATCTTGAGCAACTTATTAAAACTTTTGCACTCAATTTTTGTCACTTAACAACTGCTCAAATTCCTTTTGTGCAGTGATTCCCCAGCTAGAGCTCTAAATCCTGCTCTTCATCCTTGAATCACTCTCCTTGCTGATTTGCCCACCCAGAAATCAAGACTGCTTTTTGTTCCATTTATTTGATTTAGCTTATTTCACCTGCTGCCTCCTTATTTTTCTTATATTACCTCTTCATATTTTATTTCTTAAACCACCTTGATCTTCTCCCCCAGAAGGAATTAACTTCTGTGGGAGATGATATTTTTTCCCTTTTGTTATATACTGGTAAGAGTTTTTTGGGGGAGAGGAAGGATTGTTTTGTTTATATTGTTATAAGTGATGGATTATTTAGTTGGATTCCAACTTATTGCATTTCTGTTCTTAGTATACTCTTCTCTTCCCCATCTTTTCCAACAATAAACATTTGGTGATGGATAACATCAGTTAGACAGCTAGAGAAGATAGGGTTGACTTGACTTTGTTTCTGATACTTCAGTGGGTCTGTAATCTGTTTAATGTGGATACTTTCCCCTAGCCAGTGCATCAGCATGGAATCAGGTCTGGTCTCTGACTCTTACTAGCTCTTTGACCCTGGATAAATTGTGTAATCCTAGTTGCTACAGTTTCTCATCTTTAAAATGAGCTGGAGAAAGAAATGGCAATCCACTCTAGTATCTTTGCCAAGAAAACAATAAAATGAGGTCATGGAGTATACTTAGCATGTAGTATCTGTCTATCTGTCTGTCTGTCTATCCATCCATCTATCCATCCAGTTGATTATGTGGGAGCTGAGGGTGTTTTGGACAAATGGTCTCAGTATGTTCAGTAAAATGTGAGACAAGCTTCTGAGCTGTGAGAATTGGGGGAAGGGATCATGGGAGGTTTGGAATTGTGGGTTAATTTGGAGGTGAAAAAGGATTACTGTGCATCAGTGAGGGCCCAGTTGACATTATGTATGGATCATAAATATCTAGCGCATCCAATCCAGGACTTTATCCACCTTTGTTCAGCATCACATGTACAGGAGCAAAGATAGTAGATGGTGGAGTGATGCAGGATTAAGCTTGGTACAGCACAAGCAACTGAATGATAAAAGAATGAACAACTTGAGAAGAGATCACTATAGGAATGTAGTCATTCACTAAGCAGTCAGCGTGGGAAAAGGAGAATGTAACTGTTGCAGGGGTGTTGCTTCCTGATGTCTAGGAGAGAACTTAGGGGTTGAGGTCATAATGTGGACAAATGGCAGGATTCAGTAATTTACTAATATTTCAGTACAGTAGTATTTAACCATAACTATAAATTAGAAGTAGCATTAAATTTATGTCCTTAAATATGAGAAACTATATGTTTTTCCAGATATAATTTTTAGGTTACTGCTAAAGTAACCATGCTAATCTTTTTATCTTTTTACTTACTTTTTTAAAAACATTCTTTAACATACTTCTGTTTTGGAATTGAAAACTGGGCAAAGTATCTGTTCCTATATTCTTTTACTCTAATATGATTCACTTTTACTTCTTAAGTTTAGATAGCTTGTTTTTCCTGTAGACGTCATTGATTCTTGAAGATTTTTAGTCAAATCGGAATAGATTTTCATATATTATTGTACAGCAGTATCTGTATTAAGTACAATCATTTCTTATGCTATATCTTTTTTGATAATTGCTCAAGAAACAGAATTGTATCAAAGTTTTTTCACTCAGGAGTTAGGAATATGCATGTAAATACTTTATTATTAGTGTCTACATACTTTACATTTTAAAAATAAAATCACAAGCTGTCTTGCTCTTATTTTATTGTTTATTTTCAGTAGTAAGTTCTATGTTTTAGTCTTGTGAATTAAGTTTATTTAAAGTATATTTAATTAATAAGCATTTTATGATTATATGCTCTAATATAAAATGTTTATTTTAGTAGCAAATTTATTAATAGATACTGAGATGATGGGGTTGAGGATGGTAGGGCTCAGTGTTTGGGAATTTAAAGAATAAATACTAAAGAAAGAAATCTGTTGTTTATGAAGGTCAGAGTAGAGATAAGACATCTAATAATGCTGTGAAGGTGAAAAAAAATACAAAAAGTAACCATGGAATTAATAACATCTGAAAAAGCAGGAAAACGAGGATTAACTCCCTGAACTATAATTAGATCACTTTCATACATTCATAGTTAATAAAAGAGCAAAAGAATATAGAAAAGATGCATTACATAGAAGGTGCTTCCAAGTTGCAAGTTGCTCAGAATAATACTAAGCTTAATATTCTTTCCTTTTCAGGGATCTTATCAGCAGCATTCTCACTAAGAACTAGTATGCAGTAGTAGTTGTAGGGATAACTCTTGCTCCTGGAAATTTAAGTCTTGCCACCTTTTGAGTAACTAGTAGGGCTTGCGTATTTCAGTGCTCCCTCTTTTTTTGGTTGAATCCAGGCCCTGTGTGAGAAGAAAGGTAGAACCAGTGAGTTGTTTCATTTTACATTTGCCTCAGTGACATCTATGAGATTAAAGCTCTTTTATTATTTTATTTCAGGTCAATTGCAAAAGAGCTTGCAGACTGGCTTATTAGCAACAATGTTGTTGAGCATATATTTGGACCAAATTTACATATTGAGGTTTGTTTAAAAAAAACTTGGTTTTTGACAATTTTGGTAGATATAAAAGTATTTTTTATATTGAACATGTGTGTTCCTGTTTTACAGATTATCAAACAGTGCCAAGTAATTTTGAATTTTCTGGCAGCAGAAGGACGACTAAGTACTCAGCACATAGATTGCATTTGGGCTGCAGCACAGGTAAAGAAATTATTGACCACATCAAAGAAAACATTAAAAGGCTTTTGTTGTAATCACCTTAAAAATGTTTTCAAATATTTTATTAGCATGTGTTATTTTTTGTTCTACCTTGTGTTTTTTTCTTTGTTTTAAAGAAGTTTCATTTTTCAAATTTTATTCATTTATTTTTTGCTTTTTGGAGGGGAGAAGGCAGGGCAGTTGGGGTTAAGTGACTTGCCCAAGGTCACAGACAAGTAAGTTTTAAGTGTCTGAGGCTGTATTTGAACTCAGGTCCTCCTGACTTCAGGTCGGGTGCTCTATTCACTGTGCCACATAGCTGCCCCTTAAAGAATTTTTATTGTTATCTTTTATTTTTAGTTCATGAAAATTCCTCCAATATTCTCTCTCCTCTTCCTACTCAGAGAGACATCCCAAACAAATATTTTTTGAAATGAAAAAAAAGAGGAAGAGGGGTAAAAAAAAAAAAATCACGCAAATGCATACAGTACAGGGAAAGTCTGGAACATATATGAAGTGTTTCACATCCACTTCTTTAAAGGAATGTCTTCTAGTATCTCATTTTTTTCTTTTGAGTCATGCTTATTTAATTTCACAACATTTGCTACATGTTTTTTTTTTAACTGCCAAATTAGTAATGACCACTAGTGATTTATTATTCTATTTTCATTGTGTTTGTGGGTTTACTACACATGCATTATGTTTTTGAACTTTAGTTAAGTCTTGATGGCGCGCGCGCGCACGCGCGCATATGTGTGTGTGTGTGTGTGTGTGTGTGTGTTTTGTGGGATGTTGTTTTTAAGGAACATCAAGAAGTTTGGTTTAGCTACAATAGATTTGGCAGTATATAATAAAAGGTAATTTGGAGTCAAGACGAGAATGTCTTTAAGTGCCATTAAAAGTAGTTTATATTTTTGGAGGCAATAGGGAACCACTAGTGTTATTGAGTATGGGTAGGCATAATCAAGCTTATACTTTTAGGAAAATCACTGTTTCAGCAGTATTGGCAATAATTTAGAGAAGAGAAAGTTTTGATTCATCGAGATTTATTTAGGAGACTGTTAGGAGGCAGTATTTTAGGTAGGGAGAGGTATAACTTAGCAACATTAATTTTTGATTGTTTTGTGGAAGTTCTTTCTTTTCAAATTGTTGTCATTGTTGAACAGTGAATAGACAGTTGGGCTTAGAGTAACGAAGACCTGAGGTCATATATGATCTCATACACTTACTAGTTCTGTGACCCTGAGCAACTTATTTAGCTCTGTTTTCTCCTCTGTAAAATGAGCTGGAGAAGGGAACGGCAAAGAATTCCATTATCTTTGTCAAGAAAACCCTCAGGGTCACATAGAGTCAGACGCAACTGAAGCAACTGAACAAAGTAGTGAACCTGAGTTACTAAAACTATGATGATATCCTCTGGAAATAGAAGAATTCAGAAGAGTCATGCATAGAATAATTCAATCTGACAATATATGAAAGTCGTTAAATATTTATTAAGGACCTGCTATATGCCAGACTATGAGGACACAAGTATAAAAAATGAAGCAGCCCTTACTTAAAGTGAGTTTAGATTCTAATTGTCTCCTCTAATTAGAGGAGACAAACACATATAAAGTGTGTGTGTGTGTGTGTGTGTGTGTACGCGTACATACATAGGGCACTAGATGTTGTGAATCCAAAAAATTATTTGTTAGCAAAATGTAGAATATACTGAAATAGTGAGATACTTGAAGTAGAGAGATCCAGTTCAGAGGCTTTTGCAATAATAAAAGTCTAGAATTAGTTTGTAGTTATGTGAATGCAGAGGGGTCAGGTGTGAGAAATGTTGTAAAAGTAGAAAGGGCAAGATTTAGCAGCTCATTGGATTTGTGAAGTGAGCATGAATGAAGAGGAGGTTGGGATAATGCTCAGATTACAACCCTGAGAACACTGGAAAGATGGTGGCCTCTTTAAAAAAAAGAGGGCAGTTTGTATGAGGGGAAGGTTTAGGGAAGATATGATCAATTCAGATGTAGACATGTTGAGACTTAGATGAGTCAGCTAGCATTCATGTAGCATCTACTATGTGCCAGGGGCATCCAGTTTAAATTATCTGTTGGTTACTCAGGACTGAAGCTCAGGAGAAATACTTGGGCTAGACATATAGATATGAGCATCATCTACATAAAAATGATAATTCAACCAAAAGGGGTTGATGAAGTTATCAAGAGAGCAAGGAGAAGACAAATGAGAATAGTCACAAAAATGTAGAGAAGAATTAGTATTTTCATTGGAAACAGTGATCAATTGTAGATTTTAATTAGAGAAGGATAATGTCAGAGAAATGTCCATTAGATCATTGGTATCTTTTACAGGTTTAGAAGTACATTTTAACATGACTTGGTTGGTAATTTTTACCCACCATAATTTTCATTGGTTCTAAAATGTGGACTTCAAATGAGGAGATGTAGAGGTTACCCAAAGAGGGTTAGGTCAGGGTTGCCTGAGACCCCAAAATACCAACATGCTGAGTCCTGCCAAAAGAATTCAACTCAAGTCTTCTCAGCCAAAGAAAAGTGAAGTTTTTTGAAAGTTCATTACAAGTTCACCACGTGGAGTAGACTCTTAAGGAGCCAGACTATGCTAGGTCATTCTGTGGCGCTCTCACAGAGCAAATCTGTGCTATAGCATTCTGTGGAGCCCTCACACCACATGGAGGGAAGATGGAATTCTTATATACATAGGCTATTTGTATTTTCTCCTTAGAATTAAATATTCATTGTCAGGTATAAACTAGAAAATTTAAAGTTTGCTACTGTATTTTGTAAATAGACCATATTAGCATAAATCATTTTAAAAACTTTGAATATTTGTTTATTGATCACGAAGATAACATTATTTGCTGAATCAATGTCATGTAATCTACACTGAATATGATTAAATGGGGCTTAGCCACAAAGTTGTTCAGTAAACATATCTTTTGAATTGTATGCTCTAGCATTGACTGTATTTTTATTACTTAGGGGAAGCTGGAGGAAATTGCAATTTCCAGGTCCTTGTTTAGAAAGTCTGAGAACTATGAACAAACAAAAAATATTGCCGTTTGAAATAGAAAGGCAGCAGGCTAAATCTTGGCAGCAAATGCCTCTGCTAAAGGACTGATATCAAAGATATCTAGAGATTTGCAGAAATAGAAACAAGAGCTAGTTTTATGAACAAATTCATATCAAAAGGATTTGAAAAAGCAATTTTCAAGAGAAGAAATGCCAGTTATTAACAACCACCTGAAAATCGTCCTAAAACACTAATAGCAGAGTCACATTTCAAAATCTAATGTTCCACTTTAAAACACTTCAGATTCACAAAGGTGACAAAAGAGCAGAATGGAAGTCACTGGAGAAGTGGATGAGCTGTGAATTGGTCCATTATTCCAAAAGCAATTTGGAATTATATTCTAAAGTCATTAAACTCTGTGTACTTTTTGACCTATTGATGCCACTATTATACTTCCAAGGAAATAAGACAAAGTACAGTTTGGGGGGAAAATATTATAGCACTTTTTATTGCAGGAAAAAAATTGGAAGGAGGTGCCCATCAGTTGGGAAATGGCTGCACAAATTACGCATTATATAAATATAAGGGAATTTTGTTTATATGACATAATGAAAGAGGGACAGTCTCAGAAAACCAAGGAAGACTTCAGTGACTTAATGTGGACTGAAGTGAGCAGAACCAGGAGAATAATTGATACATTGACTAGAATAATATAAAAGAAAACAGCTTTGAAAGAATGAAGAACTCTGAATAATGCAATAGCCAGTTATGACTTCAGAAGACTGATGATGAAGCATACTTCTCACCATTTAGGAGAAAAGTGATAGGGGCAGAATAAGAAGTCATCCCACTAAAACCTCCCCCAAAAGGAGTACTAGAAATAGTGATGTAAATAGTTTACGTTCACATTTATACATTAGCTTATGGTATTGGATACAATCAAAAGCCTTTGAAAATTTATTTTTATCTGTGGTTTCTTTTTTGATCTGATAAAGCTATCATTCTAATAAAAAGAAAACTATTAAAACTTTGACGTTAATGGATTCTTGGTATTCTGTATCCTAAATAATCAAAATTTTTAAAAGTCAGTTGACTTCAGCTTTTTAGTGAACTTTGGAAATTTCTTTTCATTCTAGATTTTATTATAGTGTAAACCTTCAGAGAATTGTCTCCAATAATGCAAAAGCAGAAAAAAACCCCTTAGTATGTATTATTTTCATAGGTATGCACACACATATTGACATACCCAGTAAAGATTAAGGTGATATCGCTTGGGTTAAATAATACTACCTTTTAACACAGTTTTCTATTTTCACACTCCAAATTTAGATTTGATGTTGACATTTTGCTAAACTGTTTTATATGTATTAATAAAATATAAATTTATCAAGAGTTAAAAATGCTAGCATTTCATAAAATTTTAGCAAGCTACTTGTAACAAGTACATTATTTATACTGTTGGGATAACTTAATATTTTTGGCATATATAATTTTACTTTTAGATATATAGAACTTAGAGTTTAATAGTTACTTGAAATTAATTTATTCTGTAATGATAGTTATTTGATACTCAAAAATTTGTTTATTCCATGCCTGAAAAAAATACATGATTGTTCCTTTACCAACATGTAATGGATATATAAAGATCAATGTATGTTTTCTACTTAACTTATTATTAATATTACCATATCCTGTATTAATGTACTTTTTCTTTTTTCCTTTATTTGGCTTATAAACATTATTTACTTTTTTGTTTTCCAGTTGAAACATTGTAGTCGGTACATACATGACTTGTTTCCTTCCCTCATCAAGAACTTAGATCCTGTCCCACTTAGACATCTTCTTAATCTTGTTTCAGCTCTTCATCCAAGTGGTCATACTGAACAAGTAAGAAATTTTTAAAATTTTGTTTTGTGAAAAGGAAAAAAATGTACTGAATATAAACAAAGCAAGGATTCTTAACCTGGTATCCATGAACTTTTTTTAAAAAATTGTTTACATTGTAACTCTTGTGTATTTTATTTACAGAATAACCCTTACATATTTTATTAGATAGAATGCTCAATTTGGAGTCAGTAAGATCTGAGTTTATATCCAGCCTCACACATTTCTTAGGTGTGTGCATCACTTCATTTCAGATTGTCAGTTTTTTTCATATGTAAAATGGGGGTTATAATAACAGCATTCAAGATTGTAGTGAAAATAAAATGACATAATATTTCTAAAGTGCTTTGCAAAGCCTAAAATGCTGAATAGAGTTGCTAGGTGGCACAGCGAACAGATAACTGGCCCTGGAGTCAGGAGGGCCTAAGTTCAAAGTTGGCCTCAGACACTTAACACTTGCTGGCTATGTGACCTTGGTCAAGTCACTTAACCCTAATTGCCTTACCTCCCCTCCAAAAAAAAAAGCAAATGAATGACTAAAAGAATGAATGAATGAATGAATAATTAAATGCTGACAGTTATTAGTAAAAACAATCATTGTGAGGAGTCTATAGGCTTCATCAGATTGCCAAGGGTTCCTTTGCAGAAAAAGTTTAAGAATGCCTGACTAAAGTTATCAATTGCAACTTAACTTGTAGGTACCTATTTTGAATGTATGATTTAAAGTTTTTATGCTGTTTAAAAAGATTGCTTCATGTTTTTCTTTAATTTTTATAGACCTTATATTTGGCATCTATGCTTATTAAAGCATTATGGAACAATGCATTAGCAGCTAAGGCCCAACTTTCAAAACAGAGTTCTTTTGCATCTTTACTCAATACTAATCTCCCTATGGGAAATAAGAAAGGTAAGGAAAAATAATTTATACCTCTGTGCTCCAAAACAAGGGATTTTTAGAGTATAATTTTTTTTGCTTTTTGAGCTAAATTATAAATTAAATAATGATTTTGCATGGTATGCAACATTGAATGTGTGTGTTTAATAAATTGGGGCTTGCTTTATGTTTTGGTATACTGGTAAAATAAAATTTTTAAATGATTAGTTTTTGTCCTCCCAACTTTCCCCTTTGCAGAGATGTTGATACTTTGTTTAAAAAAAATCTTTGAAGATGAGATTGTGTTTGGAAACACTTCTGAGTATAGCATATATATAATGTTCTCTTTCTGTATTTCAAAGGTTTCTATGAGGTATCAACTATTTGTTTATCTTTTACAGATATAATATTCAAGGGCTTTCTAAACTTTTTCTACATTTTACCCCAATTTTTCTCTCCTGACTTCATATACTACTCTTTTCTTAGGCTTCTCTGTGCAGGCACCCACAACAACTACTGCAGGTGGTGGGGACTTACATTATTGCAGGCTTCCCTACCTGTATCTCTGTTGATTATGTAATATGAACAACTGATATGCTGTACCAAAGAAGCTCAGTCACTTAGAATGTTTCCCTCCTGTTTTTTCCTTTTTCTTCAGAGGAAGAAGAGCTCAGAAGAGCAGCCCCGTCGCCTTGTAAGTTGAGTCTTAGACATTGCCTACAACATTATTTGCAATATGTAAAATTAATTGCTTTTTAGGGTAACATGTAAAGTAGTAGATAGAAATTTGTAGCAGAGTTTGAAGTTTATTTTCAAAGGTATACACAAATTTTGTTGATTATAATCACAAATAATTCTACCAATCTCTATAAAATCAGTATAACCATCACCTTTTTTGATTGGACTTAGTTTAAAATTTTTTTTTTGGAAACTACTGTTGGATATGTACCTGCTTCTTGATTTTATTTTTGTCTGCTGGCAGAAAGGACAGAATCACTGGTTATATTGAGAAGATAAAATTTGATAGCTATATTCACATTAATTTAAATTAAAAAATAAAAGATAAAATATCTTTAAAATAGGGTCACCTGCAGCTAGTCCTCAAAGCAGTGATAACAGTGATACACATCAAAGTGGAGGCAGTGATATTGAAATGGATGAGCAACTTATTAACAGAACCAAACATGTTCAACAGCGTCTTTCTGACACAGAGGTATGAAATAATCTTCTTTATCTTTAATTTTTTTACTGATGAGTATGTTTTACTTTTGCTTTGATATCTAAAGCCTCATAACGAGATCAGGATGCATAGACATGCTTGTAGTTCTTTTTAGTGATAAGCAGTGCTTTTATAGTCAACTTTTAAAGATATTTTTTCTTATGAATTTTAATTTTATATTATTAGTTTTTCTAATTTTACATTTTTTGTCACAGAAACTTAGTACATGGTACAGGATTTACATTGCCATGACAAACTTTTAATTAAAAAAATATAGTTATCATTATTGTTTCTTGTTGACTTTGTAGTTTGGTTCTCATGTATTTGTTTATATCTTGCAACCTGTGTCTATAGTTTGATAGACCTGTGAACAATATATTTTAGAAGAAATGTCTATATAAGTTGGAAAGAGAAATTGCTTACCTCCAAGTTATATAATCTACCTATGAGGTCTGCATATTTAAATTATACCTTTGTGACCATCACGTTTTAAAATGTTACTTTTAAATACTTCATTTTTTACTTTTCTCTAACAAATCTTCTGAAATACAGGAATCGTTGCAGGGAAGTTCTGATGAAACTGCCAATAGTGGTGAGGATGGAAGTAGTGGCCCTGGTAGCAGCAGTGGACACAGTGATGGATCTAGCAATGAGGTCAATTCTAGCCATGCCAGCCAATCAGCTGGAAGCCCTGGCAGTGAAGTACACTCAGAGGACATTGCGGACATGGAAGCTCTCAAAGAGGAAGAGGAAGAAGATGATCATGGCCATGAGCCTCCCAACAGCAGTTGTGGTACAGACCTTCGAAATAGAAAGCTTGAGTCACAGGCGGGCATTTGCTTGGGTGAATCACAGGGTCCCCCAGAGAGAAGTGGCACAAACAATGGGACGGGAAAAGATCTTGTTTTCAACAGTGACTCAGTGCCATCAGTTGATAATCGAATCAGAATGTTGGATACCTGTTCACGTCCTGAAGACACAGAACATGATATGGCAGGAGAAATGAGCACTGCACATATATCACAAGCATCTCAGGATTCTTGTATCACACGGACTGGGGACTTTCTTGGAGAAGCTATTGGGAATGAATTATTTAATTGTCGGCAGTTTATTGGGCCACAGCATCACCACCACCACCACCACCACCACCATCACCACCACCACCACCACCACCATCACCACCACCATGATGGGTAAGTTCATGCTGATGAAATCTATCTTCTGATTGGCTTAATATAATTATCACATAATTGTATTTTATTTTTAGTCAGTTTGATTGTCTAGATTTTGAATTATGCAGACCCCATGCTTTTAAACTTTGAATATATAATCACTTGTTTCATTGAAGAATGTATAGGAATAGATTTTTTAAAAATGAATCCATGACCAGCAATTTTAGGTTATAAGTTTGGAAAAATCAGATTGAAACTATTGTGAAGATGACATTTTTTTGTTTGCTTGCAGAATTTATCCAGATTATCACTATCTGCAGAGATAATTATCATGATAATTAAGAGTTTAGAGAAATTCATTGAGTGTTCTTAAATTTGATATTTGAACCATTTTCTCCCTCTTGCAAATAGCTTTCCAAGGTCAGATATTTTCCAAATTCTAGTTTCCCTTTACAGAACGTAAAACTGTTTTCCTGGCTCTATTCACATTTATACATTGTGCCTCTTTACTTTTCTAATTTTATTTTAATCATTGTACTGGAAGAACGTTTGTATTTGCCTGTAGTAGAATACACCCAGTATCCATTCAAAATAGGAATAACTTTGAAATTACAACAAAGAGGGAAGAAAAACAAAGAGATAGAATGTATGAAATTTCTCATTTTGGTATACTGCTTAATTTTTATTACATTTGTCTTGATTTCTGTTAGTCCTTGAACTAATTAAGATATTAGAAATTATTCTGATTGTATTTGTAACTTAGAATACACGCAAAATGTTTACGTAAAATGTAGAACTGGTATTTTATGAATGTAAGCCGAAAAAGGCTAATTCCTATTGTAAGTTATTTCCTATGTTGACTGTAGTTTTCTCTAAGCAATGCCTAAAACTTATTTTGGTTTGTTTTTTTTAAATAAATTAATTGGGGTGGCTAGGTGGCACAGTGAATAGAGCGCTGGCCCTGGAGTCAGGAGGACCTGAGTTCAAATTCGTCCTCAGACACTTAACACCAAAAAAAAACTAGCCGTGTGACCTTGGGCAAGTTACTTAACCCCCAACTACCCTCCAAAAGGCAAAAAAAAAAAATTTAATTTATTTATTTTCTTGTTTATATCATTACTTTCCACGAGATTTTAAGTTACAGATTTTCTCCCCATCTTTCCCCTACCCAACACCTCAAAACAGCCATCTTACTCTATGACCCCTCCCCCAATCTGCTCTGTCCTATGTCTTGCCCTCGCCCCTCTGACTTTCTGGTAGGGCAGGTTGGATCTTCCTACCACAGTGTTTTGGCTCGCTTTTAAAGGGAAACCAGGTGATTTATGTAGGTTTGATAAACTTAATGTTTCAGACATTAATGACTTATTTGCAGTCAATTTAATTAAGCTTTTTAAAACTAATGTATATGTTTGTTGAATCAAAACTTTCCAACTCTATAGGTGTTATAATTTATACTAAAATCTGCAGTGACATTGTAAGCTTTGGAGTAAAAGGTGAAAACAATTGAAATGAGTAAACTTTTTCCTTATCTTTATTCTACAGGCATATGGTTGATGACATGCTGAGTGCAGATGATGTCAGTTGCAGTAGTTCCCAAGTCAGTGCAAAATCAGAAAAAAATATGGCTGATTTTGATGGTGAAGAATCTGGATGTGAAGAGGAATTAGTACAGATTAATTCACATGCAGAGTTAACCTCTCATCTCCAACAGCATCTTCCCAATTTAGCATCTATCTACCATGAACATCTTAGCCAAGGTAAGATTTTTACCTTAACTCGGGTAAATACCTTTTACTAATTCACATATCTGTGGGGGGTTTTTTTGCTTTTCGGAGAAGGGAATGTGGGGCAGTTCGGGCTAAGTGACCTGCCCAAGGTCACACAGCTAGTTTTGTGTTAAGTGTCTGAGGCTGGTCTCCCTGACTCCTGGGCTGGTGCTCTATTCACTGTACCACATAATAATCCTTTCACATATCATATTAAAGGGACCCACTCTGTGAAATATAGGCATGACTGAGACAAAGACAAAAATAATACTGTTCCTCATCTAAAATTGTAAGGGGAGATAAAACTATAGAGCAGAAAGTTATATAGTCAAAAAATAGAGCCAGAGAGAATTCTTCTGAATTATTTGAGATGGGAGAGAACACTTTTCTCTAAGATTGGGGGTTGTATTCACAGGGCATCAGGGCAGGCAATTTTAGATACTTCTTGTTTGGTTTTTTTTTTTTCCATTTCCATTGGGCTTCTGTGTTTGCAACCTGTTTTCTGTATGTCATATAATTTGATTCTTAGGATAATTGTGTGAGACATAGGTGGTATGACTTCTATTCTCCTTATTGTTCTCAAATCCCCCACTCTCTTCTGCACTTTTTTTTTTTTTTATCATTCTGGACCTGTGATTTTATCCATAAAAGGAACTTCTGAGGAAACTCCCTTTACTACTGAAGATTGGGGACTACTGAGTGAATGAAATAAAAAGCAGTTATTAAGTACCTGCTATGTTATGGGCAAAGTAATAAACAGAACTTGTATAATAAAAGAGGGAGATAAGACTTACAAGGGAATAGAATCCAGAGAGGAAGTTTTGTTCTTTGTAGTAATCGGCGCTATGACTTATGGGACAATGGGTTATTATTCCGTTTGCAGTAATAATAATTATAACCAAATTGATTTTGATTACTATTTTTAAAGCAAAAAGTAGAGATGTGTGGGTTGGGGATAGTAGGAGAATTTGGGGTATTACATAAGGCCACAGCAAAAATAGGAAGATGCCCAAGAAGTTCTTAGTTTCCTGGTAGATTTTTATTTGGTAGAATGTTAATCATGGTTTGGGCAGGCAAGATATATTGAGTGACATAAAATTATATATTAGGTAAGGCAAGGAGCTAGCAATTATGCTTATTATTTGCCTTGCAATACAGATGCAAACAAAAAGTGAGATAGGCCCTGCCCTTAAGCAGTTTTCATTCTTATTGGGAAGACAACAAACAAAAGCAAACTGGAAGGCTATAGTGGCAGAGGCAGCTGGAGGAGGTAGTTGTGCAGTTTTTGGTAAGAAAAACAAAACCAAAACTTAAGAGAGAGAATCAGGAGAGGAATGAAGGTTGGTCAACCTATGTCCCCTCCCCAAAATCTAGGCCCTGGGAAGAACTGTCTGGTAGAAAAAAGGGGTTGGCCTGGTGAAGGAATGTTTTGAGGGTGAGAAGGTGACAGGGGATGATGAACTTATAGTCTTTGAGAAATACTAAGGCACTGCCTGGGTCACTGAGGGCTTAAGTGATTTGCTTGTCATGTGTCACACCTGAAATCAGGTTGTCTTGCATCCAAAGCCAGCTTTCTGTCCAATAAATGACACTGCCTTTTCTCTCCATTTTATATATTGTGAAACTGAGGCTAGGTGAGTTGAAATGATTTACTCAGGACTACAAAACTAGTAAATATTTGAGCTGATATATGAATGTGGTTGTTATCCTTACATCCTGTACTCTTTTCAGTATGGCGCATTATCTTTTGGATGGCTAGCTAAAGAATTTCAATCTTCTGGTAGAAGCACTAAAAAGTCATTAAAGATTTTTCAAAATATAAGTGTTATGGTCAGGCCAAGCTGTTATAGCAGTTTAGGTGAATGGTGATGAGACATGAATTAACGAAATGCAGTAGATGGATGATTCTAGAGTTAGAATCAGTGGGCTTGTCATTAGACTTGATGGGGAATTGAAGAGTCAAGGCTATGTTTTATACTTAAATCACTGCCATCACTAAAGAATAGAGTGTAGAAGAAAAAGAAAAGAGACCTCAAATTAAAACTTTGATCTGTAACTAGAATGAGGGAACAAGACATGATGATTGATTATTGATATAAGTCTCTTTTGCTAGTTTATCTATCAGATATGTTAATCAGCAAGTATTTATTAAAATTACGTACTAGGCACCATACTAGACACTGGAGATGGTTGGTTGGTGGTTGTCCTTCATTCTCAAAGAGGACCAAAATGACATCACTGTATTGGAGTTATCCTGCTATCATGGAGCATTCTTTCTGTTGGGGGAGGTAGCATATAAATAACTAGGTAAATATAAGTGATATAGAGAATAGGTGACGGTTATATCAGAAGGAAAACCATTAGCTGCCAGGGGTACTGGTAAAGGCCTCTTTCAGAAGTTGGGATTTGAGCTGAGACTTGAAAGAAGCCAAAGAAGCCAGGAGGTTGAGATGAGGAAGGAGATCATTCCATGTGTGGGAGGTGGTCATTGGAATGGCATGGAGATGGGAGATGGAGTGATATGTTTAAGAAGCTTTATGTAAACCAGTGTAGTTGGATTGTAGAGTACATGGAGTGCTAAGAATAAGGTATAAAAAGGCTTGAATGGGGAATTGACCAGGTTATGACTGACAAATAGAGAACTTTTTATTGGATCCATATAGGGAGTTCCACTGGAACTTACTAATCTTAAGAGGTGATGTCAGACCACTATTTAGAGAAAAAAATCATCTTGGTAACTGAGTGAAGGATAGACTGGAATAGGGAGATTGGAGACAGGGGAAGCAGTTAGAAGCCTATTGGCAATAGTTCAGGTAAGAAATCGTAAAGGTCTGAGCTGGGGTCGTGGCTGTATGGTACGTATATATATGCAAGAGATATAACTGTAGTAGAGAAGATTTAGGAACAGAATAGATAAATCAGGTGAGAAATAGAGGTTGATACCAATATGCAGGCTTAGGTAACTGAGAGGATGGTGGTGCATTTAACAATAATAACAAAGGTAGAAAAAGGGAGAGGGTTTTGGGGAAAGACAGTAAGTTAGATTTTTGGATATGTTGAGTTTGGGGTGGATGTGGAGGATAGAATTTGAGATGTCCAAGAGACAAGTGGTAATGTAGTATTGTAGCTCAGCAGAGCAACTAGGGATAGATATGATACATGGATAGATGGATAGATTAATAGATCTGGGAATCACCTATTGAGCCCATGGGAAGTAACTAGTTAATAGAGAATAGAATGAAAAGAGATCAGAACCCAGAACAAGGTCTCTTGTGATATGCATATTTAGTGACTATGGCATGGATATAAAATCAGTAAAAGAGTTCAGTTTGGTTCAACAGATAGGAGGAGAACCAGGTTAGAGCAGTTTTAGAAAAACTTGGAAGAGAACCAGGACAAAGAGATTTGTTATCTGTCTAGGTAGAGAAAGTATATGAGATAGATTTTGTTGCGTAGTCTTGAAAGGTGCTGAAAGGTTCATAGGGGATAAAAACACAGAAAAGAGTACTTATTTAGCATTTAGATCTTTTACAGCTTTTGACAGAAGAGTTAAGTAATTGGATGGTTACTATATTAAAAGAAGTTGTTGAGTGAGTAGGTGGTGAGGAATTGAAGACAGAAAATGTATATTATTAAGTATAGAAAAGTGACATACTTTGAGTGCAAATCACTCAATAGGGCAATGGGATGTGCACTGAGGACATGAGATATAGAATCGTTAGCTGCCATAAGGAATTTGACAATTAATGAATGAATTCTATTATGCAGAAAATTGGACAATGTATAAAAAGACTATTGTATAGCAGTATAAACTAATTTGAGTTTACTGACATAAATTTGTAGTGGACCCAGTGTGCCCTGCTTCCATGGTTTTCTCTAGTGGTATTCAGCAATTTTGGAAGAGTGGTAAGAAAATCTTTAAAATCTTTAAAAAATAAGAGTGCATGTGTTTTAGGAATAAGGATTGACAAGATGTGCATGACTGACAGATAATAAGGAGTTTAAGAATTAAGATTGGAAGACAGTGATTTGACCCCCTTAACTATGAGGTCAGTATTATAAAAGAAGTTAAATGAGACCAGAACAGGTATGATATACCTGTAAGAGAGATTGTTCAATAATGGGCTGTCATTTCTTGACAATCAAGAACTGGGAACATGCCAATTTCTCATTCTAGCCCAGTCCTTTGGAGTCATCAGAAGAATAGTGAGAAGAGATAACTTCAGTAAAAAACTAGTTTCCAGTTAGTGCTCAAAGTCCACATAGTGTATGAAGAACTTAAAAAAAAAACATAAAACCCCAACAATTTAGCAGGAGTTTCAGAGAATACAAAAAAAGTAGATGTAAGCTGGATAGGGATGGAGTTGGTGGTGAGAGGTAGGAAGGGAAAGGTCAGTGTCTTTACAAACAGACCCTGACCCTTGTTTGTGATTGGGCAAAATGAAGTTGCAATTTGCTCATTAAAATCTTGGGAAAGTTCCTTGCTTATAGTCTAAAATGGACCCAAGGTTACTAAGTACAGTCATGCAGTACAAGTTGGATAGAGTTGGGCCCATGATGGTCATTGATAATGATGACGAGGAAGGTTGTATGGTGAAGGAGGCCTTGAGCAGTTGCCATTTCTGCATTTTTTATTTTCACATGGAGCCCCCTTCAATGGATTGGAGTGGGAGATGGGAACATCATTCATAATGGTGGCCAGGAATGGCATGTGTTGAAGGAGCCCTCTAATTCCAGGCATCAAAAGCCCAGGACAGCAGCTTCATTCTTCTATTTTGCTACCAAGGAGAAGGCATACTGATTATCTTGCGCCTTAAAATTCTGAATTATGTCTTTAATAGCAAGAGGTACAATAGTTGATATAAAAATTTAAAATTGTTTATTTTCAATCGTAGCATTACCCCCATTTTAATTATTCACAAAACAATAATTGGCATTATTCCAGATGGCATAAAAGTGACAGGTAATAATATTACATTGTATGGCAGAATAAGGATCTAGGATCCAAAGAGATATTGGCTGGTTAGGATAACTAAGCCTCTGCTGAGTAGCCCATCCTACTGTCTAATGTTTATCACCCACTGCCTGTCAGACTTCACTCACTCAGTACCTCTATATCTTTAATAAGTGCTTTTTGTTTATTCTGCATTGTGAACACCTTTTACATTCATCATCTTCTCCATTTAACACCATGTCCACCCTAATCCAGGACCTTATCACATCTTGACTATACTATTAAAATATTCTTCTGATTTGTTCCCTACATTCAGTAATACTGTCTTCCACATAGCTATCAAATCAGCACTTCTAAGGTGCAGATTTGATCATGCCATTCCTCAGCCAAAGAAGCTTCAGTAGTTTTCTATTGCTTTTAGGATGACCGACTTGTGACATTTGTTTGAAATTTAGTGCCATCTGACTCAAGCCTGTTTTTTTTTCCAGGCTGATAAAATTAATCAACATTTATTAAGCACTTATGAAGCCATATATTGGGTGCTAGGAAATAGAAAAAGGAAATGACTGCCACTCTCCAGAAGTTTATATTCTCTTGACAGAGAGAATGATGCATAAATGAGTAATATTTTGAATATCTGTAAAATAAATACAGGACAGTTTTGGGAGGAAGGGGACTAGTTGCTGGATAGATCAGTAAATGCTTCATTAATAAGTATTCATTGAGCTCAATCTTGAAGTAATCAAGGGGTTCTATGAGACAGAGCAGAGAAGGGTGATCAACCAGGCTGATTCTCTATTGGAGAGGTACAAAGACTGGTGATTTAAGAGTCATGTATGAGGAATATCACAAAGATTCAGTTTGGCTGATCATAGTCTGTGTTGTGAAAGTCTTTAAAAGCCAAATAGGTCATTTATATTTCATACTAGGTAGTAGTTTTGGAGCTGGGGAGTGACATGGTAAGATCTGTACTTCCAAAATGTCATTTGGACAACTGTGTAGAAGATTGTTGAGGGGAGAAACTTAGGCAGATTCAGATGAATTTGGAAGCTAATGCTCTGGTCAGACTAGTCTAATTGTTGTATACTATATGGGATATTCCACCTCCTCCCCTTTTTATAAGCTGATCCTTATGTTTAGAATGCTCATTTCTTTGAGCTCTTATTTACCTACAGTACTGAGTTAACATGCCATATCCTGAAGAAAGAAGCTGTTCATGACTCCCTCAGTTTTTGTCTTTGAACATATTGTAATGCTTTAGTAGAATAGAAGGTCTTTGAAAGCACGGCTTACATTCTTTTAAAATTTATATCCCCAGCACATAGCTTACAGAAATACCTTCATAAATACTTATTGATTAATGCTTTAATCTTAAGATCCAAAGTATTATATGTAAAACAAATTCTTTGCCTTTTCCTACTTAAGTTAATTTTATTGTTTCTGTCATCCTTTTAGTTCCAAATTTAAGATCATTCTTGCCTTTACCTCTCCTTCAGTCTTTGTTTTCAGTCAGTTGTCATATCTTATTGATTTTGCCTCCACTACATCTCTTATTTGTTCCTTTATTTCTACTCACTTGAATACCTTCCTGTTTTGAGTTTTCGTCACTTCTCACGTAGACTATTGAAGCAGGTTCCAGTATTGTCTCTGTCCTTTCAGTCTCTTCCTTCTCTAAACCATAACCAAACAGCTGCTGAAATTCACTTCCTACATTATAGATTCCACGACATTCACTTGCTCAAAAATTTTTCTCAAGGGACTCCCTTTGCTACTAACACAAAATCTTTACTTTGGCATTTAAAACTACAGCTGCTTTCTTTTTATTTTAAGTTTTATTGATTTCTTTTCTTTGATCATTGCTAATATTTCTCACTTACCATCCCCTGACATGCTCCCTCCTCATTTTCCCTCCTCATTGACCATATTTGAGAACTGTCATGTAGCACATCTATAGGTAGAAAAGAAGTTACGTTTCATCAGTCTTTTAAGAGTTAAGAAGGGTCACTAAATAGATCTTAGTTCTAGTGTCTTTCTTTTTCTTTCTAGATTTGTCGTCATGGTGTCTGTTCTCTTAGCTCTTCATTACGAATAATTAATTCAAGTCTTGGCAAACTCCCCTAAATGGTTCATATTCATTCTTATGATGAAATAATAATTCTGTTAAATCCATAAACCACAGTTTGTTTAGCTGTTCTCCAATTAGTGGAAATTCTTTTTTGGCGGGGGTGGGGATGGAGGGAAGGCTACCACAGAAAGTGTTGCTATAAATATTTTGCTATTTATCAAGTATGTTCCCAATATTAATGGTATTTCTAGGTTAAAGAGTATGAATAGTTTACTTGCATTTCTATTCTAGTCCTGTATTGTTTTCATCAACATTTGAACTCCATCAGCCCTGCCAGCATTCATTATCTCTATCCTTTATCATTTCAGCCACTTTCCTTGGTGGGAGGTATATCTTCAGTTATTTCAACTTGCCTTTCTATTTTTAGCGTTTTGGAAGAATTTTTTCAAAAGTTATGGAGAGTTTTGTTTTTTTGGGGGGGGGGTGGGGTTGAAATTTTGTTCTAATCTTTGACTTCTTGTCATTTGGGGAATATATTCATATCTATATAGCTTTGATATCAGAGCTTTATGGAGGACATTTGATTTTTTTTTATTGAAAGACTTTTTTCTTATCACTCTTCTAACTTAATTTGTATGTTATAATGTAAAATGCCTATGTTAGACATCTGTTAGGTGCTTTAAAAGGCATATCTATTGAAAAAAACTGTACTTCAGAAAACTATAACTTAATTATACTGTCATGGATATGAGTATCTTAAAAGAAAAAAATTGGCTTTAGCATATTAAATATAGCTTGCAATTTTGAAAAATGGCTTTGTAAAACCTATTTCAGTATCAAATATATTTATTTCTTTTCTTTTTTTCCTATGCATGTAAATCTCATTCCTCATTATTTGAAACTGACCGTGAACCTGTAATAGGGAGAAAATAGCTTAGATTAGGCAGTAAGTTCATTCCTAGAGATCACCCCTAAATCGAGCAATTACTGAGAATTGTGGTAGTTAGAAACAGAATTTCCATTGCCATCATTCTTCCCATTTTTATATCTCAGTTATTGGCATTTCTCTATTTGAAAAATTGCTAACTTCAAGCTTAATGTTATCAACTTATCAAGCAAAAAGCTCCAGATGGATTTTTAGTGAATTCTACCATACATCAAAAGCATCTGCTGTTTCTTAATTTTTTTTTCAAAGAACAAAAATTCTACCAAACTTCTGTAATATGAATATGGTCTTAATAGCTAAGCTGAGGAGTGTGGGGGAACAGGGAGTGGGGGAAGACAAGAGGGGAAAAAGTTATAGATCAGTATCCATAATTAAAATTTATGAAAAATATAAACACAGAAGCTACAACAAAATATTAAGAGGATGGTACATTGAGATTGAATTCCTATCAGAAATTAGGTTTTTTTTTTCCAATATTAGAAATATATACAAAGAGTTAACTACACTAATAACAAAATAGCAGAAATTACATGATACTATTAATAGATGTTGAAAAAACTTTTGACGAAGTACCACACTAATTTTTCTTGAAACAAGGTAGAAGAATAAATGGCAAATGGTACTTATACAAAACTGAGGACCAGCATTATATGTAATAGAGGAATTCTGGAAGCCTTTCTAATGAAGAACATGAGTAGAAGAAAGAAATACATTATCACCACTACAATTTAATAGAATACTACAAATGCTGTTAGCTATAGCAACAAAACAGGAAAAGGGAGGAAATAAGCCTAGAAGAATAAGAAACAAAACTGTCACTTTTATTTGATTGCTGAGGTAGAGAACTAAAACTAAAAATTCAAATAGTAACTTCAGCATTATAATACTACATAAAATAAACCTATATAAATCATTAGCATATCAACAAAATCCAGCAGGAAGTGACAAAAGGAGAAATTTTGTTCAGTATATTTACAGAAGGCATAAAATATTTTTTTTCTTTTTTCTTTCTGCTTTTTTGGAGGGCAATTGGGGTTGTGACTTGCCCAAGGGCACATGGCTAGTAAGTGTGTCAAGTGTCTGAGGCTGGATTTGAACTCAAGTCCTCCTTAATCCAGGGCTGGTGATCTATTCACTGTGCCATCTAGCCGCCCCTAAAATATTTTTTATACTCATTGAAGCTATGTGAATATAACTACAAAAAATTCTTTGCACCTGGGCTCAGCAAATTACAGGTGATCTTTAGGCAAAATTTAAGCACTTCCTTTTTTAAGGTCCATGAATTAAGAATAGTTTTTTCAGAGTTTTATTTTTTAAGCTCTTGTTTCTTTATGTAAATTTTAATGAACTAATAAAATACAACAAAACTTATTTAAAAATGTAAAAACCATTCTTAGCCCTATGGTTGATCCTGGGGTTTAGTTTTTCAACTCTTGCTTTAAACAAATCAAGTCCTAAATATTTGCAGAATTATAATAAATTAATAGGTCTTGCTTAGACATTGTCAAGATAATTAAAATAGTAATTCTTCCTAAGTTCATTTACTTATTCAGTGTTTTGCCAATTATTATTGAGAGATTATAGACCTAGAAAAAATGATAATATTAATCTTGAGGAATAAAAGTTCAAGAATCTCAAGGAAAGTAATGGGAGGAAAATGCGGGAAAGTAAGGGCTCTAACAGTATCCTTTCGCAAACTAAATTATTAAAGACTAAAAGGGCAGGGAGAGTTAGTGCATGACTTTTTGTTCAGAGATGAACCGTGCACTCAGTGCAGCCTCTCTGGCTGAGACACAACAGAATATGGATCAATTCTCTAATGTTTGTGCTAATTTTGGCCTAACAATTAACACCAAGAAAACAGCAATTCTCAACCAGCCAGTACCACAACCATCCATATGTGGAACTGTCAGTTAGAACAAATGGAGAAATTTTGAAAGCTATGGATAATTTTACTTGCCTCGACAGTATGTTTTCTAGGGATGTCCACAGAGATGATGAGATTGAACACGTTGCCAGAGCTAGGTCAGTGTTTGGGAGGGTCTGAACTGCCGCACATTCAGACTCTGCTGCAGAGAGTACAACTCTGATGGGCTGGCAAAATTTTTCAGTTGCCAAATGGAGAACTGACACGAGGCAAGTGCTCACATGGAGGTCAAAAGAAGAAATGCAAAGACATTCTGAAGATCTCTCAAGAATTCTGTTGTGAAACATGGGAGACACTGGCATATGACTACTCAGCATAGTGTGCCCACATCAAAGAAGGCACTGTGCTTTGTGAGCAAAGCAGAATTGCAGTAATTTAAAAGGCATCTATACTCCAAATGTTCATACGGTTTGTTTGTGCCTGACCTGTGGTAGAGCATTTCAGGCTTGTATTGATCTCATCACCCATAGCCAGACACCACTGTACCTTGACCCCAACATAGCGGTGTCATTTTGGTCCCCTTTGACAACAAAGGACAACAACAATATCCAAAATATTAGAAACTAGTTAGGCATCATCTCCCTTCTTCATTGCTTTTTTCTGTTATTTTCTATTTGGAAATGCACAATTTATTGTGGTACAGTGAATAGAAAGCTGGACCTGGAATGTGGAAGACCTGAGTTCAGATCTGGCCCCAGACTTTTCTAGTTGTGTGACTCTTACTAAGTCACTTAATTAACTACTTGCCTAAGTTTTCTCTTCTATGAAATCATGATAATGATAGCATCTACCTTCCATGTTCCTGTGAGGATGTTAACCTTAAAGCACTATATAAATTATAATTGTTTTTATTGTTCTTAGTTCTGGCAATCCATGGAGCCAAGGAATTGCTAGCATGAAGAAGGGAAGTTCAAATAAATTATTTTGAGTAGATACTATAATGCAGAGGTGGGGAACCTGTGGCTTCAAGGCCAAAAAATGGCTTTCTAGGTTCTTAGGTTTGGCCTTTTGACCGAGTCCAAGTTTTACAGAACAAATTCTTTTGATAAGGGATTATGTTCTGTGAAATTTGGATTCAGTCAGTCTAGAGGCCACACGTTTCCCAACCCTGCATAACCCTATGGTCTGTATATTTGGTTCGTACATTTGGGCTTGGCATTGATGCTCTTTGGTAGAACTGACCCCAACAGTGAGTGAAACTGCTCACTGGCAAGTGAAGTAATTTTGACTTTTATAGGATCATAGATCCTATGGTAGAAACAACCTTAAAAAGATGATATGGAGAAAGGTGAAGTCATTTGCTCCAGATCACTCAGTCACCATGTGTCTGAAGTAGGATTGTAGGTGATCTCTTCCTTCCAAGCCAGGGCTTTATCTGTTGCTCTGTATTGTTTCATAATAATCATAGCTAATATATGCCTTTAAGGCTTGCAGTGCATTGTACAGAGTTTATATACTTTGGTCCTTAAAGGAAACCTACGGGGAAGATACAGTTTTCACACCCTTATTAAAGATGAGAACGTGACCTGAGAGAACTGAAGTGATGTGGGTAGGATCATAGAGCTAGGAAACCTAGCTGGAACTCAGGGTTTCCTATTTCCCTAATCTCTCTACTATATCATCCGGCTTCCTCAGCTAACATCTTTTAAAAAGTTGTCTATGCTTTTTGCCTTTATTTTCTTTATCTTTTCACTCTCTTCTACACTCTACAATCTGGCTTCTACCTTACCTCTCAAATGAAACTGCCTTAAAAGTTTGCAGTTAACGTACAGTTGCTAAACTTGATGACTTTTCCCCCTTTTCTTATCCTTTGTGACTTCCTGCAGTGGTCAACATGGTTGAATGCTTTCTCCTCCTGTATACCCCAATCTTTGTATTTTTTGTGTCACTACTCTCTCCTTTTTTCAGTACTCTGGGTCATCTTCCATATTCAGTCCCTCTGTTTGGAGTCCTTTTCTCTATATATACTTACTTGTTAATGGCACCAGCTCCTATGAGTTTAGTTACCATCACTATACAGGTAGTTCTTAGGACCATATCTCCTCATTTCTTTGATCCATTCTGACATCACAAGATGCCTGTTGCACATTTCTAATTTCTAAACATCCAAGACATTTCTTTTTTATTTTTGTTATTAGGTTTATTTTTAGCTTATTAAACATAATTAAACATTTTAATTATGTTTATTTTTAGTTTACATCATTCATTTCCACGAGATTTTGAGTTACAATTTTTCTCCCCATTTTTCCCCTACCCACCACCCCAAAACTGCGATCCCACTGTATACCCCCTCCCTCAGTCTCTTCTCTCCTTTGTCCTCTGCCATCACCCCTCTGACTTTCCGGTAGGGCAAGATGGATCTCCCTACCCCACTGCTTGTATATCTTAATTCTCAGTTGCATGTAATTAATAGTAATAATAATTACATATGTATATACACACACACATTTTTTTTTAACATTTGATTATAGAACTTTAAATTCTAGATTCTTTCCTCCCTCATGGGTCAACCTTACTCTTACTGAATTTGGCTTAGGGAAGGAATGACATACGCTCTAAATTGGGTATCTTGCCCTACAGGAGAGTAGGGAGGATGGTGATCAGAGGGGGGATGATGGAGGGAAGATCAGGTTGGGGGGAGGGTTGTTAGAAGAATACACTTCTGTAAAGGGACAGGGACAAAGTAAAGAGTAGAACAAGGGGAGGGGGATAGGAAGGAGGGAAATACAGTCAGTCTTTCACAATATGTCCAATGTGGAGATGTTCTGCATAACTACCAAATGTATGGCCTGTATTGAATTGCTTGTCTTTTCCAGTGTCCAGGAGGTTTCTGAAATGTAGTATGTTCAAAACAGAAGACATTTTTTCTACTCTAAAATGGTAATACAATATAACCCACATGTATGGAGCTCTTTAATGTCTTCAAAGTGCTTTACACATACTGCCTGATTTGATCTCATAACAACTCTACCCACTGTCTGTGGGCCTTTATCCTCTTCTTCCCACACACCATTTCATCTCTATCTACATGCCTTTGCACAGTAGCTTTTCCTCCATCTCTTACAATTCATATTTTCTGGTAAGGTTCAGCATCAAGCAATTTCTAATTCATAAAAAATACCTTTACTGATATCCCCTCCCCCGGCAGCTGTTGCTTCCTATCCTCTCCCTGCCCAGAATTATTTTGTTTGAAATTTACATGTTATTTTGTATATATCTTTATTTTTATATGTTATCTCTTCTGGATTTCTTATAAGCTCAGAAATTAGGGACTGTCTTTGAATCTCCAGAAGCTATTGCAGTGTCTGACATGCTTAATGAATACTTGTTGATATATTAAATCATTACATTATTAAGATACTGTAAGAAACATTGTAAGAGATATCATAATGGTCTAGTAATAAAAGCAGTTTTGGTAAAAGAAAAAATATAAATTAAAGGGTTAGAATTTGGATTAGAAATAACTGGAAAAGGGATAACATGGTTCAAGAGCTGAATATGGATAGTATCAAGAGAAGTATGAAAGGGTTATGAAATTGGAATTTTTTCAGTGCTAAATCTCAAAATGTCTTCTGTTATTATTATTATCCCTGAGAGATTGTGCAGGAATGCCAAGCAAAAGTTAGACAAACTTTTAGTACAGTTGAACCAGGATGGCTCTTGTACTTTGTGTGTGTGTGTGTGTGTGTGT
>CM053595.1:235299901-235401932 GCA_028646575.1 Pseudocheirus occidentalis
TTGGTTTTTCATAAAGTCATTAGCTTCTACTTGTTCCACTCTAATTCTGAAAGAATTATTCTCTTCAGAATGCTTTTGAGATTCTTTTTCCATCTGGGAAATTCGACTTTTTAAGGCATTCTCCTCCTCATTGGCTTTCTGGGCTTCTTTTGCCATCTGAGTTAAACTATTTTTTAAAGTGTTGTTTTCTTCAGTCAGGTTGTTGACTCTCTTCATTATTTTCTCGCATCAGTCTCATTTCTCTTCCCAATTTTTCCTCCACTTCTCTCCTTTGTTTTTCAAAGTTTTTTTTTTCAATTGATCTATAGCTGCTAGGCATTCTTCAAGTGTCTTGGAAGCATTTGGTGTGGGAGTTCTGACTGTGTTGTCTTCCTACCGTTCCATGCTTTGATCCTTTTTGTCCACAAAAAAGGATTCTAGAGTTTTATTGCTGATGTTATTTTGCTTCCTTTTCCTTATGTTGGCCAGTCAATTAATTGGTTGGCTTTTTAGCTCTGTGAAACTCTGCTTCCAGGGGGGATAACTCTGTTCCAAATCGCTGGGGTTTTCCCCGCTGCCAGAGCTATTTGAGGGTGTTGCAGCCCCCACCAGCTTTGGCTTGCTGAGAGTGCACCCCAGGACCACCACCCATGACCACGATCCGGATCCAGGCCGCTCAATGCAAGATCAATTGGCCCTGATCAATCGACTCGGCCCCCTGGGGGGTCCATAGGCCAGGGGCTCTGAAGCAGCCAGGTGGGGGCAGCCACCGGTTACAGCAGGTCCTGCCCTTCCCCCACTGCTTCCTTGCCCCAGGGGCAGATTGGACAAACTGCTTTTCCTCTCCCAAATTAATTTTCAAAGTTTCACTTTCACTGACCGTCTTTAACCCTGGTTTGCTGGATGAGAAGATCCCTTCAGGTGCTGTAGATCTGCTGCCCAGGTTAGACTCAAGCTGCGGCTTGGGAGGCTTGGCTCCTCCTGACTGCCCTTGGGCTTGGCCATAGTTTCAGTCTCAGGCTGGGCTGGTCTCATCTCCCGGCCTGCCAGCCTGCTGGATGAGCCCCTCCTGCTAAGCTGCCTTTCTCTAATCCCTATTTTTTTACACCTTGGTAGATGTGGAGTTGCTGGAGGCTGTAGATCTTCTCTTGTAGACTGGCTGTGGCTTGGCGTGGCTTGGCTCCTTCCTACTGCCCTGGGCCTGGCTGTGGTTTCTGTTTCAGGCTTTGCTGGCCTCGGCTCCTGGCCTGCCGTGATGAGTCCCTGCTGCCGAGCTGCCTTCAGCGAGAGATGTGTTTTCTTATTTTTGTCAATTTGAGAGTCCTAGATTTTGTCTGGGGTCATATTTTAGGGGTATATAGGGTGGTTGTGCGGGACCTGGGAGACCTTGCTGCTTCTAAGCTGCCATCTTGGCTCCGCCCCCCTCTAGTACACTCTTGTACTTCTTAATCATGATCAAGTTTGGACAGTCTTTAATAGAGCCACATAAGATTTTGAAGAATTATGCAACCTAAGTTTGAATGAATACATGTTGATATTGACAGCAAGATAGTATATTGTTACCCCTCCTTCACTTTACTTTCTCACTGTGATTATAATTTTCTGTTTGACGTGTAGGGGAAGGCTGAATAAGGTAGTATTGCTGTAGAAAGGTATTTGTAGGGATTTTTCCTAACACTTGTTTCTTCTTTTTTTTTTCAAATTTGTTTTTTTTCCAGTTACATGTAAAAAAAATTTAACATTTGTTTCTAAAAGTTTGATTTCCAAATTCTTGCTCCCTTTCCCTGTTCCCTTCTCTCTCATTGAGAAGCCCAAGAGTTTGATAATGATTTTTAAGAGTTACTTACATCGTATATAGTATTTCAAAAGATTGGTACATTTGAAAAGAGGCATTGATGTTTAGTGTGTCATTTGTTAAGGGTTTCTTTCTATAGTAGTATTAATAGAAATATGAATGTAAATAAATTCTGTTTTAGTGTGATAGAAGTCTGTTATATGGACTTAAAAATGATTGGAATGGTTTATAATTTTGAATTAGTGTAACAATGTTGCATCCTATTTTTAGACCTGTTCCCGGCTGAAGAATAATAAGATGTCCAAGGTAGAGTGTTTACAAGGTAGAAAGGCAGAATGGCACACTGAACAGAAAAGTGATCTGAGAGTCAGGAAGATAACCTTGTCTTGGCCCTTGTGTGTCCCTAGGCAATTCACTGAACTGTTCAGTGCTCCTTGCTGTTCTTTTAGACTATCTGTTGCAGAGCAGTTGCTGGTCTGCATTAGTAAAGCAACTTTTCACTCGAAAGTTTTTTTTCCAGAAATAAGCTTTTTCTCTCGAGTATTCCTACACAGATTCAGTGCAAAAATGGAAAAAGATATAGAATCTCTTCAGATTGAAACCTTTTTACCTTTCTTTGCCCTCCTTTTCTTATTAGGTGGCACTCTCCTATAGAAAAACTTAAATGTATTTGTGAGAGTAAAGCTTAAAGATTAAAGGACAATATTTTTAATATAGAAAAGTTTTGTTTTCTAAATCCGGTTCTTGAGGAGGAATTTTTATTCTTAAAATTTGATTTCTTCAGATTCATTAACTGAATAAGTTAAGTGGAAATATAGCTCAATGTAGTCAGCTTGTACTCAGCAATTCTATTTCTTATTTTGTCCTCACAGGCCCAGCAGTTCATAAACATCAGTACAGTAGCAATGCTGTTACAGACATTAATTTGGATAATGTTTGCAAGAAAGGAAATACTTTGTTGTGGGATTTAGTCCAAGATGAAGACGCAGTAAGTTAATTTATAGAACTAAATAACAGTACAAAAAAATTGGGCCACTCACTATAAAAAGTAGAATGATCATTCTCTCATTTTGAGAAGTTTCAGAAGTGAAGATTTGATTAGTTTGTACTGCCACTTCAGTTTGTTGATTTTTAGGAAATATCTTTGAAAATAAGAGATTACTATTGTACCCCAGAGCCTGTACTAAGAGAGGGGAATGAAGGGAGACTTATCCTGGGGTAGATAAAAATCCTAAATTGCCAACACTGTACTAAACCATGGAAAGCAGTGTGGCAAGGGTCTTTTTTTTTTTTTTTTTTGGCCACCAGTGTGTATTAATTTAAAGATTGATAATAATTTATTTTATTATAGATTCATCTCTCAGAAGGTTTAATAAATGAGGCAGAAAAACTTCTTTGCTCCTTAGTATGCTGGTTTACAGATCGACAGATCCGAATGAGATTCATTGAAGGCTGTCTAGAAAATTTAGCAAACAACAGGTAAATATAAGCTATAGTATTTTGGTTCGAAAATATGTATACGATGTAATGTGTTATATCCATTAGAAAGCTGACCTTTAAGTGAGGAAATGGTTCAAGTGCTGCCTCTGACACATCCTGGCTGTATGACACTTATTTTCTCAGTGCTCAGTCTCTACAACCCTCTTAAGACACCAAGATTCAGGGAAGACTCTGATACTGATTTCTAGAGGGTGTTGGCCGAGGTTTTTCCTATATTGTTGTTACCACAGATTCATTTCCTGTCCCTAGATCAGCTGTTCTGCTGAAATGGTAGATTATATCCCATAATACAGTAGTATATGGAAATTGAACGTTATTCTTTTGGAAATGGGAAAAGGACAGTCTAGACTTGTGATGTCCTTCCTTCTGTGTAAGAAACTCTTGTTGGGGAAGTGCCTTTCACCAATGAAGAGCATTAATTTATCTAGAATTAATCATTTTATATACCTAAAGTACTGAGAGTTTAAGTGACTTGTTTATGAGCAAATAGCTAGTATTTGTCAGAGGAAGGACTTGAACCTAGATATTGGTCTCAATCCAACATCACCATGCTTTGAGGCTTCACTATAAATTTCATTTTCCTTGTAATTGTTCTATTACAGCTTTGTTATCAACAACAAAAATTTCTTTAATTCCACAATTCATTTCTTTTTCAGATTCCCTTGTTAGTTTCCTGTCAGTAAAGCAGGAAGAAATGTATTCTTTTTGATTCTAACATATTTCTGGGAAAAGAATTCTCGTGTTTGTTTTTGGTTTTTCTTCATTTGAACTTTTCATATGTAAGGCAGGCTAAATAAAAAATAAAAATTAGTGTGGAATGTGTCTTAAATGTTTATGATAACCCCTGCATTCTACAACATGTATAGATTTTGGTTTTGTCCAGGCTAGTAGTATATAAGACTTTCAAAAAATCTCCTGTGGTTCTTAAAACAGTACTTTGTCCTAGTTATCACTTGTATTCTGATACCAACCATAACATTCTTGCTTTTTCAGTTAAGTTGTAATGATTTCTCAATTTGTGGTTTCTCTTGGAGTCTTCTGTTTTGATGATTTTGTTTTATTTCTTGGCATAATACAATTATGATATTTGACTAAATGTTGAGAGTTCAGTTACTACAGTCGTAAATAAGGGAACTTACTTGACATCTGGCAAGAACTGGCAAACATTAATTAAGCAGTTTTTAGCTACTTTACTCATGCTTTCAGTTTTCAAAGGTCTCTGGGATACATTAAATGACATTGATATGTCTGTCTACTTGAACATCTCAGTAGTATCTTTTCCTGCTGTTAATTTTGTAGCATTTATCAATCCTTTTTGTAAGACCTCGTTAATTAAATGAGAAAGTCTGTATTTTTTTCCTTATTCAGAGTTTTATTATCTATTTCTAGGTTGTAATCCAAAAACCTACTGAGAATTGTTTATAGATACTACATTGGAAACGCTGTTAAAGAAACATTTGTTATTCTGTGTTCAAATAAATTTTCAATAAGGTATTTTTCTGTGATAAAAAGGCATGAAAAGCCACCATAGATGTTTAATGTAACATAATTATCTTAATTTTTTCATCTGCTTAAATCAGTTTAGTTCCTGTTCTTAGTAGTAAAGAGTAATATATTGAAATTATAATTTGATGTATATTCATAGTATATTAGTAATCAAGAAAATTTGAGACATAGTACAGAACATTTAATTTCCTAAAAATGAATTCTCAGATTGATAGTATTGTATTTGACCTGCTTTTATTCCCATGTTACTAGTATTCACCAAGTTTGCAATTGTTTACTTTTTATTTACTAAAAAGTAAACCATTTTTACTTTATTTACTAGACTAACCTTTCATGAAATATAAATGTTATGTTCCATTTATCACAGATTCATTTACAGTGAATATTATTACAGAATATAATATCACAGAATCACAGATTCATTTACAATGTCTAATATGTACTATTTATATCATCACTTGGATTTTGAAAAATAATTATAGTTAGGAAAATTTATTCAAATTGTTTCCTCTATTTTTTTCAGATCTGTAGTAGTCTCACTTCGTCTTCTTCCAAAATTGTTTGGTACTTTTCAGCAGTTTGGGAGCAGTTATGATACACATTGGATTACAATGTAAGTTAATACAGAATCTTTATGTATTAATAAAATGCTAAAGTAGACTTTTGAGATCTAGTCGGTGCACAGAAGAAGAAACTGAGGTTCTCAAATTTTTTTTCCCAACATCATTTTCTGTTAGTGGTAGAACCAGGATTAGAACTGATGTCTCCTGACCTTCAAGGACAGTTATTGAAATTAATACTCTCTAGATCTGCCTTATTGGCCTTCTTGTTATTCTTCACATAGGATGCTCTAGCTCCCATTTCTTTGATTTTTGTGCTGACTTCCTCCTTACCTGCATTGCTCTTCCTCCTCAGTTGCATTTCTTAGAATCTCTGACTTCCTTCAAGTCTCAACCACCTCCTTTCTTGCTTTCCCTCAAGTTTTCCTCTAAGGGCCATTAGATTTTAAGCTTCTTGTATGCAGTAATTGTTTATATTTTCCTCTTAATCATCAGTGCTTAGTACAGTGTATGGCATATAGTAAGGGCTTAATAAATGCATTTTTATTTATTTTCGGTACTTTTATATAAAATAAAGTTTAAAAAGCACTTCACATACATTTCCTCTAAAATGGTTATAATGGTTATTGTTAACATCATTTTAGGAACTGAAGTTTGTAGAGGTTAAGTGACTTTGTAACTCTCATAATGTCAGAAATAATATTTGAATCCAGGTCTTCCTGAATCAAAATTTGTCACTCCTTGTCTATGTCATCATTTTATACTTGTAGTATGTCAGGATAAAATAATTGTGAATCCAGTAGGTTTTTAAATAAAGGAGTAGTGGATGATAGATACAGCAACTTTGAGATGTGGAATAGGAGAGGAGAAACAAGTCTTCAAAGATTAACAGAATATTAAAATTCTTAATAGTTTGCGTAGTAGAGGTCATGTTTGAAACTTTTTATTGCATTTAATATGTTTGTTATAACAAAAAAATTAAAATTACCCTTTCCTTTTTTTTTTCCTGTAATTGGACTAGGTGGGCAGAAAAAGAATTAAATATGATGAAGCTTTTTTTTGATAATTTGGTACACTACATTCAAGCTGTAAGAGAAGGGAGACATAAACATGCCCTGTAAGTACATGTATCATTGTACTTTCATATATGAACTTATAAACATATAAATTTGATTTGTTTTCCTCATTCTCAATAAGCACATTGACAATGCATTTTTGAAATCATCTTTTTTTTTTTTTTTTTTTTTTTGCTATTTTGTGATATTCCTTTGGCTAGTTAATTTGGAAAAAGATCTATTAATGTTGCCAAACACAAATGAAAGGTGTAAGAAAACTTTTAAAAGAAGATGTTCATTTTAAGATGTTATTCTTGCATTGCTTAAAATTTTGCCGTGACTTCCAGCTTCTATTTTTTAAAAGTAATTGGTAGTATTCAGATACCGTGTCCAAATTGCACAAATCATTATGTCCATTTTTGTATATATTAAACCTTGACTTGTTTTGTATGATTTCTGGGGTTATCTAATTCAGCTCATTTTACACATGAAGATATTGAGTCCCAGGGAGGATCTTAAAAGATCATCTAAGTAAACTCCATTTTATAGTTGAGGAAATTGAAGTAAAAAATAATACGAAAAGAAATCTAGTTATTTCAAAATAAGTGTTCTGTTTAAAAAATCATTTGGAAATATTCTTTTATTATATCTCCAGTCCTCTAATTAAGATAATGTATTAAGGAAAATTAAGAGTTAGGTTATACAGTAGATAGAATGTTGGATTTGTGGTGTGGAATATACAGCCTCAGCCACTTAATAGCTGTGTGACCCTAGAGCAAGTCACTTCACCTGTTTGCTTCAGTTTCCTCAGGTCAAAAGGGTGTGGGGCGAGGAGGAACTGTAGCATCTTCCTTCCTGCTTTTTTGTGAGGATTATGTGAGATAAGAATTATAGGGCACTTTAAGACAGTGTCTGTTTTCTAGGAAGAGCTATATAATTATTGTTTTTGTTTTTATTATTATATAAATTCCTTACATAGGCTTTGAAACAGTTTAAGAATTTTTAAAAAGCACATGTTATTGCTTTATTTATTTGTTATTTTATTATTTTAAATTAACAAAGGATTCAATTTTTCATTTAACCTCTATACACATAATGAGCAGAAAAAGATATCACACGACTGTTAATGTGTTGAGCTATTCTATTAAGCAGTTTGGAATTATGCACAAAAAGTTGGTGAACAGTGAATGCCATTCGACTTAGTTCTACCACTGCTGGGCGTATTTAAAAACATAGCCAGGAAAAAAAAAAACATAGCCAGGTTTAGGAAATCAAGGGTAACCTTGAAAACATCATCTAGCCATGACTGTAGTGGAGTTAATTTGACAATATATTTGGCTTTTTCTCTTTCAGAGGTCTGTAGGAATTCTAGATTTCATGGACCTAATGGTTAATGTTTTAACAGGTTTTTTAAAAATGGAAATTATTTTAATTTTTAAAAAGTTATTTAATTTAAAAACTAAGGATTTCTAGTCTTTAAGTTATATTTAGTGTGAAATAAAGTGGAAAGTAATTTACATTGGTGTAGAAAATAGCAATATCAATTTTAGTTCTTAAGTTTAAATAGATTGTGCTCAAAAGCACTTGAAAGGCCATCTACTATATTTCCTGAGGTGTAGGGTGTTCAAGGAAGATAAACCTTTGGTGTGAGGGTTCTCTAGCCAATTTTAGGGCTGCTCATCCACCTTTGTTGCTTATTCAGCTCTCATTTGTGGCTCCAAGAAGCAGTGGCATGCACAGTAGCCATACCCCAATAAATCATTTTGGCAAATAGCCTAAACTCAGGTCGAGGGTGACCAAAGGTGTCTCAAGTCCATTAATGAGTTGGGGGGCGGGGGGGTGTTTGCCATTTGTCTTGTCTTTTGTCTTGCCGCTGGACTTCGATTACTCTGGAAGAGAAAATGAGGCCAGTGACTTTGTGGAACTCTGCCTCACTTAAATCCAACTTTTGTGTGAGTCAAAAGACATCACTCATACTCTTTTACCATTTTTACTTAACTCAGTCCTGTGCTAACAGACAAGTGACAAAACAGCAAATGCAGATACACTGGGAGCTGTAGTCACGCCCTGCACACTGGTGACTTAGGCCATAGGGTCATCTTCACACTGGATTGAAGTCACATGGAATTCAGCAGCCCTCTGGGTGTCTGAGCAGCCTTTTTAAAAAACTGCACTCCTCACTTCTTGGCATGAGGAAGGGGCTAGAAAAGGGGCTTTAAAAGTTGCTTCATCCAACCCTGGCCTACTTGTCATGGCAGACAGGAATCCTATCCTGCAGTCAAAACACAAATAAATTAGGAAAACTTTTTTGAAGATTATTCTGCTCATGATCCGTACATGTCATATGTGTGTGTTTATGAAAAACATGAAATCTCTTAGACTTGAAAGACAAAAAACTCTTGTAAGAAAAGTTAGCAGATAACACATTCAAATAGCAACCCTGAGTGAAACAAGGCTTGCAAATGAAAGGCATCCTTCTGAGGTATGACCTGGATACATATTTTTCTGGATTGGCCATAGTGATAGACTTTGCAGTCAAACCTAATCTAGTTAACAGCTTTGTATACCTACCAAAAAGAAGTAAACGACAGACTCATGACAATGTGATTGCCTCTTGTAAGAAGTTACCATGCAACCACCATCATTTTGTATGCACCTGCCATGAAAAAAAGTCAAAGAAAAATTATCTGAAGATCTGGAGACTCATCATCAATGGGCAAAAGAGGACAAGCTTAATATTCTGGGTGGCTTAATTTTCAACAGATTAGAGCACTTTTCCAAGCATGAACAGTTTATTGCTAACTTTGAGGGAGAACTGAGCCAACACAAAGTTGGCAATAGTGGAGCAGAAAAGGAGTAGGCAGGTCTCAGAGATTTGGTGTACAGCACTGCATTTACTCATCTGGGCCAGAACACTTGCAAACATCAAGATTGATGTGATGAAAATGATGGGGAAATTCAGAAGGTGCTAAATAAAATGATGTGAACTCCACTGGGTTTACTAGCAGAGTACTTCATCTGTTTCTAAGAAGGCAGCATTTAGTCTCCATCAAAAGTAAAGTACAAGCAAAGCTTAGGGAGATGCAGAATTCTTGGCTTAGTATAAAGGCAGATAAAGTTTGATTTTGTGATGATAGTAACAATCCAAAGCCCTTTGATGATGTATTGAAGGCTATTTATGGACTAAAGACTTATGGTGCCTTTCAGTTACTCATGTTGATGATACCATATTGATTAGTGATAAGGACCAGATCCTAGAGAGATGGGCTAAATAAATACTTCCATAGTTTTCTCAACAGACCATCATCAATGCTAAGGCTATTGAGTGTATACCTCAGGTTGAAGTCAGTTTTTCCTCTAGGTGAACTTTCTAACTGAAAAATAGATTTTGAATGCCATTTGGATCCTCTTGTGTGGCAGTGTTTAGTACTGATACTATTCCTGTTAAGATGGACAAGGCAAGGAACAGGGTCCATTGTTCACTCAGAAGTTGATGGCAATTTCTCAGGCTATATGGCAAGAGGACATTATCCTCTAGGAGTTTAAGGATACCTCTGTAGTCCATCTCTGTAAAGGAAAAGGAAATAAGTTGCTCTGTGACAATCATGAGGTTTCGGAGGATGGAAGAGGGTCTCAGTCATTTCCAACAAGTCATTGTGGAAGTCCTCCTTAATAGGCTGATCTTTCACCTGGAAGATGGTCACCTACTTCAGATCTAGTATGGTTTTTGAAAGGTCCATGGCACTGCTGTTAGACTTATTTGAATTTTTTTATAGCTAGATTCAGCAAAACAAGTATAACCTTGTGTAGGTCATTCAGCTTATACTCCTAACAATGAAGGAAGCATTATTTAAATAATTATCAAATAAAGGCATTTTAAGCTTAATTAATTTCATTTATATTTGGTATAAAATAAAATTCTTTACATTTCCTTAGAAAAGAGCAGTATCAGTTTTTAGTTCATAGGTTTAAATTTTTCTCATAGAATAGGATATGAGAGATTATCATCTCCCTCATTTAACAGATAAGGGAGCTGAGGACCATGAAATTTTAGTAACTCTTATTTTAGAATTTTTTTTAGAAATTTTAGCACCTCTCCTTTCCACTGTACTGTATTGCTTCATTGAATCTACAGATCAAATGATTAGCTTTTACTTTCATCAGTATAGTTCCCTCTGTTCTGGGAAATATTGTAATCATTAAAAAGATTTTAAGGCATATAATGCTATTTATTTTTTTTGTGACACTTTGGGCTTTCATCTCATAATGACACTTCATCTTTGCTTTTCTTCAGTTCTTATGTAATTTGGAAGATTTTATTTTTCTTGTATAAGTTTGGAGAGCATCTTAAAATTAAAATAAAAATTTTAAACTAAAATTTTGTTTAATTAATATTTAATGCTTGCCTTTAATACCTTAAAACAAAATGGTATATTCCGTTTTTCTGAATCTGTTTTCTATATATGAAGTTTGATTACTTATACCGTATAAGCATTTTAAAAACTATTATTTCCTAAAAAGTTTGAAATAAAGTATTTTAAAATTATCTTAATAATTTTTTAAAAATATAGGTACAGTCACAGCGCAGAGGTTCAAGTTCGACTTCAGTTCTTGACATGTGTTTTTTCTACTCTTGGATCACCAGATCATTTTAGTAAGTCTTTAATTAGAAGATGCTTTAATTCACATTTGATCTCTTAATAGTAGACTTTTTTGTCTTTTGCACTTCTTTTCAAAGTTTGAAATAATCTTAGCATGTTATTGGGCTTGGGAGAATTTAATTTTTGTTGTTTTTTGAAAAACATCTTTTTTTTGTTTGTTTTGTTTACATTTTCCCTCTCTTTTACCTCTGTCTTCCCTCTTCTCTTCCTGATGAGAAGAGAAGAAAAATAAAACCTATTGCAAATATGCACAGTCATGGAAAACAAATTTCCCCATTGACCATGTTTTAGGGAAAGAAAAAAAAACAAGAAAAAATATGCTTTAATCTCTACTCTGAATTGATTAGTTCTCTATCTGGAGATTTAGAGCATATTTCATTATGAATCTTTTGGAAATGAGGTTGGGTCAATGTTTCGATCAGACTAAGTCTTTCAAGTTGATTATTTTTCCAGTATAGCTAGTACTGAGTAGATTGTTCTTATCTTTCTGCTTGTTTCAGTTTTCATCTGTTTGTACAGGTCTCATCAAATTTTTCTCGAATAATTTCTTATAGCACAATAGAATTATTTTACAATCATATACCATAACTTATTCAGTCATCTCCAAGTGATAGACAGTCAATTTCCAATTCTTTGCCACTCCTAAAAAAAGCTATCATAGTTTTATTCATAATGGTATTTTTACTCTTACCTTTGATCTCTTTGTGGTATAGCCCTGTGCAGTACAGCACAATTGCTGACTTAAAAGGTATACGTATTTTAGTAGCTTTATGAGCATAGTTTCAGATTGCTTTTCAAAATGGTTGGACTAGTTTACATAGTTCACGGTTCCACCACCAACAGTGCATTAGTTTAACTGTTTTACTTCATTCTTTCCAGCATTTATGATTTTCCTTTTCTGTCATCTTAGTTAATCTCATATGTGTGAAATCATGCCTCGGGTTTTAATTTGTGTTTCTCTAATTCTTGAGGGTTTTTTCTTATGATTAATTGATAGCTTTGATTTTTTTTTTCCCTTTGAAAAGTGCCTTTGGACATTTATCATTTTGGACACATTATTGTGTAGTATATTGTTTAAGGGCTGGTCTGCTCTTGAATTTGCCTTGAGAGTGACTACTAGCAGTGCAACTCCAGGAGCCGTAAGTTCTTGGAATTACCTTCCATTATTAGAGCACTATGGATAACTGTGCTATAATTGAAAAAGAATCAGTATTTGAGACCTCTCATCTTATGCTATGATCACTTTTAAAAATAAGTTTTATTCAGATCTTTTGCTTTTAAGTCTTCGTCATTATCAGATACAATGCCCCTTGCATAGTACTCTCTGTTGTAATAATAAATGGAGTCAAGCAGAATAATGGTCACATTTTAATTGTAAACCCCTTTTATATAGCCTTTTACAATTTATATCTTGCTTTCTTCTCAACATTCCTTTTAGATTAGTTACAGGGTATGATCTTTATTTGAATTGTGTACAGGAGATAAGAGACTTAAAGAAATAAAATGACTTGCCCATGGTCATGGAGCTAGTACAGTGAATAAGCAAGAGATAATATCATTTGGCAGATATCAAGACCATTTTATGACATAAATATTATTTGTGAGTTTCTTGAGCTTGATACAGTCTTGGCAAACTGTAGCATCCAGAGGACCTCCCTATCTCCGGTTCTTAACCTAGGCCCATTAATTTGTTTTAAAAATATTTTTATAACCCTATTTCAGTATAATCGTTTTACTTTGTGATCTTTTCTATTTTATTTTATACATTTTAAAATTTTTTTCTTAAAAAGTGTCGCTAGGCTTCTCTAGTATGCAGGATTGTAGTGGGGAAGAGGGTAGAGCATGACTCAATAAAAGATTTAAAAATTCTGGTCTCTAGTGAAATCTTCAGCTTCTGGATTTTCTGTTGAACATCTTCCATGATGGTAGCATCTTTTTTATGCTTTGCTGGACATCAGAATTCTCAGAGGAACATCAGATCATATTAACCCTAGTTGTATCTTTCATGAATATTTGTATGGTTTTGACTTAAGCCTGTGAAATGCTTTGTTGGGCTATAATATTTAAGATGGCGTTTTTCTCACTTAAATTCATTTTTTATAGTTAACAAAAAGCAAGCAGAATGGGTTCTTTTTTCAGTCAATTTTACAACTGTGTAGATATGGTCTGTTGCAGGAAATTGATGGCAGAAACTTGCATGGTTCCTGCTTTCAGTCTTTCTAAAGGATGCCATTTAAATTGTTCTGTAGCAGTTTTCAGAAATGACAGAATTGACATTTGTATTTTCATTTTTGTTGATATTTCCTCATTTGTCTTTATTGAATGATACCATGAAAACTTTTTTCTAAGCATTCATTATCCCTCCTTTCAGATACCCTCAGCAACTTTGTCCATCAATGCCCTTAAATTGTACTTCCTGCTATAAGGAACTCCTATACAGATAACTTGATCTAGTCCAACTACTCTGTTCATCTTTATTTTCTTTAGTGTAGGTTCTATTTTCTAATGCAGTATAACAGCAACTTAGGCATCCAAGGAGAATTAATCTAGTACAGTTAAGAAAATTTTTAATAGAAATTTTTATATTCCTTTTCCTTTTTTTCTGTCTGTTCATTGCCCTAAAGTTTTCTTTTTTGAAAGCTCTCAAGTTGGTCTCTTGCCAAGCTTTTTTTCCCTTTTACTGCTTCTCTGTTTTATCAGATCATACTATTCATAATCTGTCATCATTCTGAAGTATAAAATTTTAAAAGCAAGTTAATTAGTTGATTATAAAAGTGGTGCTTTCCTTGACTGCCATACTTTTCCACTTAATAAAGAGATTAAGGGTTTTTTAGCTAAGGTAATATCTCTTTTAAAAAATCTATTCATGATATGTAGACACAAGGCATCTCTATTTCTTATTCCTAATTCAAATTTCTTGTCATCTTCCTTTTTCCTTCTTCTTTGGTCCCCTTCTTGTCATCTTCTTTGCTTTAAAATCCATTGATTATTAACACATGTTAATTTGGAGAATCTTAGAAGACCAGGGTTCTGTCATTCACTAAATGAGTGTGGTCATGTCACTTAAGCTTAGTGCAGTTTCTGGCACACTGTATATACTCATTAAATTGGTGTTGAGTAATAACTTCTCATTCCTAGGGTTTGTGAACCTGTTTTTTCAAATATATTTTACTCTTAATTCATTTTATTTGTAATCTGGTGCCTAAACTGCTGAAGTTTTTCCTTGAAGTTTTTTGCAAATATTTATCATGAGGACATTTGTTGGAATTTACTACATGTCCCATGTTATGATATCTTTTTGTTGCCTTATAATGCCCCATAGAAAGGGAACCAATCATTGCTTTTATTTGCTCCTACCAGAAGAACCTATGAGCTGTCTTTCCGTTTAGCTATACTTTCTATTTCTCTTCTGGCTCTTTATATTAAGAATGTTGATCAGTAGTGATTAAGCTCTCAATTAGTAGACAAGAATCTCATTTTTAGGAAACCAGACCTGAGTTAAAGAAAAGGTGTGGTTACTATAAGGATATTACTTTCTCAGCAAGTGGCAGTTTGTCAAGCTTTATAAAATTAAAAATAAAAGTTAATGTATGTACACAGTTATTTTGTACTTAAAAGTAATTTATAATAAGAGAAACTGGTAGTTTTATTAAAATATTCTGGAAACATTTTCATTACTGTGTTTACTATATTGGTTTTTGAGGTCTTATTGGTGATTTATCGTCAGTGAATCATTTAGACATTTTAATGACCCAATCAGATGGAAGATAATTTGTATATATTTCTGTTTCAGGTATTCGCATATAGGTAATACATCGTAAACGGTTTATGAGAGATACGTATATTCATTCCATTTGTATTGCGTTTGTGGGAGGAGCTCTCTTTGTACATGAAAATAAAAGCTTCTTTTTATATCTAGGGCTAAGTTTAGAACAAGTCGACATTTTGTGGCACTGCTTAGTGGAAGATTCTGAGTGTTATGATGATGCACTTCATTGGTTTTTAAATCAAGTTCGGAGTAAAGATCAGCATGCAATGGGAATGGAAACTTACAAACATCTTTTTCTAGAAAAGGTATAGAAATCAATTTAAATGCACATGCTTTAAATTTTTCTCTCATTGTCTTAACATTTTTAAAATATCATTGTTCTTTAAATTTCACTTTTATTTACTTTTTTTCCATTGTCAGATGTTCTTTTGCTTTTGTATGGTTTTTTACCTACTATTTGTTGTCCCTATTTTAAAAATGTTCAGTTTAACGTTTTTTCTTGTGATTTAATTACCAAACAGAAATCATGCACATATGTTTGTATATGTGTGTATACAAATTTTTTTTTCCTGAGAATTATCTAATTTTGTAAGATTGAAAATCTATATGTTAACAGTGTATGGCAAATGTAGAACTTTTATCTAAGAATTTTATTTTGAGGTTAATAAATGCACTTTGGAAACACGCTTTTTCTTGTAGCAAAAGCATATATTTTAAAATGCCATTAAAATATCTTTTATTTTTATTGATTCTCTGTCATAGATCAATGTCAATTTTTTTTTCTTTTGTTAGTAACAACACTAGTGTAGTTTTGTAGTTATGATGCCGTTTTGAAACATTAGAGCTCTGATATTACTATGCTGTTGATGTAGAGAACAGAACCATATGCCTAATCTATTGCACTTGGATGAAAAGCCCACTTCCTTTCCAGACATATATTTATTCCAGACATTAACATTTACATTTCATTTACAGAGTTCAAGGCCATCTCCAGTGTACAAGAGTTGACTATAAACATAAATAATAGTATTTCTTCCTTCATTTCTCATTTTTGGAGAATGAGGAAAGGCTTTCCAGGTTATTTTAGTAATTCTCACAAGTCTGTTAAGATACTTAGAAAGATAATTAAATGCTAGTGCCTTCCAGGATAAGCTTTGACACATATCAATTAGGTGATATAGTGATAAATTATTGATTATTGTTAGGATAGATCTCATCCATCTTCATATTCATTGCTGATTTCTGTTCAGAAAATTGCTTCTTTCACATACATTGTTTGGATTATGGTAAATGTAACTTAGACATACATTATTAAACCTTTATCTTCTTTTTCACAAGAGACAAGTCCATTTAACTGTATGTTTATATATATATATATATATATATATAATGCCTTGAATACCCAGTAAAATATTATAAACACCTTCATGGCAAGGACTATTTAAAAATTTTTCTCTGTTGTTTCCCGCTACATGCATTATTCATCTGAATTTCTGTAATTCTTTGAGGGTAGTACAATCTTTCAAGATACTTGGGTTCTAAACTTTAGAGTCATCCTGAATTTCTCACTCTTCCTCATTCTATATAACCAATCAGTTGACAGTTCTTGTTGATTCTGCCTTTATCACATCTCTTAGGCATACCCTTCCTTTCTGTCCATTCATATCACATCCTTCTTAATTTAGACCCTTATCACTTCTCATCTGGATTATTGAAATAGCTTTCTAATTGGTAATTCTGTCTCAGTTATCTCCTTTCTCCAATTCATACTCAACAGCTGCAAAAAGATTCTTCTAAATTGCCACCTGCCCCTGCTCAGTAAACATTAAAAGTATATTTAGTTCCTCTCGGATATTATGTTTTTCATTTAAAGCCTGTCATAGTCTTGTTCCAATCTACCTTTCCCACCTTGTTATACATACTGTCCCCAAATATATTTTATTGTCCACTCCAAAAGCCCTTCTTGATAAATCTCATATAGGTTATTCCCATGTCCTGTCCCCATGCCTTTCCATTCTTGGAAAATATTCCCTCCTTACCCCCTTCCTCTTAGGATCCCTCCTTTGTTTTAAAGCTCAGCCTAAAATTCACTTTTTACTTCTGGTCATTTCTGATCCTTCCTCTTAGTACATACCCTATCCCCATGCCCTGTATTTATTTGTCAATACTTGTCTGTCTCTGTTGTCCCCTCTAATAAGACACAGATTTCTTGAGAGTAGAGGATGTTACCTTTGTGTCTTTGTTCTGTCACTGTGCTTGGCAGAGAGAAGAAACTTGATTCATGCTTGTTGATTTTCTTTTTATCTCTGTTTGCCTAATGTTTCACTTATAAAATGCTTATCAGATTGAATCGCCATAATCTCAACAAATTATTATCTGGGTTTTAAAAAATGACTTATTGTCACCAGTATACCCTCCTAGATGATTTAAAAATAAAAAAATTATTGCTTAGGTATTTACATTAAGATATCTTTATTTTATTTAGATGCCACAACTAAAACCTGAAACTATTAGTATGACTGGTTTAAACTTGTTTCAGCATCTTTGCAACTTGGCACGCCTGGCTACTAGTGCATATGATGGTGGCTCAAACTCTGAGGTATGACTTTGGTAACTTCCTTTTAAGTGTGTACTTTGTTGTTTTTCTTTCCTGTTTTTATTAAGATCTTTTTACATAAATAGAAGAACTCATTTTCCAATCCATTGGTATCTATCTCTGAAAATTTTCAACTAGATTTAATACAAGTTTTTATACTAAAATCTTGCTAAAATTTTAGTGATCTTTGTTAATTTCTCAAAGATATTTCCTTTTATAATTAAGATGGCACTAAAACATTTTCTGTTAAGAGCATAGAAAATCCTGACATATTGTTAAGGATGTATACAAAGCATGATTTTAATATTTGGATAATCTTTCTATTACATTTCATTTTGCTGCTGCCATTTCATTGGAATCTTGTCATGTTCAGGTTATTTAATGGTTATTGGCAAATACTTGTTAAATCTACACAAATTATCCTAGTCTGAAATGGCTATTTGGATTCTAAGTTTATGAACTTTAACCAGCTTCAGATACTTAGATCATCTCTTCAGATCCCAGAGGTCCTGTCATTTATCCTAAATTATTCAGGATAGTGGTCAAGTTCATATCCATTATCCTATTTTGCCCAGGGCAACTCTTTGACCTATCTTTAAATATTAATTTGCTTTGATAGAAATCTCATCATATAATAAGATTGATTGACAACAGTTTTTATTATTTTATAGGCCTTAGCATTCTATATCACAGAACAGTTATTAGGTGTACTTTAAGGATGATATGTTTTGCTAAGAAAATATGTGATTTTTTTTTCCAGTGTTTTCCTTATTATGTATTCCTACATTTGCCTCTTTGTATTCTTGTTCTTTTAGATTAGGTTTTCGTTCACCACCCTCTTTTTGAACTTTAAACAAACTATGATTTGTACTCATTTATTCAAGGTAACCAGAAAAGTTTTAGTTAAGTAATAGCTGTATTATATAAAATGTATTTCTTTTTCATTTGGCAGTACGTTGCAGCCATTTCAAACTTAAATTGCTACTACCAGAAGAATCAATTTATTTTTTTCTATTTCTCTAATTTTTCTGACTGGTTCTAGCTACAATTTCATTTTCTTATTTCTAGCCCAGGATAATTTGACATTAGTTAGTTAGAATTCCATGTAATTAATGAAGTACCCACAGTGAGTTGAAGACTTAACATGGTAGTTTGTTTTTGGTTTTGTTAAAGTAAATATTACAGTTTTTTAAAATTTCTGTATATGACATAATGCAAGGCCGTCTCCAGTATCTTTTGGCTACACCATTGTCAGATTATAGTTGTATGTACTGATTTGTTTCCAGCCAGACCTAATGAATAGGTTAACTTCCCTAGTTATTGGATTAAACTTCATCTGTAAGCTAGAATTTTAAACTTTGTGTAAATTAAGCATTCTGAGTCATTAGAATAACTGATAGGCATTATTCACAACTAATAGGCCATAATTCATCATTTGATAAAGTTGAATATTTTTAATGCCTTGAGACTTTATTTTGTTGTTTTTAGAGTAGTTTGACAAATATGTTACATTTTTCTCTGTAGCTATGTGGTATGGACCAATTCTGGGGCATTGCTTTAAGAGCACAGTCTTGTGATGTTAGTCGGGCAGCTATTCAGTATATCAACTCCTATTATATTAATGGTAAGAAATTTAAGCTATATTTCTAATACTGTTTAAAATGAAAAAGAAGAAATGTTTTGTAATTTGCAATTTTTCATAGTTTTGAAGATAGACACAGCTTTTTTCAATTCATGTTTTCTATTTTTTTTTTTTTTAAATCTGGTTTCAGGTAAAACAGGTTTGGAGAAAGAGCAAGAATTTATTAGTAAGTGTATGGAAAGCCTTATGATAGCCTCTAGCAATCTTGAACAAGAATCACACTCAAGTCTTACAATTATTGAAAGAGGACTTCTTATGCTGAAGACACATCTGGAAGCATTTAGAAGAAGGTAATGAGTCATAGAACCCAAATTCAGATTCTACTTCTAATGTTTATTGCCCATCTGACCACTGTGAAGTTTTCATAGGTCCTTTTTAACTCTTTAATGATGGTCCTGCAGTCCTTTCCATGAACTTCATTGTTTAAAACATATTGTAAAACATTAATAATTAATTAAGCATAAGGAGCTCTTCTTTACAGTTATGGACAATTTTTACTTTTCAGAAATTTTCGTAGTTATCTCTAACTCAAAAGGGAGAAGATGGATGAGGGGAAAAAAGTCATCTGGTTTCAGGGAAATATTTAAATATGTCTTCAGCAGCAAAATTAAATATACTCCCACAATTCCAAGAAGAATATTTGACTGATTTCCTTTGCTTTTTTTCCTCCTAAAATTGTTGATAGTATTTTTTTTCATAATCCAAGATTTTTTCATAATCCAAGATTTTTTTGTTGTTGTTGTTCATGTTTTTAACAGTCACTTATGCCATGAATTCATAGGGAGTTGGTTCCAACAGCTCAGGTTCCTTGCCATTGGTTCTCACAAAGTGTGCTTCTCTGGGTGGAGCAGGGTGGTGTTTCAGTTGAACCCAACTGCCTTTTTCTTTGGCTTCTTTCTTCTTCTGATAATTTTCCTTTACCCTCTTCAGGAAGCTATCTCTGCTCTTAGAATACTTAATATGCTCAATACTTACATTAATTCTCTTGGCTAGAATCTTGCCCTTAACCTGTTTGTTTACAACAGTGCCTACAGCATGATGAGTAACATTATAGACCAGTCCAATCTTGCCATGGTAACATTTGTAGGGCATTCCTTGCTGAACTGTGCCCATACCCTTGATATCTACAATATCACCTTTCTTATAATTTGCATATATGTAGCCAAAGGGACAGCACCATGTTTTCAAAAGGCCTAGAAAACATATAATGTGTCCCTCTCCTTTTTCCTTTTGTGTTCATCATTTTGGCAACTCACTCAAATGTTCTTTCCCAAGCTTCCCTGAGAAGGAAACAACACACCGTGAAGTAGGAGCTGCGCGAGCCCTGTGTCGATATAGAAACATCACCAAAATATTCAGTGGTAGTCAGAATCCTTAGAACTTCATTGTGTTCAGTGTAGAAATAAAATATATTAATACATAATTAATATATAAATATGTATTAAACTATACTAACATTAATGAAAACATTGAATAAAAGGAAATGTAGAGAGAGTGCTTTTATTAATAAATGTAATTTTTTTCGTTGAATGTGAATAAATGTAAAAATCTAAAAAACTTATTAAATGAGTAACATTCATAATAACTTTGAATACAAGAATGACTTCTTCCAACCAATTTAGTAAAAGCACCAAACATTTTCATAATCCTTGATTTCCCCTTTTTAAAAATATGTCAATTGCTGAACAGTGTTATTTGAGGAAATGAGAATTATTTTCATATTAGTGCTGGGAGGAGTTGCTGAGTTACCTTCGGCAGTAAATGGCAAATTCTAATACAAAAATAAGTTAAAGTTCTCTTTGAAGGAACTCATTCTGATAGATAACCCGTTGCCTCTTAATGTTTTAACAGAGTTTTAAAATTTTTTCATAAAACTTCATTCATTAAAATTCCAGCGTTTTATTTTAAGTATTCTCTGTACAAGCATTGAATGGTTACCTTCTAATTTGTTAATGAAAAATCTATTGATCTAGATATTTAGAATACATTTTGTCACACTTTATTCATGCAACTAATATAACGTAATATGTGATTTTGGAAGGGTTAGAAAATGAAGGCGCTTGAATTAGGTAACTTTTAAGGTCTTTTTCCAGTTTTAAATCTGTAATCTTTATAGTTCATTTTTATTTAAATCCTATGTTCTGTGAAACTACAACTTAATTTCTTTGAAAACAGTTAAATATTTTCTTTTAAAAGACATACCGTGAGCTGTTATTTGATATAATTAACAATTGGTGAAGTGATTAAAAAGGTGGTATAACTCAGTGTCATTTATTTTGAGTATTTTCATAATTTACATTCCACTGCAGTAATATCATGAAGTTATTTTATGTATAAATTTCTTAAATTGGAATGAAGAATAATTGACTGTGAAACATAGAGTAATTTCTCTTTAGCTTTGTTTCTAATTGTTACATATTTTTTTTTTTACCAAACGTAAATGAAGAACTATGGCAGTGGTGTCAAAGTCAAATAGAAATGGATCTTGAGTTAGAAAAGCACAAATTAACATTGTCCATGTGATTTCATATTTCTGTTTTTACTTTGTGAAATATTTCCCAATTACATTTGAATCTTAATTCAGGTCGCACTAGGTCCTGTGAGTTTGACGCCTCTGTCTTATAGCAAATATAAAATATTGACTATATTTTAATTATTATGTATCAGGTGCTCACTTTGTATGACACATTGAATTTTGGAGACATAAAGACAAAAATGAAATAGGCTGTGCCTTCAAAAAACTAACATTTTATTCAGGAAGGAAGGCAGTGATTAAATGCTTATTAATGAATATATTTAAAATGCATACAAGTAAATACATATTAAATTTCAGGAAAGTAGCAAATCAGAAAAATTTTTATCTAGGAAATGACACTTGAGTAGTATTTTGAAGGAAACAATATATTCTGAATCAAAGATTGAGATGGATGGAACAGCATTTCAGGCGTAGGGAGAAGCTTGTGCACATGTGGAGTATCAGCAAATAAAATTTCTGTATGAGTAATAGTAGAAAAAAGTTATAAGAATTTGAGATAATGTATGACCATGACTAGAAAGGTTTGTTGGATACAGATTATGAAAGACTTTTACAGGTAAGAGGACTAATCTTCCATCCTAGTGGTAATATGATTACAGTGAATAGGTTTTTTACCTATTTTAAAAATAAAAGTTTTCAATTCCCTTTACCTCTATTGGCTGTTTTCTATGTTAAATTTATTTTTCTCCTGAGGAAATAAAATAGCAGGTCAACATTGTGCTTTTTTTGCTTTTTTGCTTTTTTTTTTTTAAGATGGGAATTCAGAGCAATTGGGATTAAGTGACTTGCCCAAGGTCATAGGGCTAGTAAGTGTTCAGCGTCAGAGGCTGAATTTGAATTCAGGTCCTCCTGACCCCAGAGCCTGTGCTCTATTCACTAGCTGCTCCAGCATTGTGCTTTCTTATACCAATTTTCAGAGGATTCAGTAGAAGGCGCCATCCCTCTTCTCCGTTATTATGATGGTAGAGATAATCTTTGACTTTTTGAAATTGGGATTTGATTTCTAATAGTTTGGCTCAAAAAATTTTTTGTTGGGAACTAGAGCCATCTTCATGTATGTGTTATTTGTGTGTATACATAATTTCTTGTGTATATTTTGTTTATTACATTTAAGTTTGAGTTTGAAAATCAGGATTTAAATTTAGTTCTGATTAAAGTGACATATAGCCTAAACTAGAATATATTTAATAATTATAGCCACCATTTATATAACATGTTAAAGTTCACAAAACACTATATTTTTTGTCTCATTTTATTCTCACAATAACTTTGGAAGATTTTTTAAAAATATGCCCATCAAATATTTTTTTCAATATTAAGTATTTTTATACAACAAGAAATAAGATACACTTATAGTATAGTGACTATGATTTTCATCTGTTTTAGGTTTGCTTATCATCTGCGACAGTGGCAAATTGAAGGCACTGGTATTAGTAGTCATTTAAAAGCTCTTAGTGACAAACAGTCATTACCGCTAAGAATTGTATGTCAGCCAGCTGGCCTTCCTGACAAGGTATCACACATTTAATTCCTAAATTAGTATTATTTCCACATGCAAATATTTATTCTTTCATTTTTTTTAAATTGGTCATATTTTGTATTTCAGATGACTATTGAAATGTATCCTAGTGATCAGGTAGCCGACCTTAGGGCAGAAGTAACTCATTGGTATGAAAATTTGCAGAAAGAGCAAATAAGCCAACAAGCACAGCTTCAGGAGTTTGGTCAAAGCAGCAGAAAGGGAGAATTTCCTGGTAAGTGGCAGTTCTGATGATCATAATTTTATTTTTCTTCTCTCTGAATTGATGGAGCCAACATCCAACTAACAGGTCACCTCTAGGGATATCACTCGACAGGGCTTCCCAGGGGACCCAGGCAGAATTTTCAAATACCCTAGTTGAAAGTCTACATTCAAATAAAGCGAATAGCCAAACCAAAAGCAAAACCAGTTTATTAGTGTATTAAAGAAGAAATACTTGCTGGATGTAATTTCAGCATTCACGGAAAAGGGACAGTGCTACAATTTTAAAATGGCATTAAGAGAAGGAATCATTCCAGGGAGAACATGGGGTATATTTTGGAGAAATATTTGGAGTGTAACTGGTAGGATTCGTTTTTAGAGTGTGGAATTTTAGAATTTCTTCTTCAAGGATAGAAAAGAAGTGAAAGTGACCATTTTTATAACAATTGTCAAAGAAGTCTATTTGATTTAGGACTAAAATTGATATAAGAGAAAGTTACAAATGTCTCTTCACTAAGGACACCAAATAGTTTTTTCAGCAGTGGACAAGACCCGACATTTTTGGTATTGTCATATAATTTATTGTATTTTATTTTTCCCTCACTTCCTTGAAAAATTTCTAATCTTTTATAGAAGTGAAATCATTAATTCCATACCATAATAGAAAGCAATTTTATCTCTCTCTTCACCTTTTATTTTTTAATTAGAACTTTTGGGGAAAGCTATGTATTTCCAAACATAGTTGTGACAAAAATCACATCCATTTAAAGTTGTTAGGGACCTCACCTGCCAGTTAATCTAACCATTATGCAAAAAGAATCCTCACCATGTTATGACAAATAGTACTTTATGTGTTATACCTGTCATTTGGTCATTCAGTTTCTGCTTGAACATCTCTAGTGAGGGAGAAGCCACAAAATCTTAAGGCACCTCATTGCAATTTTGTTTTTCTGTAAACATTAGAAAGTTTTTCCTATCATTAGGCCCAAACTTGCCTCCTTACACCGTCTCCCTACTGTTTCTATTTATACTCAATGGGCCAAACCGACCCAGATTAAACTCTTTCATTTGAAATCTTTTAAGAGAATTGCCCTTCCTAAGTCTTTTTTCTGCAGACTAAATACTCCCAGTTGTTTAATGAATCTTTATATGATTATAATATCGGGTCTCAAAACGTCCTTTGCTACTCTGGTTGCCTTCCTCTGAATGTTTCAGCTCCTCCCCATTATTAATCCTGTCTTGAACCCTGGGACATCTTGCAATGCAGTAGATAGAGCACTGGACCTGGTGCTCAGAAGAATCAAGTTCAGACCTGACCTCAGATACTTGCTGAGCTGTCAGCAAGTCTCTTGACCCTGTTAGCCTCAATTTTTTCTGTAAAATGAGCAGGAGGAGATGACAGACCACTCCAGTATCTTTTCCCAGAAAACCCCAAATGGAGTTAGGAAGAGTCAGACACAACTGAAGCAATTCAACAACAACCAAATCCAAGATTACATTAACTTTTTGGCTGCCAGATCATACTGCTGATTCATATTCAACATGATGTCCATTAAAATGCATAGATCTGCTTTCTTCTAAGTCTTCTCCATCTTCTACTTGTGAAACTGATTTTCTGAACCAAAGTTGATACTTTGTATTTCTCCTAGTTGGATTTAATCTTCATAGATTTAGCCTAGTACTTTAGCTTGTCAAGAACTTTCTGGACATTGACACTGTTAGGTATCTGTAAACTACTATTGTATCATCTGTAAGCTTAAAAATATTGAACAGCTTTTATTTCAGATAGGAATAAATCAGCTAGGTGATGAAGTAGATCCAGAGTTGGAATTTAGAGTCAGGAAGCTAATCTGAGTTTGAATTCTGTCTCAGACTTTTGGTAGCTATCACTCAATCCTATTTAGCCTCATATTTACCTTCTAAGGTTGATGTAAGGATCTAATGTTTAAAAACTGCAAGCCTTAAATTGCTATACGAATGCTAACTAGTTAATAATATGGAGAATTGCATATAGTCTAGGTTTCTGAAAATAGTTTTATAACTTCCCTTTCTCCCACAGGCCCCACCTCCTTCAAACCTATGGATTTTGTTAATGTCTTGATTTTTCCCTTTATCTTAAAATTACTAATCTTTATATTGCTACAAAAAGTTATATTGAGAACCACTATAAATTTAAGTGTAAACCCAGAATTCAAAACAAGAGCCCTTTTTTTCCCACCATTTAATTTTCTTCAGAAAATTGTATCAGCAAATTGTTATTCTGTCTCCCAAAACACATTTATACCTGAATAGAATATAATGATTAATATTTCTTAGTTGTATTTTTTTTTTTTTTTTTTTTTTTTGCTTTTTGGAGGGCAGTTGGGGTTAAGTGACTTGCCCAAGGTCACACGGCTAGTTTTTTGTGTTAAGTGTCTGAGGCCGGATTTGAACTCAGGTACTCCTGACTCCAGGGCCGGTGCTCTATTCACTGCGCCACCTAGCCGCCCCTCTTAGTTGTATTCTAATGCTGGCAGTGTGTTTTACATATATTTTCTTATTTGTGCTTCTTGCCAGCCCTGTGAGATAAGTACTACAGCTATTATTATCCATACTTGAAAGATAAAGAAACAAGGAGTTTGCAACTTGCCATACATCTTTAAGGCAGATTTGAACCTATGTCTCCCCTGATTTTCCTGTCTAGCACTTTTTACACTATAGCCTTTTACTTAAACAATTTTATACATCAAATGAAAATGTAATAATTAATAAAGTATTTGTGTTCATACTTCAAAAGCTTTGTGATTTTTTTTCCCCCCAGTTTGCATATTCTTCTCTATTATATCCCTCCAACATTCAGATGATTTTGTTAGTTTTTTTTAACCAGAAAGTAAATTTCTAACCAATATTCAAATGATAAGACTTTGCTGATTTGTCTAGGTTGGTCTATGTTCAGAGAACATAGGAAAAAAAAGAGGATAGGTTGAAATTTTTCAGTAAAACAAAGCATTTAAATTCTTCTCAAAAGAATGGGAAGAAAAGTGGTAGGAAATAATCAGCATTCAGCTATGCAAAAGTTTTTCTTTGCGTTGCTTTTTGTTCAAAGTCCTGAGCCTACTTTGTGATCCTTATCACTTTTTTGTGCTTTCTCAACCTCTTGATATTTCTCCCTTTTTCACCACTGATTTCACCAGGGTAGAAAAACTTTTTATAGTGGTTCTTGCAGTGGAACATAGATATTAAGTGCCATCAATGCAGGAGTAGATTCTTATCTGTAAAATGAAGAAAACTAAACTAGATAAACTCTATTATATCTTTAGGTTTTCATATTATGATTTTAAGCTCTGGAACCATCTAAGGACTGTATAGCGTTTGAGGATCTTGATTGTTAAGAACACAGATTTAAACAATGATTCTGATAGAATTTCATGGATTTGTTTACTGGGCATATGAAATTTTTGGGCCAATTACATATTAATACTCTCACTTTCATTATACTAATTTGATTTTTAAAAAATATACATTCCTTTAATTTGATTGTGAAGAAGGTTTTTAAAAAGTTTGGAATGAGCCCTTCAGAGATGACAATACTAGTTCTTTTCATCTTTCATGAGTGCCTTGGTTATACCCAGTTTTTCTTTTCCTTTTTTTGTCATACTACAGTTTCTTTTGCTTCTTGTTCTGTGATTTCTAGAGCTCATTCCTTTGTTTTTCATCCCCTACTAATCATTGCTATCTGTGCTATAAAACCCGGTTTTCTTTTTGATTAGTATTTCCTGTTTCTTTAGATTGGTGTTAGAGCAAAGAAGTAGCAGTGTGAGAGCAAATTATTTACCAACTGGAAGCCTTCCTTACTCTACTCATGAAACCTTTGTGAATTCTTATTTGTAACCATAGGGTTATTTAGTTATATTAATATTTACAGAAAACATCATTTTCTGTCTTTTACTTGCACATTTTAGGAATAAAATTTAACTGTTTATAATTTTGATATTTTTGCTCTCACTACTCTTTGAAATAGATGATTTTAAAATTTATCTAAGGACATTTCCTTTCACAAATTCCATGCATTTGTGTTTTTTCAAGGTGGTCTTATGGGACCTGTTAGAATGATTTCATCTGGGCATGAACTGACAACAGACTATGATGAGAAAACACTTCATGAACTGGGATTTAAGGATATGCAGGTACTTATTCTAAAAGATGTTTTAAAATTTTCATGGTATGTTATTTTTATTTTCATGTTTTAGGAGTATGGTTTCTGACAAATTTTCTTCAATGTATTATCATATCTATTTTGATAAATGCTTCTTGGAAAGATGTTATATTCCCACACTGAGATATGTCAGAAACAACTTTCAGTTTGTACTGCCAAATAGTAGCCACCTTTTATGCTAGCTGTAAGATGGCACCAGATAGGTTCCTTTATTAAAATGACATTAAATTCTTTTTTTTTTTTTTTTTGGATGGTAGAAGGCTGGGCAATTGGGGTTAAGTGACTTGCCCAAGGTCACATGGTTAATAAGTGTTAAATGTCTGAGGCCAAATTTGAACTCAGATCCTCCTGACTCCAGGGCCAGTGCTGTATTCATTGTTGCACCTTGCCACCCCATGACATTAAATTCTTTAATAAATGATGCAACCAAAGTATAAATATTTAACTAACATTCTGTTTATATGTTAAAGCAATGTTAGCCATTATAGGATACTTATAAATGACAGAAAATTTTTTTTTGCCTTTTTCCCCCCAAAACAAACTCAATTTATTTCACATACCTTGTTTTCAATGTTTTGAAAAACCATACCATTTCTCTGTACTGTATTCATAAACTTTTAGAAATTCAGCTTTACCACACAGACCACAGAATGGAAATAATGATTGTTTCTTTCTATCCCCTCCATTTCTAGATGGTATTTGTTTCGCTGGGAGCACCAAGACGAGAGCGGAAAGGAGAAGGTGTTCAGTTACCAGCTTCTTGCCTCCCACCTCCTCAGAAGGACAACATTCCAATGCTTTTGCTCTTACAGGAGCCTCATCTTACCACCCTGTTTGATTTATTAGAAATGCTTGCATCATTTAAACCTCCTTCTGGAGAAGTGACAATGGAAGATATTGAGGTGATTAATTCAGTTTTTTGTTTTGTGGAACTTTTAAATTATTTGGATTTGGAGAAATGACTTTTTCCCACGTTTTTAATTGTTTTAAAATGAGAGAAATATGTGTCTAGCTGCTCACATTTCCCTTGTATCAATCTGCTTGAATTCTTTCCTTAATTTTTCTAGAAATATAAGAGTATTCCCAGTTCATTAGTGTGCTTTATTAAGCAGTAGCTACAGAAGGCTTTGTGAGTCTTGAAGAATTACCAGTGAAGCTAAATATAAATATAATGATTACATGCTATAAAAAGAATATTAGATTTTTTTTCTCCCTTCATTGATTGGTAGTTTTGTGCATGTCTTCCCTATCCTGTTAAAGGGATTCCTTGCAAATGAAGTAAGGAGCCAGTGAAGGAGCAATTGCTTTCAGATTCTGTACCAGCACAATTAGCATGGTAATGTAGTATAAAATCCTTTAGCTTTATTTTTTTTTCCCTAAAATTAGTTCAAAGTCACTTTATTTTATAGCTTCCTGTCCCATTCCAGATTTTTGTTTCTCCCCCAGTTCACACAGGTGCTTTACATTCCCTCCTTTCCTACTCTTCTCCCCCTCTCCCTCCCTCCTTTCATTTATCTCTTTTAGAACATCCTCCCACATCCCTATTTTTATTCTCATCTCCCTTCCTTCTCTTCTCAATTTTATTCTTTCAGTAAACATTTATTATACACCTACTATGTGCCACATATTGTGCTGAACACTAGAGATTAGAAAAGAGGCAAAAGACAGCCCCTGCCTTAGGGTGTTTACTATCTAATAGGGAGACAATATGCAAACAAATATATACAGTTTTTATTGGGATTTATGGGAAGCCAGGGAGATCAGTAGTGTTTAGAGGAGGGAGAGTGTTCCAGGCATGTGAGACAACCAGAGAAAATGACCTTAGCTGAGAGATGAAATGTCTTGTCTATGGAACAGTCAGGAGACCTGTGTCACTGTGATAAAGAAAATGGGTAGGGCAATAAAGTGTTTAAGAATCCTGGAAAGATAAGAGAAGAGTAGTTTATCAGCTGCTTTGAATGCCAAATAGAGCCTTTTTTTATTTGTTCCTCGAGGTAATAGGAAATCATTGGAGATTTTTGACTTAGAGATTTAAGATTATCAGATGTACATTTTTGGAAGATCACCTTAGTTGCTGAATGAAGAATGTATTTGAGTGGGGAAGGTAGGCAGACCCATCAGCATAATATTGGAATGATTAGGTGTTAAACTTGAGTGGTATCTGTGTCAACTTCATAGGAAAAGAAGGGAGCATTTTCAAAAGATTTTGCAAATATGAAATTGACAACTCTTGGTTACAGATTGGATTTGGGGGCGAGAGATAGTGAGGAGTCCAGCATAACTCCTAGTTCATAACCTGAGGTACTGGAAGATTGGTGTTGCCCTCTACAGTAATAGGGAAGGCAAGAAGTGGGGATGATTTAAGGATGTGGATAAAGTCCATGATAGCTGATGAGATCATTAAATGAACTAATATAGAGGAAGAAGAGAAGAGGTCCCAGGATGAAACCATGAGGGACACTGGTGTTTAGAGAGCAAACTGTGGAATAAGATTCTGCAAAAGAGACAGAAGGAGGCATTAGATAGTAATGAATAAAAGCAGGAAAGTGCAGTGTCCTGAAACCTTAAAAAAAAAAGAGTATCAAAGAGAAAAGGGTGATGAGCAGTGTCACAGGCTGCAGAGAGGTCAAGGAGAATGAAGACTGAGAAAAGGCCATTGCATTTGGTGACTAGGAAACCATTAATAACTTTAGAGAGAGTAAATTTAAGCTCTCCTCCCCATCTCCCCGCCCTGCCATACTTAATGCCTCCCTAAATTAAAGTTAGCACTCAGTATATAGTTGAATTTTAACCCAGACAGTTCTTAGAATAAAATAGAAATTATCGGTCTGATTTGAAAAAATTCCAGAAAAAAAAATTAAAAGTCTGAGGAAAAATTTCCAGAAAATGATTCAGTGGCGCATTTGATATATTAATTATGATTACCTTTGTCTGAACCATTATATTCAAGTAAGTAGTTCTTTCTGTTATTCTTCTAGGCCCCTAACACTTTTATTTATCCTGTTTTGGAATTAATAAATTATAGAAGTAATGTCACATTTGAAACTGAAAGCATTTCTTTTGAATATCTTGTCAGGACCACAGTATTAGGAATGATTATGTGTACCTGCAGTCCTAGCTGCAGAGGGGTGGCTAAAGCTGGTGCATCCCTTGGATTTCAGAGTTTTGAGTTGCAGAGGGGCTCATTCCGAACAGCTTTCTGCACTAAGTAGATCTGGTGAGCCTCTGGTATCAGGGCATAAGCAGGAGCCAACTAGCCCAGGTCAAAAAAAAAAAAAAAAAGAACAGTTTAAAGCTCTCATGCCAATCAGTGGTACTATTGGAACAGTGAGTGGCTATTCCACTGTTAGCTTGAGATAGGAAAACCAGTCTCAAGTTTTTTTTTAAAATTTCATTCAGTTTAAATTTTTAATAAAGGCTTTCTGTATTTTTATATTACATCCTATGTTATTTCTGTTTGTCTAGAGTGCAAGATGTGAAGAACTTCACCTTCATGCAGAAAATCTATCCAGACGTGTCTGGGAGTTGCTAATGCTTCTTCCTACATGCCCTAACATGCTACAGGCATTCCAAACAATTTCAGATGAGCAGGTGAGCTCATTGGGTCAAGTCTCCATTTTTAGAAAGCATTATTGGTTATGAGATTATTTATTAAAATAGCCCTTTGGAGAATTTTCTTCTCTTCTCTAGTTACATGAAAATAAGTGTTGGCTATGTCATACTTAGTCATAAAAACATTTTTGTGGCAAAGACCAGCAAAACTCCAAAGTAATTTTAATGCATACACAAAAATTCCAGCCCTGCCAGCTACTGTAGATTTCACTGTGTGCAAGTCCGCTCATATAAAAGGGTTAGGGCAGATAATCTCCTAAAATGTTTCTGGTTCTATCTTTTGTAATCTGATTTCTGGAAACTTTCATTTACTCACAGGTATTAATAGAGTCACTCATTAAAGATTTTTGTAACCCATTTCAGGGAATGTTTGTTTGATCGTTAATAATTGGTAATTTTTCTTAAGCATCTATTTTTCTTTGTTACATTTGAAAGAACCTGAAAACCACATTTTATTTATCATATTTGAAGGGTAATGATGGACTTAATTGGAAAGAACTTCTAAGAATAAAGAGTGCTCACAAATTGTTGTATGCACTTGAAATCATTGAGGCATTGGGTAAACCTAACAGAAGAATACGGAGAGAGTCTACGGTAATTACATTCCTTTTGTCATCTCTGTAGCTCTGAAGTAAAATTTTTCACACATTAACTGAAGTCTCAAGTGATATTGCTTGTAATTAGTTCCCTTTCTTTGTTCAGGGAAGTTATAGTGATCTTTATCCAGACTCTGATGATTCAAGTGAAGATCAAATAGAAAACAGCAAAAATACCTGGAGCTGCAAGGTTTGATTAAATTTTGTGTAGTAATAGTGATTGGTGATCATGATCTATAATTTGAACAACTATATTTCATTTAAAATTTTATTTTCAAGGCTATTAGGTGAAAGGTTAAGATTTTTAAAATACTGTTTTTATTACTTTGGTATCAGTTAAGAGAACCTAATTTCTTGTAGTTGTTATGTCCTGAACTCCTTTTGTCAGTGATCATGCTATTTTTCACCAGGAAAACGTTAGAAACCCCTAATTCCTGGAACTATGTTGTTAATGTAATTTTAGGAATTTATAACTTTTGCAGAAGCATTCTTTAAAAGACTTTGCTTCATCTTTTTTCAAAAAATTACTTTGATGCTGAAAACTGCATCTGTTAAAATGTTAACTTTTCACTTCTTTGTGTGAAGTAATTTTAGCAATTAGCAGTTTTTTTATGACAGTATGTAACTATTGTTTCTTTTCATCACTTTCCTAATTTTGATTCAGTTTGTTGCTGCTGGAGGACTTCAACAGCTATTAGAAATCTTTAATTCTGGAATTCTAGAGCCTAAAGAGCAGGAATCATGGACTGTGGTAAGTGAAAACTGTTTAACCCTATTTAGAAGTTAATGTTTTAAACATTTCCCTTGTCAACAGCACATAGTTTCTTCCAAGAATTTTGTTCTGTGGTCTGTCTGTCTGTCTGTCTGTCTATTTATCTATAGCATGTAGAAATAACAAATTTTAAAGATGTAATATATTTGATAAGCTATCTGTTGTGGGATGAAGATGATTCATCTTAATCCATTATAGTCAGTTTAGCATGTTAGTTTTGAAATGTACCTGTTCCTTTTAGCTAATGTAATGGTATGAATTGTACTCTTGATACAATTAGTTTTAGTTGCTTGTTTTTAACTCACGTTTTACAAGTAGTTTTTCATTTTGTTATGGTTTTATAGTTATAAGACGAGAATAATTGTATTATTAAATTTTTAAAAATCAAACATCAGGTCAGAAGATCTCAAAGGGAACTTTAATTCTACTTAGAAGCCATATTTTATTAGATTTCCATATTTTTGAAAGTTTCACGAGAAAAAAATAAATACTTTGTTCTTTATTTTCTGTCCAAAGTTTACAAAAACTTAATGTTTTAGTATTTCTTCTGATACCAAGATTTTTTGACAAGTAATATAGTGCCAGCACTGAGATAATGTTTTTAAGGTCAAGAGGTGAAAAATATAATTTAGTGAACACATAAGTTTATACTTTGGCATAGTTTTCAATACGTCACACAGACTGTTGTTTATTTTTTTAAATTGGAATTAATTTTACAATTTTATTTGTTCCCTTTTTGCTTTAAAAATACAACTTTTTTATTGTCATTTCTATTTTAGATAGTACCATGCCTGCATACCGTGGGGGTTAACAGGGGTATGAGAGCCTTAGTACAAAGGAGTTTAGAGGCCATCAAGGAAGAAATAAAATGTATACAAGTAAATCTGGTATAGGATACATACTCATAAATTTTATAAGAGCTGTGTAGAATATTTTGAGAGAGTACATTCAGGGGAGCCAGAGTGCTTTCTGGGGATCTGATTAGGCATAATAATTTTAGGGCAAGTAGCATATCAATCAGTTCATTCAACAAGCATTTTAAAAGTGCCTTCAGTGTGCTGTTTTGGGAGAAATTATGAGAAAAGGCAGTAGTAGCTGGGGAATCAGTGAAGGCATCCTATTTTAGGCACAGGGGAACATTCTATGCCAAAAAAATTTGAGCTGGAGAGTGAAAAATTGTTAGTATTTTGATTGTAATATGAGAACAACCACTTCAGGTTGTTGATTGCAGTGAATTTTCATAAAATTATACAATTAGAACTCATAGGGAGTTTAGAGATATGCTGGTTCTTCATTTTGTAAATGATGAAACTTAAGGTAACTGAAATAAAATGATTGAATTTATATAGTCAGATTGGTAGTAAGGTGAAAAATTAATCTGATTCAGTTGAAACATAGATTTTGTGAGTGCCAGTAGGAAGCTAGAAATAGTTGGGGGAGATGGGTATAGTTCACATCTTGAATACTGGCAATACTTAGTTTTTAGGCTTGGCTAATATATGATCAACTGTAAAGACTTTTCATAGGTCATGTAATTTAAGCCCTACAAAAGCTTTGTAATTTATTCTACAGTATGATTATGTTATTTCTAGATGAAGGCACTCAAGTACAGAGACATTAAGTAACCTGCTTTTATGCACACATTGAGACATAGAATCTGAACTCAGTTCTTTCTGAGTTCAACCATACCACTTGTTATTAGAAGACCCTTAAAGGGTTGTTGAGCAGATAATTAAAATGAGAAGAGTTAATTAAGCATTCAGAAAATTACTTTGATAGCAGTGTGTACAGTTGTTTAAAAGGCTTTGGGACAACACTAGAAAAGTAATCTCCAGAGGATATACACACAAAGTTTTATGATTACGTATCATAGAGAGGGAAGATTCCGATATTATAATCAGACTTTTTTCTTTAGTAACTTAACAGTTTTTAAAACTGGACATTTTTAAACTGGCATGCATTTATTTTGTTTCCTTTCTCTCTTGGTTGGGTGGTGAGAGGGGATCCTTTGTAACAAATACGCATAGTCAAGTGATCTCCACATTGGCTTTGTATAAAAAAATTTGTCTTAGTGTGCATCGTTAGTCTCTTAACCTGCAGGAGCTGAGTGGTACTATGTCTCATTGTTCATCTAGGATTGCAATTGGTCATTTGCGGCATTTAGTGTTTTTAAGTCTTTCAGAATTTTTTATTTTAAAGTGGTGAATATATATTGTTTCCTTAGAACTTCTTGTTAAGTCCAACCCCCAAGAGCTAGGGTCTTTGTTTTTTATCAAACACCAGATTTATTTATTTCTAATATATTTTGTTCCAATCTGTTCTACTGATCAACTTCTCTACTTTTTCAACAGTACCAAATTATTTTGATGACTACTGTATTGTAGCTTAGATTGAGACCTGGTTGTACTATACTTCCTGCCTTCCTACCCTTTTCCATCATTTCTCTTAGATTCTTCACTTTTTGTTGCTCTAGTTAAATTTTTGTTACATTTTTCCCAACTATGTAAAGAAATTTTTTGGTAGGTTTGGTTGGTATGACACTCTATAAGAAAATCAATTTAGGTAATGCTTTTTAAAATTACATGTAAGGGATAGGAACAGACCTGAAAAAGATTTAAAATAATAAATAAAATTGATGGTCTTGGAAGTAGTGGAGTGGGTCTAATTCTGGAAGAGGAATTTCTACTGTTCTCCCTTTACAGTAGGGAAGGAAAAATGAATGTTAAGAGAGTGATATAGTTGGGATTAAGTTTTGAAACTTTAAAAACTTTACATCAGCTACCATAGTCAGTAAGATGGGAAGTCATCCAATGATAAATAATTGAATTACAAAAATCACAGACACCCCAATTGAGCTGTTAATTTGTAGTATAAATCCACTAATAATAATCATAGGCATAATTCTGCTTTCTTTTCATGTTATTTTTTATTTGCATTTTTTGGTTTATTTTTATTTTACATCACTCATTTCCAGGAAATTTTGAGTTACAAATTTTCTCCCTGTCTTTCCCCTACCCACCACCCCAAAACAGCTATCCCACTGTATATCCCCTTCCCAAATCTGTTCTCTCCCATATTATTCCCCATCACCCTTCTGACTTTCCAGTAGGGCAATATGGAACTCCCTACCCTGGTGCCTGTATATCTTATTACCCAGTTGCATGTAGATAATATTAATACTAATAATAATTATATATATACATTTTTTTTTAACATTTGATTTTAGAACTTTAAATTCTATATCCTTTCCCTTCCTTCCTTGTCACCCACTCCCACTGGAAAGACAAGCAATTTAATACAGGCTGTACATGTGTAGTTACGCAGAACATCTCCACGCTGGACATAATGTGAAAGACTGACTATATTTCCCTCCTTCCTATTCTGCCCCCCACTTGTTCCGTTCTCTTCTTTGTCCCTGTCCCTTTTCAGAAATGTGTGCTTCTAACAACCCTCCCCCCTAACCTGTCCTCCCCACCATCATCTCCCCTCTAAACCCCTTCCCCCCCTTCTCTCCTGTAGGGCAGGATAACCATTTTAGAGTGTATCTAATTCCTTCCCTAAGCCAAATTCAGTGAGACTAAGGTTGGCTGTTCCCTTTTGTCTTCCTGTTCTTCCCCTCCATTGTAACAGTTATCCCTTGCTTCTTCTATATGAGATGCTTAACCTCATTCTGTCTCTCTGTCTCCTCTCATTCTATTCCTCTCCCACCTTTCAATTTCACCTTTTAAAGTATCACCCCTTCCTATTCAATTGATCCTGTGCCCTCTACGTACACATGTATACACGTTCACATATGTATTCATACATATATAGGTGTGTGTGTGTGTGTTTGTGTGTGTACACACATTTATATTCCCTTCACCTATCCTCATACTGAGAAAAGTTTCAATTATCATTTTTCCATGTTGGCATGTAAATAATTCAACTTTGATAAATTCCTTATGAATTCTTTTCCATGTTTATCTTCTCATGCTTCTCTTGTTTCTTGTATTTGAATGCCAGATTTTCTATTCAGTTCTGGTTTTTTCATCAAGAAAGCTTGAAAGTCCTCAGTTTCATTGAATGACCATATTTTCTCCTGGAACATTATACTCAGTTTTGCTGGGTAGGTGATTCTTGGTTTTAGTCCTAGCTCTCTTGATCTCTGGAACATCATATTCCAAGCCCTTTGATCCTTTAATGTAAAAGCTGCTAAATCCTGGGGGTATCCTGATTGTGTTTCCACCGTATTCAAATTGTTTCTTCTTGGCAGCTTATAATATTTTCTCCTTCATCTGGGAACTATGGATCCTGGCTATAATATTCCTAGGGGTTTTCTTTTTGGGATCTTTTTCAAGAAGTTATTGGTGAATTCTTTCAAGTTCTATTTTGCCCTCTGGTTCTAAAATATCAGGGCAATTTTCCTTGAGAATTTCTTGAAGGATGATTTCTAGGTTCTTTTTTTGGTCATGGCTTTCAGATAGTTCAGTAATTTTTAAATTGTCTCTCCTGGATCTATTTTCCAGGTCAGTGATTTTTTTAAGTGAGATATTTCACATTGCCTTCTATTTTTTCATATTTTTTAGATCTGTTTAATAATAGCTTGATTTCTCTTAAAGTCATTTTCTTCCATTTACTCCACTCTAATTCTGAAGGAATTATTCTCTTCAGTGAACTTTTGAGATTCTCTTTCCATCTGGCAAATGGAAAATGAGAATGATGCAAGAAAATCATGAAAAGAGTCAACAACCTGACTAAAGAAAATAACACCTTAAAAAATTAACTCAAATGGCAAAAGAGATCCAAAAAGCCAGCGAGGAGAATGCCATAATTCTACTTTCTATGGTAGTGTACTCTATAGCAATAACATAAATGGGAAAAAGGAAAAAGAGTGATGATGGTTTTTAATTAGTTTTGAATTAATAAAGTCGTTTAGTAAATTTTTGTACAAGGAAGGATTCTAGCCATCTAAATTATTGAAATGACTGACACTTTGATAAAGAATGAACTGAAACTAAGGAGGAGGCTGATGAATGGGAAGAATGAACTGAGGGTATAGAAGCTTTTATTTAAGGGCAAAGTGCACCTTGCATAGAAACAAAGGAAGTGAGATAAGTTTAAGATTCTTATCATTATTTGAAGATTTACCCATATTTAAGAATTTTTTAAAAGCCATTTCATGGTAGGTTATTTGAGAAACATTTTCTTTGATTGCCATAGTACTATTCATATGTTATTTGGAATATTCCCTTTAGTATTTAGGTTTCTCTCAGATGCTTCAGTGGGTAATTAAATTTATCTTCCTACCCCACTACGTCCCCCAAAAAATAATAGTAGAGAAATGCCATCACAGGATAATATTATTCTGTATGAGTTTTCTAACTTTATTTCCTTTCATTGTGTGTGACCAAAATCTACTGGCTAATAGTCAATACATGTCCAATACCTGTCACAGCAAGCAATGTGCTAAGGGCTGGGGATACAGACATGCAAAAGAAAGTCCTTGCCCTCAAGGAGCTTGTAATCTAATGTGGCAAGATGAATAAACAAATGGAAACTTAAAGACTGGGCTCTAGAAAATACTTAGGGTTTCTGTAGTCAAAATAAAGGAGAACAGATGAAGGGTTTGGCTGGAAAGTTCTGAGCCCTCTATAAATAGAGGAAGGTTTTGAGAGGATTTTATTTCTGTGCCCTTTGTCTCATCAGTCAAAGAGTGCGGAATAAATCTCCATGATGATGAGATTTTAGGTGTTGATCTTATTGGGAGGGAGAGGGAGGGAAATCATGATACCCCTGAGTTAAAAACCAAGCAGAGCAGCTAATGGAAAATGAAGAGTTGGGATTTTCTGAGCCCTCTATAAAGGAGGGCTCAGCAAAAAAACAAATAACATTCTACTGATTTCATTTGTGGTAACATGCAACCTCATAAATTTTACTACTGATTTGATTATATTTGAGATCAACTTATAATTACAGTCTTTATATTCATAAAGATGGAGAATTTTCCTCTCACAGTATCATGAAAAGCTTGTCACACAATTGTTTTTCTTGCTATATTTCATCAGCACCATGGAGTTTTATTGGTTTTTATGTGTTGAAACATTCTATGGTTCTAATTAGCTTAAGTTTTTGTTGTTTTCTCTCCAAGTGTCTGAACACCATCATAAGATTTTACTTTTAGTCTCTATGTAGTCTTTTTTTTATGCTAACTTACCCAAAATGACTATTCTCACCGTTTTGCTACATTATTTATAATTATGATGTGAAGTGACTGCATCCAGTAATAAAAGTTGAGGTGTAATTCTTTTTTCTGTTTTTGGGGTTTTTTTAGTTTGTTTGTTTTTTGGAGGGGGAAGGCAGGGCAATTGGGGTTAAGTGACTTACCCAAGGTCACACAGCTATTGCGTGTCTGAGGCTGGATTTGAACTCAGGTCCTCCTGGCTCCAAGTCTGTTGCTCTATTCACAGTCCCACTTAGCTGCCCCACAAGTGTAATTCTTGCAAGTAGCAGGATAAGACCAGAAAGACTAGTGAGAGATGAATAAAAAATAAAATTTTCTGAAATTTGAGGTGTTTTTAATTGATTATATATCAAACAAAGTTTACACTATTATATTTTTTCATGGCTAGAAGCAATAATTTTGCTTGACAAAAAGAATTTATTGTATTATGCATGTGTAAAATGGAAAGTTTTAGTGAAATTATCTTCTAGACATATTCTGCATTCCTTTGAAGCACTTTTAATCAAAAATGTCTCATTGTCCTTGATCTTTCACAATTATTTTTTGATGTAAGGAAAGCCATTATAATCAACAATTTTGATTGTTGAACTTAAATCTGAATTCTGGTCGATTATATGCCTTCAATATTGTCATTATTTCTACTACTATTTCATTTGTATTTTCATGAGTATTTCATGTTGTAAATCAATCTTATCGGTCGAAACTATTTATTAAGCACACCCTATGTTGCAGGCACTGTCACATTCTAGTGAGGGAAATAACATGTAGATACCACCTACTTGTACAGTATAAATAGAAGAGGAGAGAAAGGCATTACCAGCTGGTAAAGCCAAGAGGTCTATCAGAAATGTGGGGTATGAGGTGAGAAAAGAGGAAAAGGTTAACAGGGAGAACACTACATGTAAGCATGGGGAATTGCCAGCAAAAATAAAACATGTAGGTACTTGGGAGGGTCATGGTCAGGGAGTTTTACATAGGGTACTGTGACCAGATTCTAGTGTTAATAATGGAAGAAAGTAAAATATGAAAAAGGAGTATGTTAATAAGAATGTTAAAAGTAAAACAACAGAACTTGTGTTTGATCCTGGAGGTAATAGGAACCACCAGAATGGAACTCATTACACAGAAGGTGATGTTGTCAGATATATGCTTTAGAAAAATCTCCTTGGTTACTTATGAAAATGGATTGGGGTGGTAGCAGAATTGAAGCTAGGATACCAAGCAGAAGGCTGTTGTATTAATTTCTGTGTGAGGTGATATGGGCATGTGTCAGGGTAGCTATATGAGGTGAGAGAAGGGGACATATATGAGGGATGTTGTTAAAATAGAAGCAAAAGCAGCAAATTTGTATATGTCGGAGTTCATGAGCTTGGGTATCTCGGAGAATAGTGGGGCCTAGATAGTAATGGGAAATTTGAAAAGGGAAGATAATTTGGGGCAAAGACAATGAGTTGTTTCGTACGTAATTGAGTTTGAAATGCCTTTGGATTTCTAGCTGGATGTCAGTTGGTAGTCAGAGACTTCATCTCAGTAAAAAGATTAGAGGTAGATATAGATAGATAGATAGATAGATAGATAGATAGATAGATAGATAGATAGATAGATAGATAGATAGATGTAGGAATCATATTCATTTTTAAAATGCAGCCTATAGGAACTGATAAGATCACTAGATAAGATACATGAAGGCAGATGAGATAATGGCCCATCTCACCATGGGTATGCCCATGTGATGAGTGAGGAGACTAAAAAAGATCAATGAGCAAAAGAATTAGGTGAAAACATGGGTTTTTGTTTTTATAATAAAGCATAGTTTAAAAATAGTATCTAGATGGAGGTGATCAGGATTATCTAATGCTGCAGAGAGGTCAAGAAGTTGGAGGATTGAGAAGAATCCATCATATTTGGCAATTAAGTGATCATTGATGACTTCTCAGTGGGTACTTTTAGCAGAATCATGGGGTCAGAATTGAGGTTGAAGATTTAGATTTAATATCTGTTTATCCCATTTTTTTCCTTGCTAATAAAAATTATTTTATGGAATAAATATTATTAGTTTTCAATTTTTCTTTATATTCTTTGTATTTCCATTCAAATAATGACATTATTAAATGAAAATAGAAAATAACACTTAATTTTTATCCACAGTGGCAGCTAGATTGTCTTGCTTGCTTGCTGAAGTTAATATGCCAGTTTGCAGTAGATCCATCAGATTTGGATTTAGCTTACCATGATGTCTTTGCCTGGTCTGGTGTAGCAGAAAGTCACAGGAAAAGAACTTGGCCTGGTAAATCAAGGAAGGTGACTGGAGATCATACCAAGGGCCTTCATATTCCTCGATTAACAGAGGTAAGATGTAGTAGAAATTGCCCTAAAATTCCAACTTTTGTTTATATTTCAGTAAAAATTTAGGTGTAATTTTAATGGGGTTTGATTTTTAAAATACTTTAAAATTACTTTTAGAAAGACTCCCAGAAAGTTCTTTATTAATTGGATGCCAAACAATCTTGTCTTTATCCATGGCAGTTATCAAGCCTGAAAAAAAATTTTAACTTGTATTCCAAAATGAGTGAATGTATTTTATTCCTTTTTAAAGTATTAAAGGTTGATTTTAAAGCCCTTTATGGTGGAGCCTTATTGGTCCCCAGACAAATGCATTTTAGAAAACATATTCTAATTTGTACATCATTTCACTTCATGATTAGAAAATTAGCAATTTGTATCTATTGTTTTAGGTAGTAATATAGAGCCTATAGTTTTTCTTCATTTTATTGAAGTGCATGTGAGTGCTTAATATTGTTTTCATTTATTGCTTCCTCAAATATATTATTGACAGTATTGCTACTTTTAAAAAATTTCTTTGGATTTAAATTGCTTTTTCCAATTACTTTATAATCTTGAATTTAATTTAAAATAAGTCAGTTCTCGTTGATAGTTTGTTCAGAATCCGACACCCTAAGCAATGGAAACCAACAATTCAGATTTTTATACTTTGTTATTTTAGTAATGTATGATCTCACTGATAATAATATCCTTTATCCTGTGGGCAGGATCATAATCCATTGTTTCCTTCTCATCATATATGATGTGATGTCTTGGTCCTTTCATATGTCCCCCACAAGATTTCAGATTGGTTTGCTGAGGTGTTATATGGTTACATTCGATCATACAGGCTGCCCATTGATTATCCCTCACACCTGTCCTGTTGTTATTCTTCCTTCCCTATGTAGAGTATATGCTAATACATTCTTTTCCTTCTGCTTTTACTATAATTACCGTTTCCAACTGTTATTTTTAACGAAGGGATTGGGCTCATCTTTAAGATTTTTTGGTGATATTTTTTACACCTAGTAATGGAATAATTTTCCTCGAACCGTTACAATGAAGTCAGTTGTTTAAAGACTTTATAGGCAAAAAAAAGTAGCCTTATTTTGAAAGTTTTACAGGAAAAGACTGATGCCATTGCTATAAGATTTTGAGTGTTGATTTTTAATTCTGTTTTTCCTTATCTGTAACCATTCTAGCTTTTTCAATATTGAAGTATTTGAATTTTTTAAAATTTTATTCATCTTTTATGATGATTAATTTGTCCTCTACTTAAAAATGAAGTAGAAACTTAATTGTTGAAAATTCAGGTAATGATTACCTGAGTGGTTATGTCTTCTCCTCCCATTTCCCATATGCCCAGAAACAAAAAAACAAAACCTTTTGAAAAACACATGAAAGGAAAGTTTGTAATGGAACACCCAGAACCATGAATCCAAACAGTAGTGTATTTTCTTTCTTGCTCTATTCCCTCCCGCCACACCCCACATCCCCAATAGTTCTGCCATATTGGAATAAAGCCTTTTCTATCAGGATGTATCTAGCTCTTTATCTGTAAAATATGAGATTTCCATTTTCAAAATTCCTTTCCTTCCTGACATTTTTGTGATGTTAGTATTTTTGGTATTTAAATAACCTTGAGACTTTCTCTCTAGTAAATATACTTTTAATGAAAGACACAAAAATTAGAGACCTGTCTCTTAACATAATATAAGAAAACCCAGATTTCACCATTACTATCTTTAATTATTTCTTATTTCTGTGTAACAGATAATATTTGATTACAAAACAATATCATGGGATCATAAATCTAGAGGTGAAAGGGACTTGAAGGGTTGTCTAGTTTACCTTCTCATTAAATAGGAGAGATAACAAGGTTAAATGACATAAAGACAGGATTTGAAACACAGGTCTTTTGATTCCAAAGTTTCCACCATCCTAGCTTATTTTTTTTTCTGTCTTTTAAAGTATTCACTTAACTTATATTTTTCAGTAACTATTTATGGAAATCCACTTTATGAGAGAAGTTATTGCTCTAAACATTAATTATTAATCAGTTTTTAATTATGTAGTAAAAATGCAGTTTTATGAATAGAGCATCAGACTTGGAGTCAGGAGGACCTGAGTTCAAATCCAGCCTCAGACACTTAACACTTAACTAGCTGTGTGACTTTGGGCAAGTCACTTAACCCCAATTGCCCTGCCTTCCCCTCTTACAAAAAAAAAAATACAGTTTTAATGTTTGCTTCTGTCTGTAACTACTGTTTTTCCCATCATTTCTTTAAACAGGTATTTCTTGTTCTTGTCCAAGGAACCTGTTTGATTCAGCGGCTTATGTCTGTTGCTTATACTTATGATAACTTGGCACCTAGGTATGAAATCTTGTTTGTTTATTTGGGTGGAGAAAGAGTGATTTAATTTTTTGAAAATCAAGATCTCACCAATTTGGAGTTTCCAATTATTGTGATACATCGTATGTGAAATTAGGATTTAATCAATAAGAATTCTAATTGCATTAACTTTATATAAGCTAACATAGATCTTTGTTTTCTTAATTATGACACTCAATTAGAGAAACATAATTAGGTAAATAAGTTACCTAGCTATTGCCTAGCTGATATAAGACAGTATTTATTATGTTCAGGCATCTTTATAACCACTTTTTGTGAGGGTGTTTTACATACTTGTCAATTATTTTTATTTACCAATTGTACATTGATTAGTTGGGACTTATTGCATTAACATGCAGCATAATTCATTTGTTTGAACAGCAGTGATACACCATTGTGTATGTAAATCATGATCCCAACAGGTTTCATCTACGTTGGCTTTATAAGTCAAATTATATTTTATCTGTTCCACAGTCTTGTTTTGTAATAAAAACACCACCTACACACACAATTCTGTTAAATATTTTTAAAGAAAACAAACTGTTTAGAATTTGGTAGGAAATGTTCTAGATCAATGACTTTTTTCTATAATTGTTAGAAAGAATTTACCTCCAGACAGAAATTAATTAGTATCATATTTAAAATGAGAGAAAAAGTATGACTTTTTTCTTCTTTATGTATGTGTCCTCTTCATTATGACTTTTTTCCAAAGAACTTAAAACAAAATTATATCCAATAATACCAAAATGAAATTTTTTTTAATGTTCATTTTTCTGAATACCAATGGATACTTTATTTAAAGTAATTATTCAGTAAAATTCCAGTATAAGAAAAGAATTTGAACAGTCCTTTGGAATTTTTTTGTAATGAGATTTAACTTTTTATCTTTGTGTTATTGTGGATAGAAATTGGATAAAAGTTCTTATGTTCTTTGCAGTATTTTAATTTATATGTCTTTAACATATATGTAACAAGCAAAAGTACACACACATATGTAACATCTATACACATTTCTCTCCCTGTGCAGAGTCTTGAAAGCTCAGTCTGATCACAGGTCAAGACATGAAGGTAAGTGACTGTACTGCACAGTTAATTTGAAATGAACAAATTACAATTTAAGAGTAAATAGTATTCTTGATATCATTTGCTAATGACATGGTAATCACTTTTCTTTCCTTCTTTTAGTTACACATTATTCAATGTGGCTCTTAGTGAGTTGGGCTCATTGCTGTTCTTTAGTAAAATCTAGCCTTGCTGACAGTGATCATTTACAAGACTGGCTAAGGAAACTGACTCTTCTTATTCCTGAGGTAAGACAAATGAAAGAGAATGGGGATTGTGCAGGCTTATTTTTTGCTTTATCCTGGCCTTCAGCTTATATAATTAAGTAATATTAAACGTAGATAAATTACTACTTTTACTTGATATTAACCTACGTTTACCTTCAGTACATCACAGTATTTGTAACTAAATACTTAGTTTTATTTTCTTAGGTACATTTCATTTGATATTTAAGTACCTAAGCTTTGTAACTAATTACTGCTAATATAATGCTCAAAAAGACATAGTCTACATGCTTCTTTTATGTTTTTCTCTGTCAGTACAGAAATGATTGCTTAATTGTCCCTTTACCATTTGCCCTCCAATGTTCACAACACATAGAAGAATACATTCTTAGTTATTGAATGAATGAATCAGTTAAAATATGCCCATTACTAGTTCAGTGGGTTTTAAGCAAATTCCTTAAGTTCTCTAAGACTTCCTTGTATCAGCAAGCATCTAGGATGGCTGCTAGCACAGGTTCTTAGATCTGCTTTTTTAAAGAAAAGCAATTCAAAATGGATTAACAGTATTACTTTAGTCAGTCAAACATATATCATTTACTTAGCTCAGGGGGAATAGTCAATACCCTGAACTTCAGAGAATACAAACAGAAATTACAAGCTCAATGGCTGCCCAGAGTCTCATCTGGCCAAGTCACACAAGTCTTTCCAGAGTGAGCCCCAAAGCAAAAACTCACATGAAGGTATATATAGCCTTTTCCTAGATCAGAGAATGTCACAACCGTCTTGACCCATTGCCCAGTCACAAAGTAATAAGGTGTGGCTGTTTCTGCCACAGGCTCCATGTGACCACATTCAGCCTATTAGGGGGCAGAGTATATTTTCAAATCAGGGAAGGTTCTCTTAGGCCTTATCTAGTGGCTAACAGGCAAGGAAGATCTTCAGATTCCCAAAGCACTCCTTTGGATTCTTCAGGTACCTACAGCTCTAAAATATTATGATTCTGTTTTCTAGATTCTTATATTTTAAGGTTAACCAAGGACTTTATCTGCTTCACCCCATTTCCCTCTACTTAACATCACCAGTAATGGAGAATTTCAGGAATTCAGTTTTTGAATATTCAGTTTAATATTTATTTAAGTACATGCAGTTTCTTGTTAACTCCTGTATCATCCATTCCTATTTATGAGAATATAATATTTTAGCAATTTTTACTAATACATTAATAAATATTTTGTTAAAATATCCTGAAGAAAATAAGTTATGTTATTAACTCAGTGGAAATTCCTTTGAAACTTATGTTTTGTTTTAGACTGCTGTTCGGCATGAATCTTGCAATGGTTTATACAAGTTATCTTTATCTGGACTGGATGGTGGGGATTCAATTAATAGATCTTTTCTATTACTTGCTTCCTCAACATTATTGAAATTTCTTCCTGATGCTCAGGCTTTAAAGCCCATTAAGGTAAGGTGGATGGTGTCTGTGTGTGTCTGTGTGTCGAATATTGTTATTTTAAGTCCAAAATGAATTTTCTCCAAAGTTTCTCAAAGTATTATGAATCTGTGTCTTTTTAATGGATTTATGTGATTTCTGACAGCATTTAATTTTTATGGAGCAAATATGTGATTATTTACAGTGGAAGGAAGCCAAAATGATGCTGCTGCATTCTGTTTAAAAACAAGGAAAAAAGCCCACATCACTTGAATTTAAATTAATTGTTGTTTATTTCTTCTGGATTAATCTTTCTCATGGCAATTGAATATATTTTTAGTGATTACAGAACAGGTCCCTAACCAGAACATTTTCCTTTAGGCATAGACATATTAAATCATTACAATGCACATATCAAGCATATGAACTTAAAACATTTTTATATTTCACTTTTCTTTACACTTTCAAATTTTAATTTATCCTGTATAATAGATGTGAAAAGCTGTCATGGGCAAGCTAATTTGTAGTTTTGCAGGAACTAAGTGAGAACAGTAAACAATTAAATCCAGTGTACTAGATACAAGGAAATTCTTATATTTAACATTGTAAATAATCTATTATAGCTGAGCAGTTAAGCTAAAATAATTCATTAATCATCTAAGGCTGACATCTTTTGATGGAAGTAATTTAAAATAATTCTCTTTTTCATTTTGTTGATGAACTAAGAAATCACATTTTTAATTCATTTTGTAAAATGAAAAACAGTGGCCAAGTCAGTATTTTATAGTTAGTCACTAAGTTTGAGATTTTTGTTAATTTTAACTTTTGCCAGAAGTTAAGGAAATTAAAAGTTTTTCCTCCCTTTTAAAATCTTAAAATAGTTGTTTCTTGAGCATATTGATTTGTTTTTTAGTTTTTTGGCATCTTTTTGGAGACATAGATTTAAAAAGTATTTCTTTTCACGCAGATAGAGGATTATGAAGAAGAACCAGTATTAATACCTGGATGTAAAGAATATTTTTGGTTATTATGCAAATTAATTGACAACATACATGTAAAAGATGCTAGTCAGGTTGGTAAAACTAATTTCACATTTATTTATTCCTGTAAGTGATCTTTTCCCCTCTATCTCTTTATATTGTTTCCTTATTTTAATTTTGTGAATCCAGCACAAGCCATCATTGACTCTTTGTTATGCAAAATTTTTTGGTAATCCATGGAGTGTTTGGTAGTGTAAGTATATTCTTACTGATTATAGCAATTTCTAATTGCTATACTTTTTAGCTATGTTTAAAGAGACTTTTACTTGGTATACCTAAACAAGTATAAGATTTGCAACAAGTTGTTTATTTGGTGCTTGAATTTTAGATCTCTTTTAAAATACTTCTGTCAGCTGGAACCTGTGGTTTCATTTCCCTTAAAATAAGAAATTAGTTACATTGTTAATCAAAAAAATTATAATGTCAGAATTTAATGACCATTTTGTTAAACCAAAATTGTTTCAGACTATATATGATACAGTCTAATAAAGATTTTATAAAGAAGTCTTCAATAGAAAGTTTTCTTCATACTTCTTATAAATTACAAGCAGATTCAGATAATAAATAATATCTCTGAGAGAAGTAGCAGATTTCTTTAGTTCATGGGTTCATAATCTAGAATCAAAAGAGGCCCAAAGAGTCAGTTTATAGATTTCAGAGAGTCCATAAAATTGGGACTTTTAGTCTTTTGATAATTGTATTTCAGTATAATTGGTTTCCCTAAGTAATTCTATGTATTTTTTTTATGCATTGAAAATATTTTTCTGAGGAAAAATCTCTAAAAGACTTACCAGATTGCCGTGACCCCCCCAAAAAAGCACCCACCTGCTTTAGGTGAAAGTCAAGTCAACAAGCATTTGTTAAATGCGTTTTATATTCCAGGTACTGTTAATCTATGGAAGAGATAACATGGAAACAACTACCCACATCCAAGATACAAAAGAAAAGAATGAGGGACAATCATAATTAATAATTAAAAGAAGACACTGGCATTGAGGGAGACCAGGAAGGGCTTCTTGTAGAAGGCGGGATTTTAACTAGGACTTTAACAAAACTTGGGGTGATGGAGACATCCAGTGAAAGAGAATGAGATCCACACAAGAAATACGTAGTGAGCTGATGGAGTATGTTGTTTGAGGAACAGCAAGGGATCCTGTTTCTTTGGATCATTCAATGTTTGGAAGAGAATAAATATTAAAAAGACTGGAAAGTTAGGAATATAACGACAGGTTCCAAATCCCAGATGATTTTGTACTTGTTCCAGGAGGTCATGGGAGAAAGAGAAGGGGAGAGAATGCATTTTAGACAAAAAGTTGGTTTTGCAGTAGATAATGCATGAAACTTGGAGTCCAGGAAACTTGACTTCAAATCCATTCTCACTCCCTTAACTATCTTTGTGGCTTTGAGCAAGTCATTTAACCACTGCTTCAGTTTCCTCTGTAAAGTGAGCATAATAATAGCATCCACCTCCAACAGTTTTTTTTTAAGGATCATACGTTATAACATTTGTAAAGCACTTAGCACAAGGCCTGGACATGGCAGTTTGCATATCAATACTCTGACATCATCATCATCATCATTATTCCTGTTGCGTTTACAACTATATATGCCACATCTAGTTTGAGATGTTCAGCAGGCTTCTAGAGATGTAATACTGGAAGTTAGAAGAGAGGTTAGGGATAAGTAAATTTGAAAATCATAAGTGTAGAGATGACAGTTGATTCCATGGAAGGCAGAGACATTGCCAAGAGAAATGGCACAGCAGTAGAAGAGAACCTTGCTGCAAAGAAATTTGTGATTAGCTGGTTTTACACAGAATGAAGTTCTAGCAGAAGTGACTCAGAAAGTACTGGCCACTCATAGAAGGAGAATTATGAGAAAATAGTGTCACAACAATATAAAGGGAATAATATATTGGGGGAAAGAGAGTGACAAATCAGCTGTCAAAGGCTATAGAGAAGTCTAGAAGAATGAGTATATATTAAAGTTAGTATGTTCAGATATCCATGTGAGTTTTTTTTTACCTAAATTGTTTCCCTTTTTTGTTGGAAGATATATCTTAAAAATTTTTAGTTTCAGGGGGTGGCTACGTGGTACAGTGAATAGAGCACGAGCCCTGGAGTCAGGAGGACCTGAGTTCAAATGTGACCTCAGACACTTAACACAAAAAACTAGCCATGTGACCTTGGGCAAGTCACTCAACCCCAATTTCCCCCTCCAAAAAGCAAAAGAAAAAACGATCACGTTTACTTCTGAGTAAAAAGTATTGAAATTTAATAAAGAAAAGTGCCTGGAATTTTACAATTACCGTGTCATCAGTTTTTATGGTGAGGAGAATCAGAATTGGTTTGAATTGTGACACATCATAACACATACACAATGATCGAGTCACTTAAACATTAATTCTTCAAGCAACTCTGTAGAACTTAATTCAAGAAGAGTTGTTCTTCTGCTTCAGTGGATGGAATTTCCACACATTGAAATCTGTGGTCCAAACAAACAAAAGAAAAAGTGTATGTTTCTGTGTGTGTCTCTGTGTATGTATCAAATCTCCTTATGCCATCTACCTCCTGAAAGCGTATTTCCTTCTTTCATTGAATTTCAACAAATTTACATTTTAGACTAACATGGCATTGTTCACCAGATATTGTTAGAATTGGATCATAAATTTAAACTTTTTTAGAGTTCATTTTCTCAAATATAAGTAACTGGCTGAAGTTACTTTAAATCTTTACTACACTGCCTATATTTTGGAACAGAATGTTAATGTTCTGTTAATTATCGGTTACACACATATTTATACCACAAAGTTACCATTTTAAAATATTTATTCTTGTCAATATCATATATCAACTGATTTCTAAGTGAATTTACTATATATAACCCTTTGTAAAATTAAGATTTCCTGTTTTACCAATTGATATTTTTTTACTGTAGTCTATGAAACTGCTATGCATAAAATATATAGTTTTATCTTTTATTCATATTTTGTTTTTTCTTTAAACTAAGACAACATTACTGGACTTAGATGCTTTGGCAAGACACCTGGCTGACTGTATTCGAAGGTATGATTTGATGTGATGGCATAGCTCTTAATCATATTGTTGAAAGGTATGGTAAAAAGAATAATTGCCCAAGCTTTTTGTTTATGTATTGTAGCAGGGAAATCCTTGATCATCAGGATGGTAATATAGAAGATGATGGGCTTACAGGACTCTTACGACTCGCAACAAGTGTTATTAAACATAAACCACCTTTTAAATTTTCACGGGAAGGACAGGTAAGAATGAAATAAAATTTGATATATATCCCTGTGTTTAAGTGATTCTGCTATCATGCTTTACACTGAACTCCACTCTATATGTTTATACATTTCAAATTCACTTTGGAATGTGAACATCAATAAACGAGTTTGGGTTTTTTTTTTTTTTTGGATAAAATTTTCTTTGAGAAATTTTTTTCCTGAAAATATGGATCTATGGCAGATTTCAAGATGCTTTAGTCAGTTTTCGTTCTCATGACATACATAGAAAGAGGTCAACTCTAAAGCAATCTTGGCTCTAATTTCACAGGACACTTATTTCTTAAAGCAGTATTTTGTATTATATATAAAATTCCATTCCCCCCCAAAATAAGTAGTAAGTGTAGTTGTAAGAAAGTATATGTCTATTCATATGATCTTATTCATTGATCTTACATTAGAAATCCTGAATTTTCCAGATGTTTTACAAATATAAAAAGTATTATTGCAATATCTAAAATATTAGTGAGTTTTACATTTTTCAAAAGTTTCATGGATCCAAATATATTTAATACTTAATGCAGCATCAGTCAGCGATTTCGAGTTTACAAAAGAGTTACTCATCACTTTACCACTAAACATGTTGGTGTTTATATGATTCTTTCAATAAAATTTCTCTTATTTCAGTGGTGTGGAATAATGAAAATGTTAACTCATAATTTGTAGAAATGTTAAAGAACTTCAAAAATGTTAAGTCTTACCTTCTCATTATAAAAATGATTTAAACTGGAACCCAAAAAATTACTGTGACTTTCTGTATAGGTTCCTATAGTTAATAGTAGCGCTGGGACTTGAATCCGCATTTTCCTACTCACAGACCTTCTATCTGTTGTTTGTCTCATCAAATGTGATAAAGAGCATCAGTCCTTAGGAATAATCATTTAAGTCACTTATTTTTTAGGCAATAAAGAAATTCTATTTAACAGTGATTAAACTCCTCTATCATGTGCAGAGCCCTTTGTCTAGCACTTCAGGAGATTAGATAACATGTCTCTGACTTTGTAAAGCTTAGTAGGGGGAGTACAGTACAGATAATACAGGAAAAGTATGATAAGATATGCCATGCAAGGGTTTTACAGAATGAACAGAATTTGATCTAGTTAGGAATGAGAAATAATTTAAAGAACTGGAGGGGGTCCACAGAGTGCAAGAATCTCTTTTTGTTATATCTTTTAAATGTGATTGTCTAGTTTGAATTAGTCAATAAGCATTTATTAAGTGCTTGCTATGTGCTGTGTACTCTGCTAGGTTTAAGGGCTACAGAGAAAAGCATGAAAAAATTTCCTGCCTTCAGGGAGTTTACAGTTTATTAGGGTAGGGAGAATGTATAAAAATAACTACATACAAATTATAAATACAACGTATATTTTTGAAAACCTCCAGTGAAGGGAAACTGACGGTATCTGAAGCTACCTGTTCTACTTTTGTTTAGTTTTAATGATTGGGGAATTTTGCTTATATCCTAAATTTGACTTTCTTCCACTTTTAACTTACTCATTATTTCTATGCTATTTATGTGTAGTTTTAGTGAGCTAGCCCGTCAAATACTTGATGATAATTATCATGCCACATGGGAAACTGCTTGAGTTCTTAAATGCTATTGTGGTAGAAAAATTCATGCTTTATGCTAGGGATGGAGAATAGCCTTGGTTGGCTAGAGCTTATAGTAGATCTGACCATCAAATACTTTTTTGGCTTACCTGAATTTTATGTTTCATAAGCTAATAGCTTTCCAGATGGTACCAACCCACCACAACTGTTAATAAGTATAATAGTCAACAATAAATTGTAAACACCTTTTTTTAAGCGTATGAAAGTTTAGTTTTATTTTACACATTAAGGAGCTTTTATTAAAGCATTTTTAGACTTAAGCAAACAGTGTTCAAAGTTGGCCCAGGCTACAGATTCAGTATTATACCCCCATTCATTTTGGAAGGGAATAACTGAATTCTAGAGTAGTCAGCTGTATTGCACAAAGTGATACAAATAGTGGGAGAGCCATGATGCAAATCCAGTTTTTCTAATTCAAAATTCAGCCCCCTTTCTGTTACATCACATATAGTCAGTCAAGAAACTTTTACTCAGCCCTTACTGTGTTCCATGCCCTGTGTTATGCATTAGTATAAAATCTCTGAAAGCCATTTTGAATAGTTAGACTCAACAGTGTTCAGTCAGATATGGCTTGGAATTAAGTTTTTAACTAATTAATTAAGTTTTTAACTAATTGATGTAGAGCTTAAAACATGGTGAGAGATCAGAGATAGCTGGTGGGATCATATGGTTCCCAACCGAATTTAAGAGATCTAAAAAATAAGTTTTTGTTGTGGTTGAATCAACAATTGATCTTCATTTGCTCTTTATCAGTCCATCTACCATGTTCCCTTATTCTTTTCCTTACCATCTATAATCCATGGGTATTTTTTAAATAAATCTTCATATGTCTTCAGGGAGTAAACCCAACCTAAATAAGTATATTTGAAGCATAAACTCCTAACTCTAACCTTCACCAATTTTGATTATATATAATGTATATGTGTGTGTTTATATACACACATATACATGTTTTATATATCATGCATAAAAACATGATAAAAGACACACAGTGAGTTTCGGCATAAAATATCTCCTGTTAGTATCACAGATATAGAGTAGGCAGTGATCTCAAGAGATTTATACATTTATTATATGTTATTATATATTATATATTATTACATGAAATTATATATTTCTTTTAAAAATGAATGATCTACTTATAATTTTATTAATTTCATAGCATTTATGTTTCCTTTTTTCACTTATTTTCACTTAAAATTCTCTTTCCTTCCTCCCCCTCCTCCATCCATTGAAAAGGCAAGAAAAACAATACCCATTACAAATCATGTAAACCAGGTTCCTATATTATCTATATGTCATGTTCCCCCTTTTCCACCCCACCCCCCCAAAAAAGAAAGAAAAGAAAGAAATTAGTCTTAGTCTACCAGCTTTGTATCTGGAAGTGGGTCCTATAGTTTAAGAAACAATTAAAATTATTATTATGTGTAAAGTACGGAATTGGGTACTGGAATACAAAGACAAAATGAAACAGACCTTTTTCCACAGGGAGCCTACATTCTGCTGGAGAGAGATGACATCCAAAGATTAGTAATAGAGGGTAGGTTAAGGAAGATGAGTATATTAAAAGCAGCTTCAGAGAAAGCTTCCTTCAACATTAATAATATCTAACATTTATGTAATATCGTATGTGCCATGTACTGTGCTTAATGCTTTAAAATTATGATATGATCCTCGCAACAACTCTGACAAGCAGATGCTCTTATTATCCCCATTTTAAAAAGTGATGAAACTCAGGCAGATGAGTGAAGTGGTTAGCCCAGGGTCACATAGTTATTAGCACACAGGCTGGATTTGATCTCAGTCATCCTAACTCTAAGCCCATGGCTTTTATCCATAAACTGGGCCACTTAGCTGCCAAGAAGGATTTTAATAAGTAGAGCTAAAGGAAGGAGTATATTCCTTCAAGGATAACTTGTGCAGATACCTAGAATAAGAAGAAGGATTATGAAGTTGGAGGAACAGGGAGCAGTCTAATTTGACTAGAACATAGGTTCCATAAAGGAGAACAATGCTAATTATTTGACTAGAAAAATAGGGCTAATCCAGATTGTGGAGAATTCTTAATTCCAAAGTGGAAGATTTGTATAAAGTAATGAGGGCGTAATAGTTTTATTTTAGTCTACAGAAAAGTAGGCTTCTTCAATTATGTTGCAAGTCCAATATTTAGAAATTTTAATATTTAAAACTGATTCTTTGAAATGACTGATTGTTATATTTTTTAAATTAAAGCTCTTTTCTTAGCATACCTATTCAGTGAATTGCTTCCCTCTCCAGGAATTTCTAAGAGACATCTTCAATTTGCTCTTCTTGCTTCCAAGTTTAAAAGATCGGCAACAGCCAAAGTGCAAATCTCATTCTTCAAGAGCTGCTGCTTATGATTTGTTAGTAGAAATGGTAAAAGGGTCAGTTGAAAACTACAGGCTTCTACACAACTGGGTAATGGCCCAACATATGCAATGTAAGTATATTTGCTCATGTTTAGAGTCCAAATGAGTAGAATGATAGATCTATGGAAGAGAAAAATACATCTTTATAAGTGCTTGAAAGGTATTAGGTAGAAACCAAGCTATTATTAACTTTTTCAGTATATTGAAGATGTTGCCTTTAGTATCATGTACCCTGTTACCTAATTTTAACACTTGTCAAAAATGAAAGAGTATTTTATATGGGATATGTAAATAATTGAAAGCAGTTCCATGCTGCTATTAGGAAAATATTGTGTCATTCTGCTTTATTTTGTCAAGTTTTTAAGCTAATTGAGATTATTTTGTCATTTCTCCCTCCACCCTAGCATCCCATGCCCCTTACAAGTGGGACTATTGGCCTCATGATGATGTTCGAGCAGAGTGTAGATTTGTTGGCCTAACTAATCTTGGAGCCACTTGTTATTTGGCTTCCACTATTCAACAACTCTATATGATACCTGAAGCTAGACAAGCCATTTTTACTGCAAAGGTGTGTACGGTTTCTCCCCCCCCCCCTTTTTTTTTTCTTCCCTCAATATGGAATCTGTCAAAATGCACATTGAAGTAAAATAGAAGGTGAAAAATGAAAGCTATGACTTATGGAGAGCTTCTCAGCACAGTTTGTCAGTTAAAGGAAAGAAATAGAATTGCAGAATAAAGAAATTTTTTCCTTAAGAATGGGAAGAACCTGGGCAGCATTGTATATATTATAAAAGGCTTCAATAGATTAAAAAGATTGAATATTATTGAATGGAGAAGATGGAGAAGCAGATGTATCACCAATTTAAGAATAATACTATATTTGTAATGAAGTGTGGAAGGGAATAAAAATTGATATGAAAGTAATCACTATCACTGAGATCTCACTGTGTAGCATCCCTTGAAAATAAACCAAGCAGGTAAATTTATGGAAATATTAGAGTTAAAATCACCACTCAGACAATGTGTGGATTTTTTTTTTGACATTGTATCAATCAGTTATTTTCCCAATTCGATTGCGATAGCTATACCCTTATTGCTTTGTTATTTTAAACAGGCAAGGGGTCTAATCCAGACATGGATTTTTTTTTTCCCCCATTTTCATGGCTTTACAAAATTATGCAGAATAAATGTATATAGTATCTGGTATAGAAGTACAATTCTTCAGATACCTTCTTGTGAAAAGTACTCCCTCTAGTTGTCACTGATACTTTTTAGGTATGAGAGGTATTGTGCTGGGAGGGAGTTTGCATAATGAGCAAATCAAAGATCTTCTGTGCATTAACTTTTTATATAAAAATTTTATGGTGTTGATCAACAAGTTAATTCTCATTTTATTTTCTAGTATTCAGAAGATATAAAGCATAAGACTACTCTTCTGGAACTTCAGAAAATGTTTACATATTTAATGGTAAGTCTCAAAAATCAGTTCTGTAAAACTAATGGAATGTCCCTTTCACCTCAAAAATCTGTATATCTAAAACTGAACTCATCATTCCCCTTCACTCAGACTCACTTAGTTCTGTCATTTATACCACTAGTCTCATTCATTTATTTGTCATTGAGCTGATTTCTGATTCCTCCCTCATTACCGATCCAGTCTGATTTCTTCTTGGAGAATAGCTCTTAATTTCCTCCATTATTCTTTCATTACTGTGTATCCATGGATTCTTGCATTGCCATTATTTTTTATGCCTTCATTATTAGAGATCTGTCTGCTTCTATTCTTTATCTCTTTTGCTAGACAGATACTGCAGTACTACTACTTTCATCCTCATACTTTTGGTGTCTAAATAGCTGCTTATATTCAACTGCCTAGGAAGTCTAGTCCGTAATATTTAAATGGAAGATGGAAGAAATTACTAACATGTTGAAGGATAGAATGTAAATGTAAAAATATCTCAAGAGGCTACAATGATAGAATAAAATATAAGAAGAAATTAAAGTGGAAAAAGGGAACAGGCACTTATTAAACGCCTACTATGTGCTAAGGGCTTTATAGATATCTAATTCAATCCTCACAACAAGTCTGGGATGTTGGTATTGTTATCTTCCCTACATTACAGATGTAGAAACTGTGGTGAGTGACTTTCCCAAGTTCATACAACTATTAAATGACTGAGGCCAGATTTTGAACTCATGTCTTCCTCATATGAGGCTCAGCTCTCTATCTACCACCCCACCTAACTGCCTTTATTAAATTGAACAGAACATGTAAAGTCCCACAGTTGGATCCAAAAAAAAAAAAACAACTCCTATTTTAATATAAGGTAGTGGAAGGATGGTCAGACAGTTGTTAATATGCAGATAATTTGATGTTTTCATTAATAATCATAATTTACATTTATGTATTAGTTTAAGACTTATAGAGTGATTTACACATTATCTCACTGGATCATTGTGACACATGAGGTTGTTACCCTCATTTCACATATGGGAAATTGAGTTTGGCAGCTTGCTTTTTCACATAGCTCATGAGTAGCAGAACTGAAATTCAGTACCTCATCGTCTGACCAAGGGGCAGTGCTTCTTCCAGTATGTCCTAGTGCCATAGTGCCTATTTTGAATACTGAAGATTTTAGTTCCTTTTTACTCTACACTGGTCATATTTAAAAGACATTGTGTTCCTGTCAGGAAGGACATGGGAAGATGTCGTTGGTAGTAGAGGACTGGGTTCAAATCCTAATTCTGACATTTATTACCTGTGGAGACAAAACTAGCATGTACCTCGCAGGGTTGATGTGAAGATTAAATGAGATTATATTTCTCCAAGAAAAGACAGTGCCAGAGAATTGAACTAGCAGTAGTAGTGGTAGATGCTTCAAATAGTCAAATATTTTAATAAGTGGAAAAAAACAACTTAGGAATAAAACAAGCCTAGTGTGAAATTGCCCATTTGGAGAGATAATGTCTTCCCTTGGTGGACCTTTTCAAGCAGAATCTGGATGAACACTTGCCCTTGATATCATAGAAGGATTGCCTGCTTTAAATAATGGTTGTATTTGCTGGTTTCTGAGCGTCTTTTCTTTCAGGATAGAAAAGCATAAGATTTCTTTTATGTTTATTATTTGATTTATTTTTAGAATGGTACTATTGTTAATTGTGACTAATAGTTATTAAGTAAAAAAGTAAGTAAATGTGTGCCTGTTGTGGAATGTGTTTGTAAATAATATGTCCCTTATCTAGATTTATTTCACGTCCTCTTTCTTTTTAGGAAAGTGAATGCAAAGCTTATAATCCTAGACCTTTCTGCAAAACTTATACTATGGATAAACAACCACTGAATACTGGTGAACAGAAAGACATGACAGAATTCTTCACTGATTTGATAACAAAAATTGAAGAAATGTCTCCAGAACTGGTAGATATCCGATTAATAGTAATGTCCTTTTAAATGTATAAATTTGTTCAAATGTGTATTACTGATTTTTTTGCATTTATTTTCTAGAAAAATACAGTGAAAAGTTTGTTTGGTGGTGTCATTACAAACAATGTTGTCTCATTGGTAAGTATTTTGTCATTTTTCCAGAGTTAATAACTTCTCATTTAGGTTCTACGAACAAATTACTGACTTCTTTTTTTTTTTTTTTTTAACTATTACTCCTTGGTCAGGATTGTGAACATGTCAGTCAGACTGCTGAAGAATTCTATACTGTGAGATGCCAAGTGGCTGATATGAAGAATATTTATGTGAGTGATGCTAGACACAGTTTTAAGAAATTATTAAGCTCTGTCACTGTATGAAGACAATCTTAAACTTTCAGACAGGCTGTGTTCTAAAAGTTTATTTATGTAAGTTAGTTGTTTTTTATTTAAAATTCCCTTTCCCATAATAATATATTTAGTGTTTAGATCCCTAGATCAGTGTACAATATTGAGTCAGAACTATACTAAAAGTGCCATAGAACAAAATTTACTGAGTGTAACAGTGTTTCTGTTGGAAAAAATATTCACAGTTCTCACTTCAGATTTCAGAAATACTTTTGTCCCCATCCTTGCATAGGGAATGGTGAGTTAAGTCTACCTGCTTGCCAGGCAGTAAGAGTGAGATTTCCTTTTAGATCCAAGCTACTGGTGAGAACTGAGTCAGAAGAGGTGAGGAGAGGCGGGCTGGATTTCTAAAGGAGGTGTAGGGAGTGGGCTCCCTAAGGGTAAAACCCTTAGAATCTTTGTCTCTCATTGACTAGGTCACTTTGTATTCCCTTCGGTTTTTTTTCCATGGATCCAAGGAATTGCTTCTTCCATTTCTCCTCCCACCACCTTCACCTTCCCAGTTTTCTTTGTTGTTGTTTTCACATTTCAGTTTATTTATTTGTGTTTTCAACATTCACTTCCACGAGATTTTGTGTTCCAAAATTCCTCCTCAACTCTTCTCTCTTCCCACCCTGTGACAACATACATTCTGTTCACTTTTAACCAGCCAGGGTTACACATGGCTTCTAGTCCTTTCCCACATTTTCCCACTTCTTTAACTTGAAGTGTTTCTTTGTTCATTTAGAAGATACAACGAAAAATTTCTTTACTGAAGAGTAAAATACACATTTTTAGAGAAGGCGGCTTAGACCATTTTTTGTATATTTTATCATAGCACCTCAGGAGAGCAGTGGAAACTTGAGGGTAAAGAATAACTTGACATCCACTAGTGCTGGAAGGAGTTGTTGTCAATATCTTGCTCCAAGAGGTTTGGACAAGGCCGGTTTTGGAGCTGGGTGTATCAAGCGAGGAAGAATAGCTTCAGAAATTAAATTCCTCACTTTCTTTATCAGCCTGCTACACTGGAACATCATTGTTACCTAACCCCTTGACCAAGAAGGATGATGTAGAAAATCCCAAGCATCCAGAAAGGGAGAGGGTTCAGAAAAGAAGTTACTGGGATCTGTGGTCCATTGGGGTATATAGCCTGGTTCTTTATGCATATTCAGCTGTACTAAAGTAACTTTTAGGTCTTGAGAGAGATGTAATTTTAGAATTACCCTTCTGCATTGTACTGTTGCCACTCTTTTATTGGTATTTGTGGTAGGAATTCAGTTTCACTACATGGTTAATTTTTTTACCCTATCAAAATTAAGTACTTGTCCCCTTTGAAGAGTCAGTAATTTGTAAAATGCCAGTGTCAAAGGATGAAAAAGTCAAATGTTTAAAAAAAAAATGGGTTTTTTTACATGCAACTGGGAAATAAGATATACAGGCACTGGGATATAGAAATCCATCTTGCCCTACTAGAAAGTTAGAGGGGGAGGGAGGATATAAGAGAGGGCAGATTCAGGGAAGGGGTGTTAAGAGATGTTTCAGTAGGTTTACTATTTTGGGGTGGCGAAAGACAGGGAGAAAATTTGTGGAAATGAATGTTGAAAACTAAAAATAAATTTTAATAAAGAAATTAAAAACTAAAAAGAAAATTCTAGTTTAAAATGCTAAGTGTCTACCAGTTTTTTCCTTTGGAAACTGCCTTTTCTAAAACATTAAAAAATTAACCAATATGTGTTTCTTTGTGAATAATAATACAAAGTAATTTATACCATTTATTTATACAGGAATCTCTTGATGAAGTAACTATAAAAGATACATTAGAAGGTGACAACATGTATACTTGTTCTCATTGTGGAAAGAAAGTAAGAGCTGAAAAAAGGTATATTTATGAAAAAATTGGTTTAAATTTTTTTGTAATATTTACAGTATTATAGGATGTCATAATTGGAAGAGATCTTAGAGGCTAACTTGTTCAACTTATACCTAGAAAACACTCTTCTGAATTCCTAACAAATACTCATCCAAATTTTACTCAAAAAACCTCCAGTAAGGGATAACGTACTACCCCTTTAGGCAATCCATTTTATTTTGGATTATGTTAGTTGGTTTTTTTTAAGTTCCCTTTAAATTATACATAAATTTGCCCTAATAAGAATTTATTAAGTGCCTGGCTATATGACAGATCCTGTCCTTGAGACTGCATATAGAGACTGAAATGAAATAATCTCTACTCTCAAGGTCACATTTTGATGGAAGAAGAGAAATATGTATGTAGGTATATACAGAATAATTATAAAGAGAATAAATATAAGGTATTTGAGAGGTAGGGCAGTAGCAGTTAAAAGGATCAGTATAGATTCCATGTAAAAGATAAGTGTTTGAAAAACGTACATATATTGAATATTGGGGGGGGCGGGGAAAGGAATTCTATGAGGTAGAAAGTAGGACAGAAAGATTTGGGACATGGCGTGTATTTTTCAAAAAAGTGATGAGAAATGGGGTCCCACATGTGAAGACTAGTGAAAAGGGTAGTTTAACTGCATCATAGAGTTGAGACCAGGTTGTGAAGGTACTGAAAAGCTAATTGGAAAGGTTTACATTTTAACTTAAAGGCTATAAGGAGCTCTTTCTGTTTTCTAAGAGAATGACACAATCAGATCTGTGTCTACTTATATAATCCCTTTGGCAGAGTAGAACAAGAGTAGAATGAAGAGAATAGATTTGAGGCAAGAGTTGTAATACAGCCTAAACAACTGATTCAATTGTAGTAGAGAGGAAGGTACCTCATGTGAAACACTTTGTAAGTAGAAATTGCAAATTTGCCAAGTGAATGGATATGACACTTAACTTCTACTTGTTACTTACTCCTTATTCTGTCCTTTTGTAACAGGTACAGTCCTTCTGATAATCCTTCAGATATTTATAAAGATACCTTTTATATTCCCCGTATAAATAGTCTCAACTAGAAGCTAAATATTCTTATAACTGAATCTTGTATAACATGAACTTAAAACTTTTTACCATGCCGGTTGTTCAGTAGACACTCTTCAGTTCATTAATTTTCTTTCTAAGATATATCACTCAGAAAATGAGAATCCAGATGTCTGAGCAGGACAGAATAAGAAGGTTTATTATTTTACCCTCGTGTGACCCTGTGCTTTTGTTAATGCTGCCTTAGATGCTATTAGCTTTCTGCGCTGCTGTTTTCTCATTGTTGAGCTTGCCATACACTAAAAGCCCTAGAACAGTTCATCTGTTATTTATTGAGTAGCTGTTACTTAACTTGCACTGTCTTTGGCATTATGTGGATCAAAATAAATATAAAACACACTTCAAGTTCTTAATGAATTTGTAATCTAACACCACCACCCCAAATAAGACACACATCTAAACCATTTGAATAAGAATATACAAAAAAGTGCCCAAATGAGTGATTTTGACAGTATATCCTGCGGTTCTTCAGAGAGAGATTAATATGGGCTTCAGGAGAAATTACTATGGGCCTAATCATTACAATGGAACTGTAGCTAAACTGTAAAGGAAGGGTGAAATGTAGATGGGAAGAGAAGAATCATTCCAGGTAAAGGCTACAGCTTGAACAAGAGGAGAGAACTTCCATCTTTGAGGATTAGGTAATAAACTAGTGAGGACAATTAGTGATTATAATGAGGAACTATGGGAAATAAGGGTAGACCAAATTATGAAAGGACTACAGACAACCCCATTAGAGATGTAATTTGGAGGCAGTATGGTGCAGCAAACGAAGAGCAATGGATTAGGACACCAAAAACCTAAATTGTAGTTCATATTCTGTCATTAAATATCTGTATAGTACAAGTTAAGATCATAGATTTAGAGGTTGAAAGGATTCTAGAGGTTCTCTTGTCCAAGCTGCTATTTTTGCAGATTAACAATCAACTATTAAAAAGCCTACCAAGTTTTAGAACCATTTCTAGAACCATTTTTGGTTCTAGAAAGAAGAAGCTAAGACCCAAATAAGTTATCTGGGCTTCAGTTTCTTCATCTGTAATATGAAAAGGTTTGATTAGATGATCTCTGCCTTCATTCCAGCACCAGAGTTGTGAAAGAGGAATTTTAGTTCCTGCTCATGATAGTTGAAGCCAAAAGAATAAAGTAAGTTTCTGAGAAAGAAAATGGGTAACAACAGGAGCTGAGGACTTAGAGCCAATCCCTGGAAAAATGCCCTGATTGGGGCAGTTAGGTGGTGCCTTGAATAGAGCACTATTCCTGTGGGCCCTGGAGTCAGTAGGACCTGAATTCAAGTGCGGACCTCAGACACAAAAACTAGCCACGTGACCTTGGACAAGTCACTTGACCCCAATTGCCTTGCCTTCCCCCTTCAAAAAAAAGAAAAAAGAAAAATGCCCTGATATGGAAGAGAGAACAAAAGCATGGGAGGAATTGTAGATAAAAGAGAAGACCTTGGTGTCAGATGCCCCACAGAGATCAAAGAGGAAAGACAGACAGAGGTGGGCAGCATATCATGGAAGAATAAGTAGAGGCACCTGGGTTCAAATCCTTGCTGTGCTTCTTAACATCTCTGTGACCTTGCAAAAGTCATTTCATCTCTAGTCCTGAACTTTAACAATCTATAAAATAATGTGGTTGGGTTGGATTTTTTTAAATCTATGATCTCATTAGTCTTATGGATGTAGCATCCAGTTACTAAATATTTATGAAGAACCTACTGTGTAGAAAGAAAATAGTTATGGGATCTTTGTTTGTAGTTTTGTAGAATGGAGGGGCATGAAACTACATTACATTGAGTTAAGGAAGGAATAATGGGGCATCAGGTAGTGACCTCTTCTGTGTTTGGCCATGAAAGGAAAATTGTCGTTGAGACCTTGCATGATAGGCAAACATGTTTAAAGATGAAGAGTAAGGATCCAGTGGAATGTGAGACTTTGAATATCCTGAAGGAAAGAATAAATATGAAATCAGGGTCCTTCAGTAGACATAATCATAACTGATCTGATCACATATCATGACATATGTAGTCTTTTTCATTAATTAGTAAGGGAGTTATATACCTTTTCTAATATGGTGTGGAAGGATGAAGGGAAGGTTATAGGGATACTTAGAAGTCATGAGGATTGTTGGGTACTGAAGGTCAGATGACCTTCAACTTCTCAACAAAACATGAAATGAAGTACTTTGGGGACAATGGTAAAATTTGAGAGATAAAAGGAAGAGATGATTTGTTATAGCTGCTTTTTAAAGGATAATACTAGAGAATCAAATGATCAGTGAAAGAGATCCTTATTTGCTTCAAGAGGTCCATTAAAAAAAGGTTCCCTTCGAGTTGAATATAAAAGGTATGTAGCAGGTTAGAGCTGTACATTTCTAAGTCATTCTCTTGCAGCAAGAATTCTGCAGTTTTATTATAGGAGTCAAAAAATATCCTGTTCAGTTGGCACAGGGTCATCGATTGGCAGAAGGCCAGAAATAAATGGTAATTTATGTAAAAGGACCAAGGATGGGTGAGCAATTATCAATGTTGGAGATTTATAGGGAGTTTGAAAAATATTTTAGAATGCTGTGGTTGGAAATGTAGGACATACTCAGGCTATCTAAGTTTGAGTGGAAATGAGTGGTCAGTGGTATTAAGGAAGGCAAAGACATAGATGTTGAAGTCACTAAGAATTATTTAACTAGGAAGAACATGAGCCATAAGCTGAATTATCTAGGGATACTTGTTTTATTACTGTGTAAATTTTACTTTCATTCAGTTGAGAGTAGTCTATAATTAAAGAAGGAATTTAAATCCAAAACAAAAGTGCTGGAAAGTATTTTCAATAATGTTTTTTTTTAACACATACTCTCATTAATTTTGTAATCTTGTTTTAGGGCATGTTTTAAGAAATTACCTCGCATCTTGAGTTTCAATACAATGAGATATACTTTTAATATGGTTACCATGATGAAGGAAAAAGTAAATACACACTTTTCATTCCCTTTACGTTTGGATATGACTCCTTATACAGAAGATTTCCTCATGGGCAAATGTGACAGAAAAGAAGGTAATTGGTTATTTAAGTTGTTTTATAATAATTACATGCTAATTCTAGACAGACAATTTCAAAATTATAGTGCCTTTTCAAGATGAAAAAGGTTATTTGTTTCTTTAAAGAGACTAAGTTGAGTAAGCATTGAACGTTCCTGTCTATAAATCAATAAATATATTTTTATTTAGTGCCTACAATTAATCAGGCACAGTACTAGGAAGAGAGTGAGTTATCAAGAATAATGCCTCAGTTGTAAGCCTGCAAGATCAAAAGGAAGAACATTTGACAAAGATTGGGAAGTTTGGAAGTTAAGAGATGTGGGGGGGGATAAACTTCTGTTTTGGTCATGTTGTGTTTAAGATGTCTCTTGGATGTCCATTTGAAATATCCAACATACAACTGTTGATGTGGAACTGAAGATAGACGGAAAGACTAGCATTGGACCTGTACAGTTCTAGAAGTCGTCTACCTAGAGATGTAAATTAGATTTATGGGTGCTTATATCAAGAGAAGACAGCAGGAGAAGAGAAGAGGGCCTAGGACAGAACCATCAGGAATACCCAGAGTTGTTGGCTGTGATATGGGGGATGACCCAGCAAAAGACTAAGAGGAGGAGAACCAGGAAAGTATAGTTAATAGTGTCAAATGCAGTAGATAGGTCAAGAGAAAACGCCATTACATTTGTTAATTAACAGATCATTAGTTACTTTGAATTAAGGAAGTTTTAGTTGAACATGATGAGGTTAAATGTTATTACAAAAGCAGTTAAGTAAAAGGACATGAAGTAGAAGTGACTGTGACAATTTTCAATGAGTTTGACTAAGAAAGAGAAGAGAGCTTTAGAAGGAATGCTTAAAGAGTTGATAGTGATCTAAATGAAAATTTTTAAAGAATTGGCTGGGAAGAGAGGGGAAATGCTTGAGGAGGATGTATTTTGCTAGAGAAAATGGATGTGGGTATGGCCTTGTTGAGGGAAAAAGCCATCCACTACTTTTTGCTAGCGGTTGGTAGAAAGTTGATGGGGAGATCATTTCAGGGATTTTTGAGATGCAAAGAATCATTGTAAACTGACTCATTTTTCTCAACAAAGTAAGAGACTAAGGCCCTCAGCTAAGAAATTGCAAAAGTTGTGTGAGGCACAAAGAAGGAAGCAAATTGGAATAGCTTTTAGGGAGAATGGGTTTGGGGAACTATTTAGGGAGGAATAAAAGGACTGTTTTTGCTATGGTAAAGACCCAGTTAAAATTAGATAACAGGATTTTAAGGATCCTTAGTCAGTAAGGCTGTGAGATTGCTGGAGAGTGACAAATAGTGAAATTAATCCAGTGCTGAGATTTTGCAAGAATGAACAGCAGTATGACAAAGGTCAGAAAATTAAAGAGCAGAGGACAGTGTAGAGTTGAAATGACTACTGGATTGAGATAGGAAAGGAAGAGAGTGAAGTCAAAACAGAGGTAATTGCCTGAGAGAGTATTGAGCACTAGAGAATATCAATAAGGCTGGAGAAAATAGATGTTTAGGAGTGGTGAGACAAAAGGGAGAAGTGGAGTGATACTTAATGGTTGTCAAATAGAAAAATATCAAAGTTAGGGAAGTGGAACACTTGCTGTTACGTGGGTCATGGTGAGATCTGTTGTGTGACTGAGGTGTAGTGCATGAAGTTGAGGGATTTAAAAGAGTTGGAGGAAATAGCTATGTCAGTTTTAAAGATTTCTTAAGTTGAAGAGTTAAGTAGATGAAGATAAGATCCTGAGTCCAATGCTGACTCATGATTCAGAGGAGGAGGAAAGAAAGAAGGAAGAATAACCAGGGAATTGGTATGTTACTGCTACCGAAATTTCATTTGGGCAAAAAATTTTGATTGAATGGACTTCAGAGAAGGAAAGGCTGCCTTAGTGATGGTAAAAGGAGAATCTGTGCCAAGTGTCAAGCAGGGAGTATTCCAATTCTTCTTTGAGGATCAAATAGTTATCTAGGTTGAAGTCTGGATTTGGTCCCAGACTGACTGCAGTTATTCTTGCACCTCCTCCACAGTGTACTCCTGGTAGAGAGGGATAGGAATGTCAATTGGGAAGAAGCTTAGTTTGATCATAGTAGTGCAATCAGTAATTCCCAGTTGCAAATACTTGACCATGCACTTTACAATAGCTTTATTGATGCCAACTATATAGATGGGAAACAGATTCCTAAGTAAAACCCCAACATTCATTTATTAGGTGTTGAATATGTGCAGGACATTGTCCTAGGTTCTGGTGAATTGAAAGGCAAAAAGAGAAACAGTGCCTGACTTCAAAGAGCTTGCATGTTATTGTGGGGGAAAGAGCCTGTAAAAAGATACCTGATAATTTGCAGAGCAAGAAACAAGTCCTAATAGCTAGTGGAACAGGAAAAGTTCTTTGTGAAAAGTAGTGAGGGAGTCAAGAAGGCTTGATTCCCAATTCCTGAAGAAGCATGACATAGTGGAAAGAGTGCTGATCCCAGTGTCACAGGACCTGACTTCATATATCCTTTAAACTCTTGTGGCCTCAGTTTTTTCATCTGTAAAATGATAGTATGGGAGTAAACAAGCTCTAAGCTTCCTTTTAGCTCCTGATCTGTGGCTACTACCAACATTTTCTAAATACCAGGTGCTAACCTTCTCTGCACCATCACATACAAATCCCTCAAACTGAATTATGAGGCCATTCACAAATACTAATAACTTCTCATTACTCATTGTCCACTTCTGGTCTTTGTTTCTTTTTGTTGTTGTAGTCTCTCGAGCAGTATGTACATGCTCTACATAAAGTTCTGATTTCTTTGCACTTTTGCACATGTCTTTTCTGTTATTTCTTGTATTGAATTAAATCGGTGTATGTGTTTGTTCTGCCTTTGAACATTTTCATTATATCTCATTTTTCAGTACTACAAATAAGAAAACTATAAATATTTTTGTATAGATAGCTGCGTATATTCCCAACAGGTAGATTTACTGAGTCAGCAGCTATGATAGATTTTTGTGGTGTTGAGGTTTTTTTTTTCATAGTTTAGGTTACTTTCAAAAATAATTCTACCAGTTAGCAAGAAGATTTACAATATATTAGTGTTTCTCCTTCCCCATGGTCGCATGAGCATTGGATTTTTTATTTTATTCACTTTTAACTACGTATGAGAGGATTTCTCAGTTTTTTTTAGTGAGATTGCCATTTTTCCATATTACTGTTTACAATTCTATATTGTATAAATTATCAGTTCTTTTCCTTTTTGTCATTACTGGTAATATATTTGTGTCATTTCTTTATAGATAATGTATATAATATTTTTATATACTTTTTCAATTTGTATTTTTTCTTAATTTTTTCCTTTTATAAACACTCATATTCTTTAATTAATAAACACTCATATGCACACACATAGTAATTGGTTAGTCATTTTTTTCAGTTATGTCTGACTCTTTTGTGATCCCATTTGGGATTTTCCTGAACAAAAGATACTAGAGTGATTGGCCATTTCCTTTTCCAGTTCATTTGACAGATGAGGAAACTGAAGCAAAGCCCATTTTATATTACCTAAAAAAATTAGTGTTAACCGTATATTTTTTTAAATTACTATTTGTATGTTCCTTTAGAATTTACTGTATAACAACCATATGATTATAAATTCATTTTAATAGCAACATATAAGCATATGGACCTTATTGTTATGTAAAAATAATGTTGATGAGGTTATAGGTATTTAATAAATTACAAGATAGTTGAATGTGTCGATTTGAATAAAATACTTACAACTGATGTATTATATAGAATACCAAAGGTATACACAAAAATTTAAAGGAATTAATTACCTTTTTATTATGTAAATGATTTCAGGTTTTAAGGAAGAAGCTGATCTTGGAAAAGAAACTGAGAGCTATGAGTATGATTTGATTGGAGTGACTGTTCATACAGGAACAGCTGATGGTGGTCACTATTACAGCTTCATTAGGGATATAGTGAATCCCCATGCTTATAAAAACAACAAATGGTGAGTTAATAGCACTGGATATTTCAGTTATATTTGTGTTGCTACAATATGTATTCTATAACTCTTTCAATTATTTCCTGTGATAGTTTTTCCTTTCTTTTTATCCCTAGTATTTAACATGTTATCTGACACATAGTAAGGGCTTAAATGCTTATTGACTGACTTAAATTGGATTATGGTTTCTTCAAGTTTTCCATGTAGCAATCCGATTTTAAAATGAGGTGAGGAAGTAGAGACTAATTAGCAGTTTAGAACTTTGGAAAATGTAATACTTTGAATCTGTAACTTAATCAGTGTGAGTATTCCTTCCACCGATGCTTCCATGATTAATTTACTAATTCATGAATTGCATTGGCTAGTCTATTGTAAGGCTTATATTTTTAAATTGTTCCTACTTGGTGTAGGACATGCTTGCATGCCACTTTTGAAAACTTTATCTTCAATGAATGACTCATTGAACTTCAGTGGAGTTGGATAGACAACTACTGAAATATGTAATTGGCAGTGCTCTTTTCTATTTTTTTTACCCCTTTAATTATCAGGTTTAGTTTACGTGTCTTATTCAGTGTGATTTTGCAAATATTTATTAAAGTGCCTAATATGTATGTGAGTACTAGGTTCTGAAGCTGGGAAGGTAAAAGTAAGTTGACACATCCTTGTCCTTAAGAAATTTATGATTTAATCATGTATGTCTCTTTAGTCTATCCTTGAAAGTAATTATATTGGTGATTTCATTTTATAATAAAAAAATTTTAAGTATCTAGGAGACATCTCTTCACATTGATATATGAATAATATTCACTCCCCCCTTTTTTAAATGATGATCTCCTTTATTACTAATTTCCATGTAGTTGATGGATCTGTCAAGTTTTCAGTTCTTGGAATGGCTAGGTGGCTCAGTGAATAGAGCACTGGCCCTGGAATCAGGAGGACTTAAGTTCTAATCCAGCCTCAGACACTTAACACTTATTAGCCATGTGACCTTGGGCAAGTCACTTAACCCCAATTGCCCTGCCTTACCCCCTCCAAAAAGCAAAAAATATAAAATATTAAAAAGAAAAAAGTTTCCAATTCTCCTGAGGAATAAGAAAGAGATACACAGGGGAGTATGGTTGGAGATTATCTTTTAAATAGCTGTTTTGTCTGTATTAGATATTTTGCTTCATAACATTGTTCGACCAGACATAATAGGATGTTTTAAATATAGAAAACTCAACCCATTTTTAAAATGGTAACTGATAATTGGAAAATACTATTTGCTTGCCTTTAGGTATCTCTTTAATGATGCTGAAGTAAAACCATTTGATTCTGCTCAACTTGCTTCTGAATGTTTTGGTGGGGAAATGACAGTAAGTTTCTTTGGAAAGTTAGTAGTGACATTTCATTGTATAACTATAAGCATTTTGGCATTAATACATACTACAACTGGAGGACCATTTTCTTGTTGTTGTTCATCCTTCATATTTGACAACCAATTATATCACAAAGGTGATGTTATGTTCACTTGCTTTTCAATTGTATTTGAGTGTGGCAGCTTTGCTTCAAGATGACTGGCAATGGCCCAGGATGTGGTGGTTGACCTTGGCCTTTTTTAATTAAAGTCTTTCCCAGGGCTCAGTTTGTCTGAGGCCTTACCCATTCAATGACTTAAGGGCTAGGTAAGAATTGAAACAAAAGATGGCTCAGTTTTACATCACAACAACTTCAGTCTGGGAGAAAAAGACCCTCAGATTTTGTGACCTGAAGGGGAAACAGTTGCAGTTTACTCTCATTCAAGCCAGCAAAATCTAAACAGTGAGCCACTGAAGCTTAATGAAAGCCAGAATGATTTAAGTTTAAAAGCATAATCCAGTAATTCCATTTAAAACACTCCTGTTTTACACGAGCTATTTTTCAAGAAATCAAAAATGAAAACTGCCCAGGGCAAAAAATATACTGTACCAGCTTTTGGGAGAAATAAAAGAACATGATGATGACGATGACGACAATGGCCATTTTACCTTTCCTTTTAAATGCTTCAGTCAACTCTCATTCATTCATTCCACTCACATTTATTGAAAGTCTGTTGTGTACACACCACTGTAGAGCCATAAAAAAAAGTGTAACACATTATAATTCTCCTTAGTATGCTTATAGTTCAATTTATAAGACATTTAGAAAATAGTATAGACAGTAGATTCTGTGAAGTGATATGACACAAATATTATCAACAGATAATCTTTTCTAGTTGAATATCAAAAGTATTTTATTAACATTAATATAATTACTTAAGTTGGAAGACTTGCAGGTATGTTTTGATGCATACAACATCTTGGGACGTTGATAATACTGTACTAAGGAGTAATACTCTGATAACGTCTCAAACAGTTTTATAAATGTTTTAAATCTTCACACTTTCTATTTATCCAAGCATTGAGTAGTCGTTGCTATTATACAGAATATCTGAGATTGGAAGAGGCCATGTTTAGTACAGCCTAAACTCTTATTTCTATATTCAATGATTTGATATCATTTATCAGGACTTGCTAATTTGAAGTCGTCAGAGGAGTCTAGGCACTCTCTTACTTATCCTGGGTTTCAGCTCCTTTTCCATTTGTACTCTGTTTTCTTGTCTATGGAATGTGATCTTGGGGGGGAAAAAATGGAAATAAATAAGAATTAAGTACTTCTACCTTTCTCTTGTCCGTTAGCAATTTCAAGAATTGTGGTCCTATCTCTTCTTGCATTCTCTTTTCTGCAGTACATATTCTTAAAACTTGTTCATGAACCTAAAGCTTGTTCTGAGCTTGAGTACTCTTTAACATTTACTGAGTCATGCCACACTTGTAAAATCTTATATGGTGATCAGTTCCCTATATATCCCCATCAGTTTCTTTAAAATCTTTTTCTTTTCAGTGGAATTATTTTTCTTTGTGTCTTCAGAATTTAGTTCTTAACTGTTTCTCATACTTCCATGTAAAATTTATTAATCCGACAGAACCTACTAATTCTTTATTACGAATCTGCTCATTTAAAATATGAAGTAGATTTCAAACTATTCCTGACTTTGCCTTACTTATTTGTCATCAGCTGGAAAACTAAGTACCAATGGGTCCTAATTAATGTGCTACTGAATCTTTGAAGTATTTCGTATGTATTTAAATTCTCTGTAGAGAATTTAATTTTAACTCTGTAGTCAGAGTTAAAATAATGTAAAATCTGGTAATTGCTTACTTACATCTATTCACATTAATGAGGATCTAACTCTTCATTTTCAGCCAAGATTCCTGTTGTTTCCCTATTAGTAAACTGTTTCTCATTATTATTAAGTGTATGGTTCAGAGTAATGTATGTCTTCGTTTCCTCAGTTACCTTTTAAAGGATTGAACTATCATCAGTCAGTCAAACAAACAATTATTAACTAATCACAACATTTTTAGCTATTTTGCTTTTTGCACAAAGTAAGAGAAATCTTATCTGCCATACTTGGGATGTTTCTCAAACTAATTTCTTCCTCTGCCTAGTGATCTGCAGTACTTCTCCTGAAAAAGCCAAGCAAGTAAAATGTTTGTGTCTATGCTATGTTAAGTGACTTGCACATGGGCAACTAATTAGTGGCACATTCAGGAATGGAACCCCTACATCTTCTCCAAAACAGAATTTGAGGGCAGAAGTAGAGACAATAAAAGATAATACTACTCCTCAGCTTTTAGATACCTGCCTATCAACCAATAAAGATCTAATAAGATAGAGAAATGGGAGAAGAAATTACTTTAGGTGTGATTTTAGGACCTGGTCCCCTTTTAGCCTGAGTCACTTTCTTCACTCACTGTATTCTCCTTGTGTAATCTTACCATTATCATTTGCTTCTTTGTCACCCAACTTACACAACCTCCCTAGCACTGTAATTTCCATCTCATTATCTCCTGTGTGGCCATCTTTTTATGCCAAACATGTGACAAAATTTTAGAATTCTCAATTCATTACTAGATAGAAAACCCTCAAATTGTCTTATCTCTTAACCACCAGCGCTTACTTCTTCTATGTGAGAAATACACTTCTGGGAATCACAGGACATCCCAGGCAAGGTCAGGGAGTTAGCCTGAATGAGCTTTCACTGTCCACTGCTTCCCTGGGGGCCTTTACAGAGGTCCACGGGATATACCCCTTAAAAAAGCAAACCCCTTCTCACTGAAAGAACTCAGAAACAGAGTGTGCAGAGGAAGGTGTTTATTATGCCCACAAGGAAGCAGGTGTGGTGCTCACTAGTGACATACACCAACACTGCTATAGAAGCAGGAGTGAAGTTCTACAGTTCCATCCTTCCTGGTAGACTTAGGGTTAATCAATTCCTCACTTTATTTCCCTACATTCTTTCTTGATAAGCAGATTGCATGGGATGGTAGTGAGGATACTTGAGAGCTGACCAGGTATGACCTCTTCTAAGGTGGGAACTACTTGCCACATCCCTGCCTTTCTAGTTCCCTCTGGTCATTCCAGGAAGGCCATGGTCTTAGTAAAAATAAGATATATGAGCCTTCCCACAGCTTTTGATTATCTTCTAATATCTTTTTTGGGAACAAAACAAGATACCATAATATCCCCGCTTACATTCCATAAGTCTACTATAAGTTTCCTATCTCCAGACATTGCTAAACTATCTTAAATCCTTCTTTATCCCATCCTGAAGTTTTTCACAGCTACAACTTTCTCTTCATATACACTTTTTCAATTCTTTTTCCTTAGTACTTGTTTTTTTCTTCCTTATCATCTTACTATTTCACTTGTAATTCTCTCTGGCAGATTATTACCTCTTCTTTTTTGACCACTACTCTTAGTTCTGATGTTAAAACTGTCTTTCATGTTTTCTTATTTTACTATATAAAAATTTTATGAAACTTTATGACTTTAAGGTTGTCTTGATTCTTGCTACTGATATCTGAAAAAATCATCATAACTTTTAGCTTAGGAAATCAAAAGGAAAAACTTTGTCATCCATTTCTTGCTTCCCCCTGCCTTTTTAAAAAAAAAATTTCACGTGTCTGTCACAGTCATGAAAAACACAAATCTGAAATGCACAAAATATAAAATAGTAAAAATAAGTAAAAATATTAAAAAAGCTGTTTCAGTCAGCCTCTTGAAAATTAGAGAGAACTTAAATAAAATGTCATCTTTACCTCTTTGCCTTCAATTTAATTGTTGCTTTATTTTTACAGTTTTATCATTTATTTTTCACTGATAGATAGAAACTCACTGTTGTGAAATGTGTAAAGAAGGAAGAGTTGGCATTGGTACATATTGGCAAATTTTGTTGACTAATTAGAATAATAAGTGTAACAATTAAAAATTATTTGGTATAAGTCATTTTATGATGTTACTTTAGCTTTCAAAATGGCTACCTATTTTCCTAAACATAAGTATTATTTTTCACTCATGTATCTCAAGAAGGAAAAAAATAATTTAATTTTTCTTAAACAGACCAAGACCTATGATTCCGTTACAGATAAATTCATGGATTTCTCCTTTGAAAAGGTAATTATTTATTATTTATTTGATAATTTGACATTAAAAAAATTTTTTTCATGTCTTCTTTGTATCTACTTTTATATTTATTATATATTACAAAATTTCTTTTTTTGTAAAGACACACAGTGCATACATGCTGTTTTATAAGCGGATGGAATTGGAGGAAGAAAATGGCAAAGACCTCAAATTTGATGTTTCATCAGAATTGCTAGAGGTACAAGTTGTTTTTATTTTAGTAACAATATAAGATCATAGTTACAAAGTTATAAAAGGTCTGTTGTGTATGGTATAGGATTTATTTTTCAAGCAATGTTAAACCCTTGCCAGTCTTACAAAATATGTGTGGTTTAACCGCTTAACCATTCTGTGGCAAGGGAGAAGAAATAGTGGGCTAAGGAAAAGGAAAGGGAGTGGAGATTGACCAGTGGAATCAGCCATCAAACATTTGTTAACCATCTCCTGTCTGTCAAACACTGTACTACATTCTGATGATACAAAGACAAAAATTAAGAAGTCTTTGAAACTTAGATTCTCCTAGGGAAACAGAATGACACAGAAAGGATCAACAGTCATAGCTCATTTTGTATAATATATACTAATAAATTGTAATATTTTAAGAATAATGTTTAGTTTTCCTCATTTGTATATTTTGAGACTGTAAGATTAGATTAAAAAGAGTGAAAAAGCAACTAGAGTTTATTAAATGGCAAAATTGCTTGATAAAAAAGCTTTCTGAAATTTTTATTGAGGAATCCCTGATAATACATATTTACACTCAAAAAAAATTTAAAACTCAAAATCCACAGTAAATTTATTCTTTCTGCAGTTGACATACAGATAATCCTCTTCCTTGTAGTGAATAGTTTGATTTATCAGCTTTTGTAACTTATTCATAACAAAGAAATAGATTTATCACAAAAGACTTTTTGAGCTTTTCTTGAGACATACTAAGTTTTCTGCTGCTCCGATATTTTTAAGTGTATTTAAACAATGTGCAATATGGAAGAGCATTCTTAATACTTTGGAGAGATTTAGTCATTTATTTGATATTACATAAAACCTAAAAAAAAGTCAGTAGGATTGGGTGGGTATTTTTTAGGACTATTGTTTAACCTTATAAAGTGGTAAAGTATAATGAAGTAAATTGCTTTCTTGTATCTGATGTTAGCATTTTTTCTTCAGTGGATTTGGCATGATAACATGCAATTTCTTCAAGACAAGAACATTTTTGAGCACACATATTTTGGGTAAGTTTTTTTCAAAGGTCAGTATTGGATTATTCAATAAACACTTCTTTAAATCTTATTTGGTAAGGAAGTTGAATTGTTGCTTTATAATTCTAGGTTTATGTGGCAGTTATGTAGTAGTATTCCAAGTACGTTGCCTGATCCAAAAGCTGTGTCCCTAATGACGGCAAAGGTAATGTTTAAGCCTTGAACAATTTCAAGATCAGTTATATTAAAATAATTCTTCTGTTAACTCCTAGCTTATTTATATCTTTTCTTTCAGCTAAGTACTTCTTTTGTCCTGGAGACATTTATACACTCAAAGGAAAAGGTATGTATTTTCTTTCATAAACTTTTATCGTTCATTAGTATCATTTCTTTAGGAGAATGTTATGTAGTAATCCATTTGACTTGGCTAACATCTTTTTATCTGTTATTTAGCCCACAATGCTTCAGTGGATTGAACTTCTAACCAAGCAGTTCAATAACAGCCAGGCAGCTTGTGAGGTGAGTTGAAAAATGTAGTTCTCTCCCCACCCAAAAACAAAAAACAGATTAGAATTCAGATTACTGCTTTGTTTTTGTTGAAGCCTGAAGAAGTATTACAAAATAATGATGTATTATAAATCGGCAACCTACATCTTTTCAACTAATTTTTAAAATTACCTGAAAATAGTAAGAGCTAGAATCAATGGTTTTCAAAGTGCCATTCATTTGATTTTGCATATTAAGAAAGTAAGCTTCAAAAATGAATCTAAATATTTCTCTAAGCTTTAGAATAATGTATTTTTTAATCCAGAAAAACACCCTTTTTTGCATTAAAATTTGATGCGTTTTTGACACATTTTATTTGTAAAGCTCTTAGCAGAAGTACATTTTGACCCATTCTATGTTCAGTATATTATTTTCCCAGTAACTGTATCTTGGATTTTGAAGTGACTTCAGAGACCAAGGATCCTCACAACTATATCTTCAAAAAGGCTCCATTCAGCCTTAAATTAAATTAGACCTCAAATTAGGGAAACCCCCTACTTCTGTAGGTAGCACACTAACTTTTTCATTCCTGTAATTGTTAGGAAGTTTTTCCCTGTATTAAGCTGAAATCTACCCATCTTCAACTTTCAAACATTGATTCTGATTCTGCCTTTGGGCTCAGCAGAACAGTCTTACCCCTCTTCTATGCCACAACTTTTCAGAATCTTGAAGACTGCTCTTATTTTCCCATAAATCTTCTTTTTCCCAGGTAAAGATCTCCAGTTTCTTCAACCACCACTAGTATGTTATAACCTCAAGGACCTCCACTATTTTATTTGTACTCCCATCATCCTGAGCATTAGCTGTCCTTCCCAGATTTCTATTGTATAAAAATTTGATCTTCTAAATCATTTGAAAAAAATACTAAACAGAACAGAGCAGGTCTAAGGAGGAATTCCTGGTGAAATTCACTAGAGACTGTTTTCCAGATGTGATTTCAAACATTTCCAAAACAAGATTACTTGAAATCAATGAATATTTAATGAGTTATTGTTCTCAGGTTTCTGTTTTACTGGAGAATACAATATATACACAGATGAATAAATCCATTGTTATCCCTCCTACCTGGAATGCACTCCCTTATTGCTTTTATTTCCTTCAAGATGCAACTCAAGCACTGCCTTCTATATAAATCCTTTCCTGATCACTTAAATGGCAAGAAATTCCTTCCCTAAAGTCCATTTATTTACATTGCCTGGCAGATGATAAGCTTTTAATAAATGTTTGTTGATTGATTGAGAGAGAACATTGGGGTGGCTAGGTGGTAAAGTGAATAGAGCACAGGCCCTGGAGTTAGGAGGACCTGAGTTCAAATATGGCTCCAGACACTTAACACAAAAACTAGCTGTGTGACCCAGGAGAAGTCAATTAACCCCAACTGCCCTACCTTCCCCCCTCCAGAAAGCAAAAAGAGAGAGAGAGAACATTAACAACTAGACATTTCTAGAAACAATTCTTACATAAGCAGACCGATTCTTCTGCTTAAGAAGTATTACAGTATACAAGTTTGCATTATACGACAGCAAGCATTTATTAAGTACTTATAATATGCCAGACACTGTAATAAACCCTGGGATATAAATATGAGTAGAAGTCAGTCCCTGCCTTTAAAGAGCGTACACTCTAATGGAGAAAGACAGTTCATAATAGGAAGTTGCAGGTAGGGAAGAAACAGGAGCACCTAGTGCAAGGTAATAAATAACACATGAAATAGGGAGCACAGACTGGAAAAAGAATGAGATATGACTGGCCTAGTTGCTTTCTTTATTTTATTTTACTCTTTCTTTACAGTTTTCAACATTTGCTTTTATAAGATTTTGAATTCTAATTTTCCCCCCTCTGCCTTCCCCTCTCCCCAAGACAGCATGCAATCTGATATAGGCTGTGCACATATAATCATATTAAACATTTCCACATTATTCATGTGGTGAAAGAAGAATCAAAATAAAAGGGAAAACCACAAGAAAGAAGAAAAAAAAGAAAATAGTATCCTTTGATCTGTATTCAGACTCCATAGTTCTTTCTCCAGATGTAGACAGCATTTTCCATCATGGATCTTTTGTAATTGTCTTGAATCATTGCATTGCTGAAAAGAGCTAAGTTTATCAAAGTTAGTCATTGCACAATATTACAATTACTGTGTATAATGTTCTGGTTCTGTTCACTTCACTCAGCATCAGTTCATGCAAGTGATTAAGACTAGTTAAGAAATATGCTAAGGCAAACTCAAGGAATTGTGGAACTGAATGTTGTAAACTAAAAAATAAATAAATATTTTTTAAAATGAGCTAAGGAATGGTCCCTTTTACATAAGTGAATAAATAAATAAATACAGGAGGGGTTTCTGGCCAAAACAGAAGCAATTACAATTTATATTCACTTTGAGCCATGAGGGCCCAAACAGTGACCACTAACCCACTAGCCTACTGTTAATAGGCCATTCAGTGTGAGCCAGGTTTAAGGCATGATCTTTAAGAAAGAAATATACCCAGGAAATCCCAAGATATCTTGCTAGGTTTCAGCCATCAAAATTTACATTCCTTTGGGCACAGTACCTGCCAGTAAGAGCATAGTACCCCATGTGGACAGGAGAGGAAAGGGGATAAGGAAAGGAGGGAGAGAGGAAGGAATCTAAGTTGGTTTGTGTTGTCCTTGTATATCTGTATCAGTCTCTTTCATCATATTTCCTTTTTCTTTCCCATCATAATGTTTCCGTTTGTAAAACAGACAACCTGGAGTGCAGTCAGGTGCCCATGGCTACTTTCAAGTCTTTCAAGGACTATTGGTTGGAAGAGGGAAAGAATTATTAGATTTGTTTTGCATGTTCCAAAGGGGCAGAACTAGGAAAAGTGGTTAGAAAATTCAGAAGCTTAAATCTAGGCCTGGTTTGAATAAAAATTTGGATAGTTTGCCATGCAGAGGTTGAAGAGTCTGCCTTAGTAAGTATGGTACATTTCCCTTCTCTTAGAGTATTGGCAGAAGCTGAATGACCACTTCTCAGATATATTATAGTGGGGATACTTCTTCAGTTTCAGGTAGGACTAGATGACATCTGGGGTACCTTCCGACTCTGAATTTACATGATTCATACCTTGCAAAATTTCATTTCATTTTTGAGGACTTCCCATCGCTTTGGGCTGATTTCTCCTTTACAATTTTAATCCATAGGATTCTCCCTTTTCTTTAAAAATCTACTTTCTCTAAGTATAGAATACATGTCAAACTATGTCCAACTCCTTGGTCACTGATTTTAAGATGGAACAGTCACTTCACAGGATTCCCAGATTTTTCATCCTTGCTGATCAAAGTCAGATTCAGCTATGGAAGTTCACTTCCTTGTTTCTTCTGCCTTTAGAATAATGAGATTAGCATTAATGCAAAATAAGAATTTGTTAAATGCTGTGTTTTTGATAATGCTAACTTAACGCAGTTGAAGTGTACCTATTACTATATACTACATTGCGGTGTCAGGCCTTAATGTCACGCTTATAATATATTTCCTAATCTCTTCATTTCTTCTTTCTAGGTAATTTGTAGTAATCAAAAATATCGTTTTTGTTTGTTCCTCAACTCATCGTTCCAGATGTAGTAGTAGCTCATGCTTTTCTCCTCAAATTCCCATTTTATGTTAATATGTATTTATAATATATGATGTTATGCCATCTCTGGTCCCATTTATCTCGTATGTATTATACCTTACCAGGGCCATCTTACCTATCTATTTACATTACAATCTCTAATTCACTTTGCAGGTTACCATATTTTGGTATTTTCTGTATCACCAGTAGACCTTATTACCAGGGCTAATCTTCTGACAAGTCACTGATAGCCTACTCTGTTTTCATTTTAAGTAACATTTTTATATTCCTAGTGACTTTAAGTCAGAGAACTGATTTCCTGCATTTCATAACAACCTTAGAAAGACCATAAACATTGATAAAACTCCTTTCACCCTTTATAAAGGGAGTGACATGTTTTCTTTGAGGGCTGAAAGCTGTTGTGTGTATTTTGAAAAATTGAAATTGGATAATTGGTCTAGTTTTAATGAAACAATACAAATACTTTATCTTGTTTTTCAAATCTAAAAAACTTTGTGAGTTTTTGACTAGACAAATTCTCCTGAAATTATAATTGATTAAGAAAATTGAACTCCTTTGGTGATACTCATCTCATGTAATATTAAACTTCTTGCTTGCCTTTCGTGTTATAATGTTTCAGCTCATGTCTCTCTTCATAGGAGCAAGAAATAGAGATAAAATAGTTACCAATTGTTGTCTACATCTAATTAATGTTATTTCATTCATTCTAATGCAGCATGTTTTTTTTAATATAATTGTCCATTCAAACAACTGGCACAAAGAAAATAAATATGAAATAACTTTTGAGGGAAAGTACTAGTAACTGAAGAAATAAGAATGGGCTTCCTGGCCTATGAGCTGAGTTCTAAAGGAAGCCATGGATACCATGAGCTAATATCAGGATAGGAGTGCATTAGCAGCATAGGGACACTATGTACACAGTATGTTTGTCATTTTAGAGGCATGTAGGGAGGAGTATACCACTTTTCCAGGGAATATCACCATGTATGTTTTATATTTTGGAAGTTTTTTATTTGAGGCTTTTACAGCAATAGCAAGAAAAAACTTATAATGTTAAGCTAATGTGATTTTTTTTTTCCTTTTGAAAGAACCATAATACATGACTAAGTATTGATTCAGTATTCTTATACTCATATCAGACACTTTTTTCTTTTAGTGGTTTTTAGACCGAATGGCTGATGATGATTGGTGGCCAATGCAAATCTTAATAAAATGCCCTAATCAGATTGTGAGACAGGTAAGGAAAATGTTCACTTTTTTTTTTTTAATTGAAAATTGACTTCTAAGATAAGCATGTACTAAAGTAGAAAGCATCTTAAGTTTCTGAGTCAGAGGATCTAAGTTTCCATCCTAGCTCCGTGTTTAGATAATGTAATTTTAGGAAGGTCATTCATTTTTCTGAGCCTCTTTCCTCCTCTGTAAAATGAGACTGTACCCATAAATAGTTCCAAGAACATTAGAAGACGGAAAAGCAGTTATAGAATTTGAACTAGGTCATCTTTTTCATTCCTTGTAATACATGCTCCTTTCTTTGTATTCCCAGTACTTAGGACAGTCCTAGGCATTTACTTATTGATTTGATTAGTCCAGACTTCTCACTTTGTAGAGGAGAAAACTAGTCACTGTTAATTTTGCTGTTGCACAGTTTTCACCAGTCTCTTGCACCCCATATTTTAGCATATGCTCACAAGGAATAGTAATAAACACAAGTGTCTTTCTTATTTGTATCTCTAGATGGAGAAAAATCACACAGGGTAAATAACAACGTTAGATAAAACAACACACTTCCCCAATTTCCCAAGTAAATTAGTGATATTTCTGGTAAATTCTGTCAGGATTTGTTATTCAAAAATATATTTTGTCATATGCTTCCATTTGTACACAGAACAGTCACTCTAGTATGAGAATATCACTAGTATATATCTATCTTGACATATTTGACAATATTTAACAGCAAAGAAAAGTAGTAATATTCTTATGTTAAATTTAGCTGGAAAAGATTTTATAAAAAGTTATAAGTTTGACAATGAAGCTGTAAGACTGGAAAGATTCAAGGATGCACAAATATTTATCATTGCTCAACTTTCCTATAGCTGAAAAAAGAGGTATTCAAGTTTTCAGATATCAAGATGAGTTATTCTTGTACTCTTGTACCCCTGCCTTTTATGCTTACCCATCTGCTTGCTATCTGATCATCTAGGGGTTAAAAGGAGACCACTGTTACCACTTTAAAAGTATACTTTGACTCCTATAATTATAGAGAGGAAATATGATTGCTTATTTACCTGGTTTCTATCTGAAGAAAAATTAGGAGCTATTAAAACTTTAGGTTGATCCTTCAATTTGTAAGTCCTGGTGCTGCTTTTGATTAATCTTATGGCTTTAGTCAAAAATATTTGTCTTTTCTCTGGGCCTTGGTTTCCTTTACTTCAAAATGAAAAATTTGGACTATAGATGATTTCTAATATTTCTTCCCATGCAGATTCTGTGGGGGGATGTAACATAAGATAATGCTTATTGTATCCGTTGTTATAAATAGGGTGTTTGAATTATTCCAAATTGCTTCATTTTCTGTCTGCAAAACTTGAGACCAAAAGAAAACGTAAAAGCTGTGCAAAGGTCTTAAATAGGTGGAGAAGAATCAATTTTGCCTTAAGGAGACATATATGTGCCTATATTAACTTAAGGTGTACCTTACTTCATGTTTTATCATTTGCAGATGTTTCAGCGTTTGTGTATTCATGTGATTCAGAGACTTAGACCTGTACATGCTCACCTGTATTTACAACCTGGAATGGAAGATGGGTAAAATGTTTGCTTCTGAGCACTTTTTTCCAAATTTTATTTAGATGATAGTTATTTAAAACATTAAAATTTCCAGCATGAGAGCTTTAATTTCCTTTGTATAATAAAATAGGGTAGAAAGAATTGATGTCATTTGGGAAGATTTTATGTTATTTAAAATAATCATATATTCATGATTCTCACCAAGACCCTAAGTTAAGAGAGTCTTTTCACTTGCTTTGTGTATTAATATAAAATTGGAGTTATCATAACAGATAAAGTAATTTAGACCCAATGTGATAGGATTCCTATACTGAAATAGAAATTTAGATTTTAAAAGCTTTTGATCAAAGATATCTATGTTTGCTGAGTAGATCTAATTGAAAGGCAGGCAGCATGGTGAAGCAGAAAAACACTGGTATTTTACTCAGAAAACCTGGGTTCAAATCCTAGCTCTGCCATTTCCTTCCTTCCTTTATGACCTGAGGTAAGTCTCTCTCTCTATAAAATTGGGAAGTTAGAATAGATAAATTCTTAAGGTCAGATCTGTAACATATAAAAGGATCATACCTGAGCACATTATCAGGGCATAGTTGTCACAAGGTGACAAATTTATGTAAGTTTGCAGAGGTATTTTCAGGAAAACTCTTAAAGGATAAGTAAAATTTCATGTGATTTCAAAGAGGAAACTGTTGTAGGAATTTCCTTGTCAAATGTATTTTTTCCATTAAATCTTATTTTCCATTTGATAAGCAATTTTTCTCTCAACTCCATTTCAGTTTAAAGGAATGACTGCTGTTTATGTCTTCTTTCTGCTCACATCACTACATGATCTCATACAAGTATTCACAGCTTTCTTTGAACACATCCCTTTCATCTTCTCTAATGGCACAGTAGTATTCTATTAAATTCCTATATAGTAACATATTTAGATGGGCATGGGCATGCTCTAACTCTTTGATACTACAAAAAAGTGCTGCTACAAATATTTTTTTAAATACAGATCTTTTTTATTTTTCTTCAGTCTCTTTGATGAATTAGATGAGAGAATACCAACAACTCAAGTGATTTTTGTGAGCTTAGTACCAAATTTCTTCCCAGAAAGATTTGGACCAATTCACAGCTGTGTACAACAGTGTATTGACATACCTAGTATCCTCATAGTCCTTCTAGTATTCCACACTTTTCTTTCTTTCTTTCTTTTTCTTTCTTTCTTTCTTTCTTTCTTTCTTTCTTTCTTTCTTTCTTTTTTGGTCATCTTTGCCATTTTCATAGGTGTGAGGTGGAACTTGACTGTTGCATTAATTTATTTGCGTTTCACTAGTTATTGGTGATTTGGAGCAATTTTTCATATGACAGCCAATTTATGAATTAAGTGAGAGCTGATCTTTCTGCTTGAGGAGAAGGTATAGAAGAGTTTTGTTTTCATTTAATATTTTTATACTTTGACTTAATAAGATGGCTTAACAGTTACTGGACAAAAGAAGAAATTGTTTATTTTAAAGAAACTTAGAAAGACAAAGACTTTGAGGAAACTCTCAAATGATTAGGTTACAAAGGGGGAAAAGGTGGCATAGAAAAAGAGAAAGTAATTATGCCTCCATTTAGCCATACACCAAGTGTGAGGTTCTTCCCAAAGGGTATAAATCAGACCTAAAGATGCACCACATCATGTAACACAAAATATTAAGGACAACACATAGCTGTTGCTAGATTCTGATAAAGTATTTATGGCTTCTGTGGACATAAGTCTTTATGCCAGTGCCCAAAATGTGGCTAAGACCATAAGACAAGGGGATAGGTATGGTGCCCTAAATGTGGTAGTATACTGCAGACTAGCAGCCTGGATGGAGAATATGCTTGCTGCTTTCCTTATCTAAAACTCAGGACTAGAACAGAGATAGGATGTAGTATTGAAAGGAGAACTCACTACTTAGTAATCTGGCTCAAAGATTTATTCTGCTAAAAGCAGACCATTTAATAAATTTGTAACTTGAGAGCAATTAAATCTTTCTGCTTATAATAATGGTTCTAAACCAGGGATGGGGAGCCAGTGGCCTTGTTTTGTGAAGTTTGGATTCATTCAAAGGACCACACTTGAGGACCTAGAGGGACACATGTGACCTCGAGGCTACAGGTTCCCCAGCCCTGTTTTAAACCCTTTTGGAGAGCTCCTTGCTAATATCAAATTATTTCAAGCTCTCATGTGATAATAGTTATACTGTTGCGTATTTTGAGCCAAACCTTGGGAATGACAATTCAGTAGCAAGAATTGCCTTTTCCCTCAAGCTTAATTCTAATAAGCCTGACATGGAGGAGTGATAGTTTCATTTAGAAAGTTTCAGGGAAGGTGAGTAGAACCATAGGAAAGTATACCCTTCCCAAAACAATGACAATTTATTTGATTATGGTTTTAGAATCCCACACAGCAACATGGAGTTTAGGGAGACAGTGGTTGAGGAATGAAGTGAAATGTTGTTTGGCCAGGTGTAGTAGCTTACTAAGGCAACCATCAGTCAGACCAATCTGACCCCAGGGTAGAAATTCAAGCAGTTAGGGAATTAAGTTCTCAAGGGTCTGGTTTCCAGTCTCTAAGCCCAACAAATTATAATGAATTCTTAGTCCTATTTAAATAACTCCATGGAACCCAGAGAAATTCAAAGGTAGAAACTGTTAGTAATCTTAAGTAAGTAAGACTTAAGTAAGATTTCCTACTCTCAGTTCTTATCAACAAGGAAGAACTGGTTGAAGTAGAAGCAGTAGAAAAAGGATCCATGTCGTAACATAGAAGCACAAGGCATGATCAGAAATGTTTAGCACATACTCTGATCCTACTTCTTTTGGGAGGTATCTTTCCAGTGCTGTGGATTTCAGCCCCTTTTTTATTAGTTTACCAGACTTAGTTTTTAGAAAGAGGTATTAATTGGTACAAACATTCCCTTAAAAGTTTGTAATTCACTCTGTCATAAACGACACAGTCTAGGGGAAAATGCACTCCAGTTTAGACAATCCATGGCACAGGTCTTTGAAGTCCTTTTGCTGCAGTAATCAAGATGTACCCCTTGTGGTAGATGTGGTAGATGTACCCCTAGATGTGGCATGATTTTTTTTTGTTGGGGTCTTTGTAAAACCTTGGCCCTGTATACAGTCTGCTTGGCAATATTGGTACTGTCCTTAGCTTTTTCAGAGGCACTGTTAGAGCACTATTAGGAAGATGTGAAGTCAAATCCACATGACTTCTGAAGTTCATAAAGTTTTTCTCTGGGTTAGAGAGTATGAAAGTGAGAAGACTTATGCTAAAGACAAGATACTCTCCTAAATTATTTCTTCCACTCTGGTACTAAAGTTTAGTACCTCATCTATATAAGTATCCCTTCTACATCATCAGAGTTAGGAAAATGGCACCCCGGCAATCTGGAAAATCTGGATAAATTTTTTTGCCTTCTCTTTACACCAGCGAAAAAGTCTGAATTGATATTATACAACACTATACATATATTTTTGCATTTCTAAACTTATTCTGTGTCACATCTGCTGACCTTCACATGGCTTCCCACAAAACTGTCTTCCACAAAACACCCCCAAGATTCCTGTTTAATTTCTTATGCTGACTTGTGATATATTGGAATCACACAGAAAGACATGATGTGGAAGGGATAACTGTATCTGCAGCCCTGTTCTATGTCCTGAATTCCATTCTTAATATTTCCAGCTACTTGCTAGAAATCTCTAACTGAATTTCTCATTACCACCTCAAACCCGACATAGCCAAAATTAAATTCATCTTCTTCCTTCCACACCATGTTTCTGTGGAGGCTACTAAAGTCACGCATGTTCAAAATTTTGTAGCCATTCTAGACCCTGCCCTCTTCCTTATTCCTCCTAGCCAATCAATTACAAAGTTATATTAGTTCACATTATTATTCACATTCATTTGTTTTTCTCCATTCATACTATAACTACCTTAGTTTGGGTTTCTGAGTTACTCTGTGTATCCATAATGGTATCTTTAGGCAACTTAACCCTTTTCCTCCTCCTCAAAACTGTTTCTATTATGTCCTCAGAATTTCATTCTTGAGAACTGGTCATTCTTCTTGGGCTGACCCCTATAGAATTTAGTCCATGGGATCCTCTATATTCTCATCTGATCTCTTTGAAATTTGTTCTCCCAAAATTTAGGGTACATATCATACTATGTCTGTCTTTCTTCTACTTCTCTATTGAAAACTCTAGGTGTGAGTGGTAAATTTCCACAAATGTTCTCATCATTTCCACTTTAGCCACTTGTTTCTCATGATGAGAATAAGGTCCAAAAAACAAGATTCCCCCTTATTAGTTCTTTTGAAAAATGAAGTTATCATTAAGGTAAAGAAATTATTAGCTTCTTTGCTTTATGATGAGATCTATGACATGTCCTGATGATCCCTATATCTTGACTTTGTGATTAGTTTCCTAAACACTTCATGTATTTCCTATTTCTGTCCAAATGGTATGTAATTTATTACTGTGATGATAATAATAGCTGGCATTTATATAGTGCTTTAAGATTGGCTAAACATGTTTTTTATATGTGATCTCATGATCCTTACAACAATCTTGTGGGTTAGGGATCACTATTCCCATTTTACATATGGGAAAATTGAGGTAAGAAGAAGTTAAGTCATTGACCCAGAGTCATGTTGCTATCTGAGTTAGAATTTTAATTATGGTCTTTCTGCCTCAAGTTCATTATTCCATCTACTTATTATATATCTAGATAATCTTTCTTTTTCCTGCCTCCCTTGATCTTTATATTTATGATACTTTCCTCATGTCCTTGATTTCTTCTCACAAGAATGTCTTCTTTGTATACTTGCTCTGCTCTAGTTACACCCTTTAGATAACTTACCCTGTTTCTTTTAAATAATGTATTCATTTCTAGAGCCACTTGTCAGCTTTTAGTAAGAACCTGCTCTTTGCTAGATCATATGGTAGAGATACAAAGACAAAAATAACCTAGTCCCTTCCCTCAAAAGGCTTAAATTCTGTAAAGGAGACAACTGTGCATAAATAAGTAACAACAAAATAAATAATTGGCACAGAGGTCTCTGGAAACTAGAGAAATCAGGAAATATTTCACACACACAGACTTGCCCACTGGCACTTAAGCACAGTTTGGAAGGAAGCAGATGATGAGAGACAAAGATAGCAGTGGAGTGGCATAATATGGGCAATAGCAAAAAGGGCAGTTTGATTAGATACGGGAGTACAGTAAAGGGAATAATTTTTAATAAAATTGCAAAAGCAGTTTGGATCCAGGTTGTAAAAAAGTCTAAGAGACAAATTTGTTTGTTCCTAAAGGTAATAAAAGCAGCTAGGTGATTCAGTGGACAGAGCACTGGGACTTAAGTCAGGAAGACTTGAGTTCTAATCCAGCCTCATTTACTTGCTAGCTGTGTGACCCTGGGCAAGTCACTTAACCTCTGCCTCATTCTACTAGAGCAGGAAAGGGCAAACCTCTCCAGTATCTTTGCCAAGAAAACCTCATGGACTGTATTGACATGCTGTGGTCCAAAAGATCATGAAAAATTAGACACAATTGAACAACTTAAAACAACAACAAAGCTTGCTGGATAACTGTGTCTTCTAACAACATACTTTTAAAAATATCCTTACTTTGTCACAGTCCTCTTCTGCTTTCAAACATCAAAATTCATGCCAGAAATGCTGAATGCAGATTATCTTCTTACGTGAAATAAGGACAGTCTGTCTCTTCCTCCACTCATCACATTCTCCAAGCACTTGCTTGTTCTGCACATGCATGTAACAATAAAGTATCTCTTTAATAGAGTACCCTGATTTTTTTGTAGAAGTTAAGCTTCTTAAGGTCAAGAACTGTTTCATTTGGCTTTTTTGTCCCCATTGCCAGCAATCAAAAACAGTTATGGGGGAAAATGTCTTGTAGAAAAGAGATGATCTTAAGACCCAGATCAAGTAAATCATCCCAAGAGAGTTTGTATATGAATCTAGAAGGATAGTAAATAGACATGCTATAGAATGTTTTTTGCCAATATGTCTTTAGAGATCACTTCTCATCAGTGAAGATAATAATGGAAAATACTTTCATTTGAACCATATAGTTTAAAGCTAATGTACTTAGTAAATAAGAAGCCATAGCACTTAGAATAAAGCCAGGAAAAGCAGCTTGCATCCTAACCAGACATGTTAACCCATGTTAGAGACAACACTATCTTAAAACACACTCAAGGATCAATTTTAAGTAAAGCATTCTAGAAGAATGAATGATATCACAGAAAGGAAGTACTTTATTTTTAAAAGACAACTAGTAAAATATCAGCACTTACTGACCCTTATGTCTTTTAACGTATACTTTTGAAGATCCCAAACTCCCTATAGCTATGGAACATTGTCTTTTAAAATAAAATTATGAACTTTTAACAAACACCAAATTTAATTAACATTTTGTATTTAAAATATAACTGAAAACTAGTATTTTACATGAAAATGTAAACTTCTGTTATATCAAGCTTTTGTTGCCTTTAAGTATATAATTTAATATGTAACTTTCAGCTAGTTACGTATCTTCATTCCACCTTTATTTCTGTTCTTTTTGAGCATTTTCGACACTTTTTTTCCTGATAACTTAGTTGTCATCCATGTTGCTAATCCCCTTACATCTCTATCCCAGTGAGATGAGGGGGTTATCATTTTGATAAATACTCATAGTAAAGCCAAACAAATGCTTATATTGGTTGTATCTGAAAATGTGTGTCTAATTTTGAACCTCAAGTTCTTTGCTTCTGTGTCAGGAGTTCGATAGCCTAATTCATTATGGTATCTCAGGAACTATGGCAAGTCATCATCAGAGTTCTTATTCTTAAGCTTTTCAGAGTTATCTTTATAGTATTATTGTGGTTCTATAAATTGTTCTGTTTCAGCTCACTCCTCTTTCTCTCTGAATTCCATCTCTTCATTTGTAATGGTGTAGTAGTATTCCATTACATTCATATACCATAATTTATTCATACCCTAAATATTAGGCACTTTAGTTTCCTTTTCTTTGACAACATTAGGTCCTTTGCCTTTTTCTTTGACCTTTTTCAGATATATGCCTATTAGTGGTATCACTGGGTCAGTGGCCATGCACAGTTTAGTGACCTCGTGGGCTTAGCTCATAATTACTTTCTAGAATGGGTCGATCAATTTATAGACCTACCATTAGTGGGACTATCTTTCCACCACAGTTTTGACAATTAGCATTCTCCTTTTTTGTCATCTTTGTCAGTCTAATGGAGATTAAATGAAACTTTAAGTTTTTTTAATTTATATTTTTCTAGTAATTAGTGATATGCTTTTTTGTCTGATTGTTGATAGCTTGAATTCCTTCCTTTGAGAACTACTTGTTCATATCCTTTTACCACTATCACTTTAATTGCATAAAGTTAAAAAGGTGTGCATAAACAAAACCAATGCAATTAAAATTAGAAAGAAGTCATTAACTGGGGAAAAAATTTTTGCAGAAAATTTCTCTGATAAAGGTTTTAAATAAAAATATATCTTGTATATTTTCTTTTCTGTAATTCTCTCTCTGCCTTGTGTAGTGATCTCTTCCTCTATAATTGTAAACAGTATTTTTCCTTGCTTCTCTAATTCATTTAATGATATGACTTTTATCTAAAAATGTATCTATTTGAAATTTATTTCAAATGTATGATATGAAATTTTCATTTAAACCCATTTTCTACCCTACTGCTTTGTTGTTTTCCCAGCAGATTTTGTTGAAGAATGAGACCTTACCTCAGGTTTTTCTGTTTATAAACCACAATGGAAAATTTGTCATTTTAATTGGGTAGACATCCCCACAGAACTGGTATATCATGTTGTATGTCTCTGAAAATCACTATACAGTAAATGGACATTGAGTGCTTTTAATGATAGTTAAGCTTCCTCTGAAATATAGATTTATCTTTTTAATAGTCTTCTGATGAGAATACTATATGGATAGAAATACTAGAGTTTTATTTCTCCAAAGAATTAAAGTTGAAGGTCATGTAAGGACAATGGAAACCAAGTAAATTACTACCAACAAGGAATTGTATAGGAGATGTGAGGGCAGGAAATGACAGGGATATGAATGGAAAAAATGACAGACTGGTCATATAAGCAGCAGGAGGCAACAAATAGACATATATGTTCTGTTGGCATCCACATGGCCTAGAGAGACCTAAAGGAAAATCTGTAGCATGATTAATGGATCCTGGTAGAGGAGTTGCAGAAGAATGTGAATGAGAATTACATAGGATGACAAAACATGAATAGAATGTAATCAGCATTGAAGGAAATGCTTATATTAATAAAAATCACAGAGGCATCAAAATATTCTTATATTATCGTGTTTAAGGGATAGAATTATTTTATTAGTGGGGCCATCCCTTCACTGATACAGATTGACAAATTGTCTGTAACTGTCATCTTAAATTTCTGCCTAAGAAACTAAGAGGTTTGCCTATGACTTTGCGTATGATCCCAGAGTTAGTATGTGCCAGAATCATGGCTTGATCTTGGATTTTTGATTCCTTCATCACTTCCTTCCTGAGCTATGACAAGAAAGAGCACTGGACCTACAGTCAGGAAGAAGCAAGTTAAAATCTGGTCTGAGACACTTACTGTGGGACATTGGGCAAGTCACTGAATCTCTCTGACTGTAGGTCTAATGCTCTTTCTTGTCATAATTCAGGAAGGAAGTGATGAAGACCTGATCTAGAGTTGTGGTTGTATGCATGGGAAGGGAGACATGGGACAGGAAAGGGTTTAACAATTGACTGATTTCTGGGGAGTGAGAATGAGGAGGTGGCAGTGACAGTGAAGTCATAAACCTTTGTGACTGAACACATGGTGGTATATTCCAGAAGAAAGAAAGTTAAGAAAGTTAATGAGTTTCAAGAAAAGTGGATTTCAGCATTGTTACTTTGAGATACCCAGTTTGAAATGTCCAGTTGACAGGGCTAGATTTGTATAGGGAGATATCTGGGAGTATTTTCCTTAGAGATAATAATTGAACCCTGTAGTGCCAGCACAATATTTACAGTGCCCACAATCACAATAAAGACCGTGATGATAAATATCACATGATAGTCACTCACAAAACATGCCAAACTTTCCATATGAAGAACAGAACTGAAGCATTTATTTAGACCCCAGAAAACTGAATCCCAAAACCGGTAAGCCAATTCCATCAGTACTGAAGATATTCAGAAGCCATAACACTGAGAGCCACATCATCATTTAGCCCTCCCACAAACCATACAAGATCAGTACTTACAAACCTCTCTCTCCTGGCCTGAGCACCTCTCTCTCCCACCATCTGTCTTGCTCTGGCTCCCAACTTCCTTTGGGATCTGCTTCTCTTTAGCAAACTCCTCCCACCACGGGCTCCATGTGAATATATTTAGCCTATCGGGGGCAGAGTTTATCTTCACAGCAGGGAAGCTTCCTATGGGCTCTGCTCTACCCTTCAGCAAGTTCCCTCTATCGCAGGCTCCATGTGATTAAATTCAGCCTATTAGGGAGTAGAGTTTACCTTCAAAGCAGGGGAGGTCTTCAGACTGTCCCTGAGGTCTATTAAGGGGCAGAGAAGATCTTCAGATTCTCATTCCCATTACAAACCCATAAAATCATATCAGGTCATTAATGATAAAATATAGAGAGACAAGAGAAGAGGACCTAGCACAGAACCATTGGATTGTACTCAGAGTAAGGAAAAGTGTCACAACTAGGGTAGGAAATTGGATTCAAATGATTTTAATGATTTGTTTTAGCTCTCAGATTCTAATACATGTCATTACTGTTTGTGTCTGTTGTGACAACAGTGAAATGCATAAATGTAATTTAAAAAAAAATGTTTTCACATTAGCACAATATTTTCTCACCTGTACCGATGTTAGAGTCATGTTCAATTGTTTTAGGTCAGACGATATGGATGGTCCTGTGGAAGATATAGGAAGCCGTTCATGTGTCACCAGATTTGTGAAGACACTATTATCAATTATGGAACATGGTGTGAAACCTCATAGCAAACATCTCACTGAGTACTTTGCTTTTCTTTATGAATTTGCAAAAATGGGTGAAGAGGAGGTGAGGATATTTCTTGTTCACTTCAGAAATTCTGTGCAAAAATAAATACAGTTGTATATTGAGGAATTCATTGTTAACATTATCTGTGTTCAAGTAACTTATTTTTTTATTTTTAGAGCCAATTTTTGCTTTCTCTACAAGCTATTTCAACAATGGTGCATTTCTACATGGGAACCAAAGGACCTGAAAATGTAAGTATAATGCCTATTATTCTCAGTTTACAAACCATTTACCAAATTAGTTCTTATTCCTGACAGTCTTTTTTTATGCACTAGAAAATCATCAGCATTTCTGCATATAATGTCCAAAACAGAATATTGTATAAGAAGCCATGAATATAATAATTTAACTATGTTCTTTCCTTTTTCATCTCTTTCACTACCCTCAAACTGTTCCTTTCTCAAATAAAAGACTTATTATTTAACAGGTGTTATTGAGAAAAGTAAATTTATGTTGTATTAGTTGCATCTGGAAATAGGTTTCTTTCTGCACCTTCTGTCAAAGAATGGGAACTGTGCTTCATTATGTTTTTTTGTAATCTTACTTAGTCATTTAATAAATCAGAGATCTTAAGTCTTTCCAAGTTATTTTACAGTGTTGTCATCATTGTATGTATAGTTCTGGTTCTCCAGGGCAGCTGACTGGCACAGTGAATACAGCACTGGCCCTGGAGTCAGGAGGACCTGAGATCAAATCCAGCCTCTTAACACTTAAGTGCTTAAAATGCTTAACACTTACTAGCTGTGTGACCTTGGGCAAGTCACTTAACCCCATTAGCCCTGCCTCCAAAGAAAAAAAAATAGTTATAGTTCTGCTCAGTAGTGTCTGTGTCAGTACATATAAGACTCATTTCTTTTGTAACCATTCCTTTATTAATTTCTTGTGGCTCAGTAATATTCCATTACATTCATATTCCACGAATTATTCAGCAATTTCCAATTGATGAGCAGCAACTTTTGTTACAGTTCTTCACTAAAACAAGTGCTACTATATTCATGCTTATGTACCTTTTGCCTCTTTCTTTGATCTGTTTAGTATATAAACCTAATTATGATATTGCTGGATCAAAAAGTATACACATTTTAGTGACTTTTTGGCCATAGCCCACAAGTGCCTTCCAGAATGGTTGAACCCATTTATAGCTCCACAGTTAGTGTATTAGGTTGCTTGTCTTCCCTTACCCTCTCCAAAAATTCTTGTTTTCCTTTTTTGTCACCTTTGCTAATTTAATAGGTGTAGAGTGGAGCCTCAAAGATGTTTCAATTTCTTTTAATTTTTAGTGATTTAGAGTATTTCTTGTGATAGTTGATAATTTTTTCCTTTTAAACAACTAGTTCATATCCTTTGACCATTTGTCTCTTACATAGAGAGAAAATGTCTTAATATATAGGTATGGAAGAGCAAATTAGATTACTAACTGCTTAATACTTGTTTAGTCTTTATGATATAAAAATTCCAAATAACAAAGTTTAATTTGTTAAGTTAGGCAGTTAGCCCAAATTTAACCTGTCTCATAAGCCAGCCACCACGCAGAGTTTTCTAGAGGAGAAATGTTTGAACAATAAATATGTTTGTATGTTCCTCTTCACTTTGGATGATAATGAATGAGAGCCTGACCAAAGCTATATCTATAAGGAAATTTGTATCATATTTTTTTAAAGCCCTTATGCTGTTACCAGGAACTCTCCATAAATATTGTAGTTGAATTTTATTGTTTACACAGTGGATATTACTGTACTAAACCTGTAGTCAAGAAGATCAAAATCTCTCCTCAGCCACTTTTGTAACTCTGGACAAGTCATTTGTTTAGTATGTTTTCTCATCTATAAAATGGGGATAATAACAGTACCTAATTTACAGGCTGATTAAGAACTTTTTAAACTTAAATGTGTGTGTGTGTGTGTGTGTGTGTGTGTGTGTGTGTGTGTGTGTGAGAGAGAGAGAGAGAGAGAGAAATATCTGAACTAGTTGGATGCATCTGAGTAATTGTTCAGTTGAGGTAGCTGTATATACATACAAAGATTAAAGTAATGAATATATTCATGAAATATATTTTGTGGTGTAAGTATCTATGTATATAGGAACCATGTTTATATAATACTTTAAAGGTTTATAAAGTGCTTTCTTCACATCATCACTTTGTAAGGTCAGTAAGGGAAATGTCATTATCAGCATGTTACAGATGAGCCAAGAGAATCGTAATGGTAAAATGATGTGTTTATCCATATAGCTAGTAAGTGATAGAGCCACAACTTGAACCTCAACTCATTTGATTGTCTACTCCAAAGTAGAAAACAAAAGTCTAAGTTATAGTCTCAAATCAGGTATTCATCTGGGCCTCAATTTTCTTGCCTATAAAATGAGAGGAATGGAGTATAGAAAATGGTTTCATCTAGCTCCTCAGTTATATGACTCTGTGAATTTATACATTATTTTAACAGCATTTTTTCACTTCCTACTAGTAAGAATACCAATTTTTGAGAACTGTTTTTATATCATCATGAACTTTTTAGTTAATCACTTAATTTTCTAAGTATGAATGAAGCTGTTAGAAATTAATCTTGGCTTTGACCTTCATCCTTGAATTTGTCAAAACTGATAAAACAGAGTTTTTAAAATAAAAATTTATTAATACCTTTTAAATTACACATGCATACATACTCAATACAGTGGGAATATTCACATACATACATACATAGGAATATGTATATACACAATTAGTTGTGATTATACATATGTCTGTATGTGTGCATGCATCACCATTCCCCCACCCAGGATACAGCTCTTCCTTTATCTTTGTTTTATTTCATTGTGCCTGACACCACAGTAAGATTCCACTACACGTGCCACAGGTTGTATGTCCCTTCCCCATCTGATGGCCAGCTACTTTCTTTTCAGTTCCTTACTACTACAAAAAGTGCTGTTATAAATATTTTGGTGTATATGGGCCCTTTCGTTTTGTCATTGACCTCTTTATACCTAGCAAGAGAAGTTTTGGGTCAAAGCACATGGATATTTTAATGATTATCTTTACATAATTTCATATTTCTTTCCAGAATGGTTAGTGTGCTTCACAGCTTTGACAACCGTACATTAGTATGCTTTTCTGCAGTGGATTTTTCCATCAGAAAATAAAACCAAACCCTATCCAGAAACCATGAGTTTTCTTTTAATTCCTTAGCCTCAAGTTGAAGTACTCTCAGAAGAAGAAGGAGAAGAGGAAGAAGAGGAAGAAGACATACTGTCTTTAGCAGAAGAAAAATACAGGCCTGCTGCACTTGAAAAGATGATAGCCTTAGTTGCTCTTTTGGTTGAACAGTCCCGCTCAGAAAGGTAAAAAATATTTGGACACACTTAAATTATTTTTGATCTAATACCTTCAATATATTTTAGTCAGTGAGTGTTATACAATTTTAATAATAGTTTTGGAGTGCCATTCAGAAATCAGGTTGATTCTGGAAGTTCTAGTTCCTTTTATATCAAATCAGATTTCTTTAAGTATATGCTATGGAGCTCAAAATGTTTTTAAAAAACAATGTGATGGATATACAGTTGATAGAAAATAACTGTTATCTCCACAGATTTTTCACAAGTGTCTTTCAGCTTGCTCTAGTGCTAGGACAAAGGACCAGTCATGATTCTGCAGTAGTAGATTAGGGAAAGGGAATTCATTTCAGTCTATTTTTCTTTTTGTTTTTGTTTAGGCACTTAACATTGTCTCAGAATGATATGGCAGCATTAACAGGTGGAAAGGTAAAGTTATCTCTGAAACATTTGAAGGGAAATATAACATAAACATAAATTTCAAATAAATAGAATGTTTGACAGAAATAATCATTGCTTTCAAAATTAATAACATTACTTTTTACAGGGATTTCCCTTCTTGTTTCAACATATTCGTGATGGAATCAATATAAGACAAACCTGTAATCTGATTTTCAGCCTATGTCGATATAATAATCGACTTGCAGAACATGTAAGTGCTAAGAAATACTGCGTTACAAAGGAATAGAGAAGTTTTTTAATATTTTAAGAAAAATTTTGAAAATCTTTTTCTCTCTTTTTTAAAGATTATTTCCATGCTTTTCACATCCATAGCAAAGCTGACACCTGAGGTATGTACTAAATAATTTTATAAACGTGAATAAAAAATTATAGTAATCACTACATCTGTCATCAAAACAAACCTTTTAAACTGTTCTCAAGGAAAAATGTGTTGATTAGGGCTTATTATATTTTTAACATTATTGTAAACCTGACATTAAAGGAAATTAACTTTAATAGACCAAATTAACTAGCTATCATTATACTATTTACTAGATGTCTTACTATTATCACTGTTCTTTTAAATGTAATTTTATGCAAAAAATAAACAGTGATTTGGAGCAGTTCTTGAGACAATATACTGAAGCCAAATACAGTCACATAATAACAGAGAGTTCATTATTGCCTGTGGAAATGTTAAAGTTGCCGTGACATGCTGGACTTGGTTTATTGACAGTTGCAAAACACGTAGGTTTATCTCCATTTACTTACTTGTTCTGTGTATCATGTCTTCCATATGTTCTATCAAATACTGTGATAGAACATTGTGTCAAATTGAAGAGTGCTTATGGTAGTAGTTGTTTTTTAAGAAAAATTCAAATCCCATCAAAATATGTGAGCTTTCCCCAGTTCAGTTGTAGGTGCAGTTTTCCAAACTTTTTCCAAACAAAGAGTTGCAATGTGCATTAGTGGAAAGAGTACACAGATCTGAAGAACTGAAGAAATGTTTAAAGAATAAATAATGTCTATGCCACATAGACTGTTTCTAAGTAGTAAAAATTAGATGCTAATCATTTTGTTTTTTTTAATAAAGTAGTTATCTTGACTCTAAAACCTGATAGGCAATAGACATGGCAGTTTTAGACCATTTTCATTAATAAGTAGACCAAAAATAATAAAGAACAAATTAGTAATGAGAATACAGCAACAATTCAATTGAGGCTTTGTACTAGGAATGCAGAAATTGTTTAGTATTAAGAAAACAATCAGCACACAATAGGCATCATAGTGTAGGAGAAAGATGGCTGTACATGGAGTAAGGAAGACCTGAATTCTAATCCTGCCTCTGCCGTTAACTCTGTGACCCTAGAAAAGTTACTTAATCTTGCAGGGCCTAAGTCTCCTCATCTCTAAAATGGGGATAATATCATCCGTCTCAGTTTTATTATGAGGATGAAATGTAATAATGTCACTGCGTAGTAGATAAGAGCAGTAGACCTGAAGTCAGAGAGACTCAAGTTCAGATACTTACAGACTCAGATGCTTGCTAACTGTTTCATTGTGGGTATACTCTTAATTTCTTTCTGACCTAGTTTCTCAATCTATAAGATGGGGATAATAATATCAACTACTTCCCTAGGCTGTAATAAGTATAAAATGAAATAATATCTGAAAAACACTTTGCAAACCTTAAAGTGCCATATGATTTCTACTTATTATTATATATGTAAAATACTTTATAACCTCAAAACATTATGTAAATGGGCTAAGTAATGTGAAATCATTCTAGACACTTTCTAGATGGGCAGGAGGTAGATTGTGAAATGCTTTAAATCTCAAGCTAAAGGGGCGGCTAGGTGCCGCAGTGAATAAAGCACCGGCCCTGGAGTCAGGAGTACCTGAGTTCAAATCCGGCCTCAGACACTTAACACAAAAAACTAGCCGTGTGACATTGGGCAAGTCACTTAACCCCAACTGCCCTCCAAAAAAACAAAAACAAATCTCAAGCTAAAGAGTTTATATTTTATCATAGAAATAGTAGGTAGCCAATATAATTTCTTGAGCCAGGGAGTCATGTGGTCTGACCTGTGCTTTAGAAATATCAGTTTGCAACTGTGTGGAAGATAGAGAAGGGAGAGAGTGGAGGCAGGGAGACCAATTAGGAGCTATGATAGTTTTACAGGTAAAAGGTCATAAGAGCTTAAATTGTCATTGTGACCATGGTAGTGAAGAAAAGGCAATGGTTAGAAGAGATGTGGAAGTAAAATCAGTAAGACTTGACAGTTGATTGGTTTGAGAGGGTGAGGAAAAGTGAATGATTTATTTGGATTTTTCAGTTGACAGCCTAGGTGACTAAAAGAATGGTAGAATGGTGGTGCTCCATATAGAAACAGGGAAGTTAAGTGTAAGGAGGGATAGGTTTAAAGCATCAGTTCTCAATGGGTGGGTTATGTTCAGTTTAAATACATCGTGCATATCAGATATTTACATTATAATTCCTAACAGTAGCAAAATTACAGGTATGAAGTAGCAATGAAAATAACTATGGTTGGAGGTCACAACGTGAGGAACTGTATTAAAGGGTAGCGGCATTAGGAAGGTTGAGAAGGGCTGGTTTAAAGGGAAAGATACTATTGTTTATTTTAGACAACTTGACTTTGGGTTGCCTGTGGAATATGTCCAACAGGAAATTGGTGTTGTGGGACTAGAGCCTAGAGAGTAGAGATCTGTATGTTTAGATAGAGGAGTCATCTGCGTGGACATAGGAGAACTGATAAGAACATCGAGAGACTATAGGGAGGAGGGAACGTTTTATAGATCCCTCAGGTATATGTTAGCAGCATAATGTGAGTAACAGGAAGATTTTGAAGTAGTCAGAATAAGAACAAACTAGTAACCCTGAAACCCAGAGAAGAAAAATGGGGGAGGGGAAATAATACCAGTGAACAGTATCAGTTGCTGCAGAAAGGTCAGGAAAAATGAAGAACGAGAAAAGGCTATTCGATTTAGTAATTTAAGAGATCATTAGCAGCCTTGGATTGAGTAGTTTCAGTTGAATGGTGAGATTGAATGCTGCCTTTCAAGAAAGTGAATGGAAGGTGAGGAAATGGAGGCAAAGGAAGGAGCCAGTATTTTATGAGAGTTTTAGCCATGAAAGGAAGGAGAGATATAGGATTGTAGTTTTTGAAGTGTAGTTTGGGAGAAAAGGAAACTCAAAACAGATGTCTTGGATTTTTTTTTTTTTTTTAGAATGATATGGGGCAATTGAATGTGAAATTCTCAGTATCGTAGAAAGACAGGAAAAAGAAATTTGAAGAATTAATATAGGAACCAATGGAGCAAATCATTATGAAGACCTACTTTCAAGTCTTGCCTCTGACAAATACTGGCTGTGTAAACCTAGACAAATCACATTTTCTTAGCACCCCCACATGCATGTGCCTTCTATGTTATTGCAATCACTATAGTTAAACTCTTCTCTGTTGAAATGCCTGTCAAGGTTAATAGCCTTCTTTTCTCTATCCCTTCTTTGTCATAGCTCAGCTCACCTTTGTCTTTATCTTTTTACCTGTTGGCTCTGTGCTACCAATTCTTTGTGGCTCAGTTACTGCAGACCCTCTTGTTTCAGTTCTGACTCCATTCCACTTTCTTCACTGCCATAGCTACTGTTTGTCTTATTTGCTGATTCTCTGGAGTTTTCTAAACGCCTTACCAAGTCATCAACAAGTGATAATTTTGTCTCATCTTTGCTAATGTTAATACTTTTAATCTTTTCTCTTAATACTGTAGCCTAAACTCCTAGCATTGTCAAGAAATAATCATTGCTTCTAGGAGCGGCTAGGTGGTGCAGTGAATAGAGCACCGGCCCTGGAGTCAGGAGTACCTGAGTTCAGATCCGGCCTCAGACACTTAACACAAAAAACTAGCCGTGTGACCTTGGGCAAGTCACTTAACCCCAACTGCCCTCCAAAAAGCAAAAAAATAATAATAATAATAATCATTGCTTTTCTTTTAGTTCTTATATATAATATGTTTTTTATACTATTAAAGACTATTAAAGAAAGATCCTTCCATGCTGATGCTTTTTAGGATGTTTAACATAAATGAGAGCTGTACTTTGTCAAAGGCTGTTATGCTTTTTTAGAAAATACTTTTTTTTGTTGTTCAATTTTGTTGTTTTGCCAGCACTTTGAATACATTAATTCATTTGATCCTCATTGACAAAACTTTTAGATAGGTGAGTAAATCAGATACAGTTATCTCAGTTTTACACAGGAGAAAACTCAAGCTCAGAAAAGATAAGTGACTTGCCTGTGCTTTCACAGCTTATGAGTATCAAGAACAGGATTTGAACTCATAATCATTTTAACTTGAAGTCCAGTACTCTATCAGTGTCAACAACAAAAAAAAATCTGACTCAGATAGTAATTGTGGTTATCAGAGTTGCAGTATACAGGATATAAACCCATAAAATCACTTACAAACATCATAATACAAATATAAACCAAGAAAAAGTATTTTTTTGAAAAATCATGTATAACAACACAATGTGGTCAGTAATTTACATAAACATGTTATGTATTACATGATTATAAAACCAAAGTCTAAAAGATAGTAACTGCTCATCATTGTTCATGGATGAGTAAAAATGATAATATTATTCTTAAACGAATTTGTAGATTTAAGAGAATTCTGATATAAAATACCATTAAACTTCCTTTTTAGAAATGAATAAGATCATAGCAAAAGGTATTTATATGCTAAAATAAGTGAGCAAGAATATCAAAGGTTAGTTTGAAGGTATAGAGAAAGCCCTTGGCTTTAAATACATTGGTTTTTTGTTGAGATTTTTTTCCGTCTGGTAAGAGGTGAAAAAAATATAGCCCTAATAATAGTAGTATCTATGTAATGCTTTAGGGTTTGCAAAATATTTGACCACTGTTATCTCATTAGGTCTTCTCACAATGAACTTGGAATATGGGTACTAATATTACCCCTATTTTTCAGATGAGGAAACAGGCACGGTGATTAGTAAGTGTCTAGGGATAAATTTGAATTCATATCTTCTGGACTTCAGGTCCATTTTATTATCTACTGTGCCACCTACCTCGCTGTAGTCAAAAAGAACAGAATAGAAATCTGAATATTAGAAATTATAACATATTACTCTTTGAAATTTATTGTTAAGACAGAGAAAATGTTTCATTAATTTAGGAAGTTGATTAACATTATGCTGGGAAAATTAGATCCTTACCTCATACTATATAAAACAAAGCTTCCTTCTGTCATAAAATAAAATATAAGGACATTTTAAAATTGTGATAGAAGGGAATATATTTCTGTCATTTGTGAAGAATACACATTTCAAGCTACTAAATTGAAAAAATTGGCAGTAAATGCATAAAAAGATGCTTCACATTGTAAATAATGAGTTTATGTAATATTCGTCCTTTCTGATAATCAGAAAAATGCAAATTAAAGAGACTTTCATGTACCAGTTCATACTTGTCAATTTTTAAAAAATGAACAGTTTCAGCAAAATCAGCAGTTCAGTGCTAACAGACTTGTGGAGAAAAGGTACCATCATACATTCCTAATGAAATTGTATCTCTGACATTTAGCGCAGTACCTGGCATATAGTAAGTGCTTAATAAATGCTTGTTGATGGACTGGTGGACTGCACTCTCTAAGTAGGGAGACAGAGTGTGATGTAAGAGGAATATCAAGAACACCCGTCTCATTGGATCATAAAGTATGTGGACAGGTGGGAAAGCATTAGGTTATCAAGACCTTTAAAAGCCAAGCAGAATTTTGTATTTGATCCTGGAGGTGATCAAGAACTACTGGAGTTTGGGGCATGCAGAGGGCATATAGTCAAACCTACACTTCAAGAAGGTCGTTTTTGGCACTAGAATGGATAGGTAGAGCCTTGAGGCAGGCAGGCCAACCATAAGACTTATGTAGTAGTGAAAACATGAGATTATGGCTAAAAAACTCATAAAATGGGACGCTAAACAGATTTTCAAGCTCCAAAACTCTCCACAAGACAGAAAGCACTACAGGCAGCGCAGCAGGCGGGGGGGGGGGCTCTTCGCAGCAGTCTGGGAGCCTTGGCTGAAACCCCGGGCCGGCTCAGGCCCTG
>CM053595.1:235402432-235463146 GCA_028646575.1 Pseudocheirus occidentalis
GAGGGAGACTTAGAGAGTTAGTTCGAGAGTTAGTTCCATTTTATGGAAGAGTTCATCCCATTCATGTTCACAGTTATAATCACTAACTGTGTATTTCCCTCCAACCTATTTTTCCTCTTCTTTATCCTCTCTTTCACTCTTTCCCTCAGTGCTTCTTCAATAATAGTAACAAGCATTTATTGACTATCTTCTATATTCAGGGCACTGTGCTAACAACCCAACAGTGACTGTAGGCATTAAAAATTATGATGAATCATCAAAATAATGATGAAATATTTCATAAATGTTTATGCTCTATTGTTTTTGTATTCTTAGTGCCTACTCTGTGTGGGCACTTGAATTCAAACAGTCTTGTATAAGACGGTCTCTGATCTCAAATAATCTGCGATTTAGTTAGAAATGGTGTGGTTCAGTGTAAAGTACTACACAGTCAGAAGACATCTGGTTTTGGGTCCTAACACTGATTAGTGACCAAATGCCTCCCTGAACTTCATTTCCTTATTTGTAAATGAGACTAATAAAGCCTGAAGTACACATCTCTCAGAATTGTTATGAGAAAGAAGTTCATCAAGACTCAAGCGATTTGTAAGTCTGTAGGGGAACCAAAAATTTCACCCTCCGTTCTTGCTAACTAAAGCTCCTGAGGTGATGAGCTGTGCGGACCACAACCAGCATCGCCAGAATGCAAAGGAATTAAAAAGAATTTTTTGACTCAAAACCAAATAAAGAAATAAACTCATAGCCTCCTCAGATAAAACCAAAAGAGTTCCAATGGATCAACTGAATCTTATCCTGCCTTCTAGCCAGCTATAGATTTCGTGTTTAAAGAGCAAGATAGAGTGGGATTAAGGGTGGGAACCCCTCAGATAGTGGACTTTTATAGCAGTGACAATTTGATGGAAGATCAACAGGTGGCAGTAGAGAGCTAAGGATCATTAGAGAGCCAAGAAAATTTGGAAGCAGAGGCAGAAAGGAAGGACAATTTTAAAAGAAATGGATTTTCTTTTGGTCTTACCCAGAGTCAAGGATCAGGCAAGGATGACTGACTGGCAACCCAGCAGCACATTCTGCAGTTTGTGAATTATCACTGGAACAGTCAGATGATAGCCATGAATCTAGAGAGATTAAGAACCTGGAAGTTCCCTGACTTCACATGTTCCTGCATATATGCCCTGGACACACACGATCCTTCTCCAAGCAAATTGTGGTGATCTGGGGGCAAGTGTACTCCTGGGTGCATGTGGGACAGGTTTTCCTTTCATTTAATTTGCTATGCTTTTTAACACTTTGAAAGAATATATTTCCTGGTGGATCCAATAAAGAGACATGTGTCGGAGCTCGTGAGCTGAGTTTTGGAGTGAATACTGACCCCAAACAGGCCTCAAACCTGGGTTATCTTTCACAGAGCCCAAGGAAGGGGGAGGCTCTAGTGCCACAAACTGACAAGCACAATATAAATGTCAGCTATTGCTATTTGGGGAGACAGGACAGATAGGTAATGATATAGAGTGGTAAATTATGGTGCAGAGAATAAGGGACATAGGAGGGAGAAATCACTATAGGTTGAGTGGTTGGACATGTCTTCACAGAAAAGATGGCGACGCTGTGAACTATTCCAACTATTCTGGAAAGCAATTTGGAACTGTGCCCAAAAAGCTTTTAAACTTTGCATACCCATTGACTTAGCAACACTACTGTGGGATTTATACCCCAAAGAGATCAAAGAAAAGAAGGGAAAGATCTATTTGTACAAAAATATTAGTAGCCTTTTTTTGAGTTGGCAAAGAATTGGAAACTGAGGGGATGTCCATTCATTGTGGAATGGCTGGAACAAATTATGGATATACGAATGGAAGAAATTATGATATATGTGTGCTCTACGAAATGACAAAGGGATGAGTTTGTTTTTATTTTTTTTTTCTCCAAAAAACCTGGGAAGACTTTATGAATTGAGGTCAAATGAAGTAAGTACAACCAGGAGAATAACTTACACAGTAATAACGATATTGTTAGTATTATTGTTATACAATAATTATATTGTTATACAACAATAGTGTAAAGAAAATCAACTTTGAAAGAGTTTGAAACTTAGATCAACACTGACCAACCATAATTCCAAAAGACTCAGGATGAAACATATGATCCACCTCCAGATTTAGAGCTGATCTTTTCTTCTTTTCCTTCCTTTCTTTTCTTTCTTTTTTATGGGTTTTGTTTTGCTTGCTTTCTCAAGATGTGGGGGAATGGGAAGGGTGGGGGAGATAATTCAGAACTAAAAATAAAGTAAAATTGAATTTTAAAAAAGTACACAGAATAGTCCAGAAGGAAATTTGGAAGCAGAGACAGAAAGTAAAGACAATTTTAAAAGCAATGGATTTAATTTCTTATATTCTTTTTTTTTGGAGGGGGTGGAATGGGACCTGAGAGGATTCTCCCTTTTTTGTAACAACATTTTTATTTTAAGTTTTGAGTTCCAGATTCTATCCCTCTCTCTCCTTCCCCTCCACTCTCAGTCGCCTCCCTGAGAGGGTAAGCAATCAGACGTAGGTTATACATGTGTAATTATGTAAAACATTTCCACATTAGTCATTTTGTACAAGAAGACTTGAATAAAAAAAAAAAGGAAGGAAAGAAGAAGTGAAAAATAGCATATATTCAAACAATATCAATTCTTTCTCTGCAGGTGGATAGCATGCTTCATCATCAGTCCTTTGGGATTATCTTGGGTCATTGTATTGTTGAGAATATCTAAGTCATTAACAATTTTCCATCATACAATGTTGCTCTTACTGTGTATAACTTCTCCTGGTTCTACTCACTTCACGTTGCATCAGTTCATGTAGGTCTTTCCAGGTTTTTCTGAAATCATCCTGCGTGTCCTTTCGTATAGCACAATAATATGCCATTACAATTGTATGCCACAGCTCATTTACCAATTCTGCAATTGATGGGCATCTGTTTTTGATTTCCAATTCTTACCCATCACAAAAAGAGATGCTATAAATATTTTTGTACAAATAGATCCTTTTCCATTTTTTGGATGTCTTTGGGATATAGACCCAGCAGTTATTATATTCTTTTTTTTAAAGTAAATGGAATGGAATAAGAATTAATGATTTCATATGTAACTTTCCTTTTGTGTTCTTCTTTATATATAGAAAGTTTTTAAAAAAAGAAATAATAATAGTAGTAAAAGTTATATCACATTTACATAACACTTTAAGGTTTGCCAAGTGCTTTACATACACTAATTAGAGAAGTTGATTTAATTTCATTTGATTTGATATGCATCTGTATACTTTTTTGTGTGTGAACATTGTGCAAGGCCTTGAGGATACAAAGTCAAAAATAAAAGTGGTCCTCCTTTAGGAAGACCCAGAATTCAGAATCTGAATAAAAATCTGTGCCAACAGTTTGACTTGTCAGTGAATATGTAGAAATGAGATCATGAGAAAGGGATCTTATTAAGGGATCTGTTAGCCAGGCCTTTGGTCTCTGCAGGCTTGGCTGGAGAAGTAGAATTTATCATCTCAGTAAGTGGCTGGACAAAAGGCAGAGAAGGCATATCGGGTCTAAGAAAGGGACTGTGGGAGTAGAGGGAAAGCAAGCAAGTTCCAATATTGACAGTAAGACTAAATAGGCTTTGGGAAGTTCCAGGGATGTTAGGATCTTTGTTTCCATGGAGCTCAACAACATAGATGACAACTTGCTATTTGAGATTCAAGCAACAATAATCAACCAGAAATCAGATGGCAATTTCTGGTCCATAGGGAGAGGTTCATCAAGAAGGAGGGGAAGGGGCAGCTAGGTGGCCCAGTAAATAGAGCACTGGCCCTGGAGTCTGGAGGAGCCAAGTTCAAATTCAACCTCAGACACTTAACACACAAAAACTAGCCATGTGACCTTGGGCAAGTCACTTAATCCCAATTGCCCTACCTTTCCCCCTCTGAAAAGCAAAAAAAAAAAAAAAAAAAGGGAAAACTAGTAGGGAAAGCAGTAGTTCTTAAGTCATGTTTTTCTCTTGGGGTTGAGGTAACTCAGAGGCCCCATCCAGTGCAATCAAGTATTGACTGATTCAGAGCCCTTAGGTAACTATACTTGGAGTTAGTTTAGGAAATGAAGAGTGTTCTTTTCAGATACAGCCATAAGTAAAAAGAGGGCAGCTATTGTGGAGGGTGGTCCTTAGGTAGAGAGGCTGTGAAGCATGGTACTCTCTCCCCTGCAATGGCAGGACCGGTCAGGTAACTGTGGTGTTAACAAATGTGATGGTAATTGAGACAATGTTTGAGTTCCTCTGGCTCTAGTAGTAAAATTCCAGCATCGAATGGTGCTCAGGCCACTGTAGATTTCTCAAATAGGAGCTCCCACCACAGACCAATGATAAGCCAAGCTTTTTTATTCAACTGTGGTTGTTGGCCTCCAGAGGAATATAGAAGGGCTTCCCTTTAGTACAGTGACTTGCTGGAGGGCTTTCACCAGGATAGGTTGAAAAGAGAACCATCTATGTCTGTATTACACTGATGACATTGTCTTTTGTGGGGAGGAGGGCGTTTCTCACCCAATTACCAAATACAATTCCAATTAATTTAAGCATTAAATGAACAAGATGTGAAATTTAAGGGATCATATTCAAGTGTAACCCCTGTTCCTCAGCCCACTGATATACTATTCTCTCCTTATTGGTGGAACTGAGTGTCCTACTCTGCATGAGGGACAGGGCCAGACCTTTAGTTCTCAACCATTCCTACCTTTGGGGACTCTTCAAGCCAGAGTCTCTTCTTTGAAGGGAGCAGGGAGCCAGCTTCCAGCTTTAAGAGAGAAGGAAGAGGCCAACCCCAATTCAGGTTGGTGAAATAAAAGATTATGGAAAAACATGAGAGGGCAGTCTCTATCAAGTCCCTATTCCCAAAGTTGCTATTTTAGAGACTTTTGGGAGTTTCCCCTTGGGTCAGATCCAGTATTCTCTTGGTTAAACTGAGCTACCTTTGCTCCCAATGGGAGAGATCATTCACTTTGTACTGTCTGGTTCCCCACCCCTGTCTCTGGTATATTCTCCTATGTATACCTTCTCTACTTTCTGTTCTGCTATGATTTGGATAAATGGACTTTGCTATTTGCTATGTGTGTTCATTATGGAATTGGTATTAGGTGGGAATAGGGGCCAAGTCTTGAACCAAAATGAAAAAGCACTCAGAAGTAGATGAATCCTGATCATATCCCCTAGAACAATATTTAAGGAAACAGATATAATTCTAGCCTAACATCCCCTTCCCCTCAGAAGAGAACAAAGTGGTCTCTGGCCCTAGCCTCCTATTTCCCCTCCTAGCAGAAATGAAAGTCTTCCTTGGAAAAAAAGATGAGAGGGGAAGAGGCTAGAGATGTTTTTATGGCCTACCTTCAAGCCACACCACGATAGGTCCTCACTACAGGTGGGCTTCTCTGCACATGTGGGACCTTTGTCTGTCTGTCTCTCCTTCCCTCCTTCCTTCTCTCTCTCTCTCTCTCTCTCTCTCTCTCTCTCTCTCTCTCACTCCTCCACTCCTCCCACAAGCAATATATAAAAAATGGTTGATTAAACCTTTCTGGTAACCTACGGGGCATCCAACGTTTCTCTGGTGGTTCTTCCAAACTAGAGGTAAGATATACATCTGCAGTTAAACATCAATGTTTCAATGAAGTTATACTTCCCAATTGCTACCCTGCTTTGGTAAATTTCAGACATTTTTACTAGGTTTTAAGGAGCATGGATCTCCCCCAAGCTGAAATGGTGAAATCGCCTATAACTTTCTTAGAATTGGGGTCCAAGATGAGGGAAGAAAAAAACTTCTCAGACATGGTTCCAACATCATGGCTATCAGGTTGCCCCGACTTCCCACTCTCATGAAAGACTGTCAGACCTTTTTGTCCAACACGTTGTCTATTTAGATGACATTCTGATCCTTTCCCACTGTGAGCAAGAAGGCAAATTCACAAAGTACTTACTCACCTGTTCTGTCACAGTTTATATTGTAAATCTGAGAATTTTTTTTTCCCTCCAGAGGCAGGCAACCTTCCTGGAGTTTGTTTTGGGACTAGAAGGCTGACATATAGCTCCAAGGCGTATTTGGGGCCACTTCATCACCCTTCTCCAAATTGACCCATCTCAGAATCCATCCCTGTAGACTCAAAAGGGAACTAAAATTAAATCATCAGAAAAAATAAAATGTTATTAAAAATTAATTTTAAAAAGAATTTAAAAGGGGTTATAATTGAGAGATGTCGCGAATGTGAAATTGGCAGGCCATGGCAACTGAAGAATTAAGGATGACACCTAGATTACAAGCCTAAAACACTAGGAGGATGGGGCTCCCCTTGATAGTAATAAGGAAGTTAGGAGAGGAAGGGGAGGGTTCTGGGAAGAAGATAATGAGTTCTGTTTTGGATATGTTGACATTAAAATGTCTACTGGATATGCGGTTCAAAATGTCTGAAAGGCAATTGGGGAGGAGAGATATTGGAAGTTAGCAGAGAGGTTAATTCAGGATTAGTAGCTTTGAGAATCTTCATCATTGAGATGGTAATTAAATACATCAGAGCTTCCCTTAGGTTCCCCCATCACTTCCCTCCCAAATAATTTGTTCCTTTTTTGAGCCATTTAAGGAATGGACAAGGAGCAAGAGGTATAATTAATAGAGAAGGGAGTGAAATGATAAGAGGGTGTTCAGATGGGGTGCTAGGAAGAGCTGGGGATGAAAACTCCATGATGAAGAGCAGAACATGACTGCACAACAACAAAGAAAGGGAGAGGTTGATCAGTGAAACAGATTGGTCACACAACGTACAGAAACAAACAAACAGAGTTTCTTAGTGTTCCATAAACCCAAAGATCCCAGCTTTGGCACCAGAAACTTGATTCAGAGCAACATCTCACATTGTATTCTAAGATAAGCTCCAAATGCACATATAACTTAGAACAGTTATCTGCAAACTTTTTGTTTAAAGGATCAGATGATAAATGTTTTACACTTAGTGTGCAAAGAGGCAAAATTGAGATTATCATGCGAGTCCTTACATAATAAGAGAGAAAACCCACATAATTTTCTTTTGCTGATAAAATTCAATATATATAGTAATGATTTAGTAAAAAAAAACTTTTAATGTATGTCTACCAATAAGAAGAATGGAGCTTTTTTTTTGAGGGACAACATTTTGCTTAATTTGGGTTCAAAATTAGTATTCTCTCTCACCAAAAATCAAAGGCAAATGCTCATCTCTTAATGCTGATCTATAATGAGATCTTACATATTTCATCTTTGAAAAATGTTCTTTCACACAGACAGGTACTGTCAAATCCTCATATCAGTCCACAAGCATATGATTACAATTGAGTGTATGCTTTGCTTGCAGGGATATTTATAGAATTCTATCAGATTCTTCTTTTGATATTTACCCTTTAGCATGACATGACACTACAGGTTAACCACTTCCAATTGAAGGTTAGGTGGAAGCACCTCAATTTCTCAGTTAAATGGATCTTGAAATACAGACATTTCTTTTCTGCTTGTGTTGAAGTCCAGTTTGAGCTGAAATTGCAGTTTGAGCTTGGTAACCATGTAGTTGTTGAGTCTGACTCTGTAAGCCCTTTGGGGTTTTCTTGGCAAAGATAATAGAGCAGTTTGCTATTTCTTTCTCCATCTCATTTTACAGATGAGGAATTAAGCCAAATAGGGTTAAGTGACTTGCCCAGGGTCACATCGCTAACAAGTGTCTGAGGCAGGTCTGAGCTTGCGAATATGAGTCTTCCTGAGTCCAAGCCCGATGCTGTATCTACTGCACCACCAAGCTATCCTTGGAAAATACATCCACAGCAAATGAGTATGAGAACAGAGATCTTGCTTTTTGTGTTCACTTTCCACAGCACAAGAAATACTGTTTGTCTTTTCTTGTGATTTAAATGTTAATAGTCATCAAGACCACAGTGTAAGTTTTGGAAGTTCGTATTGTTTTCCTTGTGATTCTGTTTTGAATTCATTAAGAAACAGTATCAAGTCTGCAGCAAAAGCTAATTCCCAAAGCCTGGAACATTTCAGGGTGTGATAATAGTAGTTGAGGGCAGATCTTCTCATTCAGAAAAATTTCATTTTCAATCCTGGGCTCAAAAAAACCCGTGATAAAAACTTTACCCTCTTCTTTTCTTATTTTGCTATCATGGATATGCCCTGATAATTTCAACAACAACAACAATAGTTGCAGTATGGTGATACAAGTGGCACTCCAAAGGCTGCCTGCTGAGTTAAGGTCTTGTCACTGCAATGTGGATTATGACAAGCAGCTGGGAGAAGTGATGAGAGCTGCAAATGCTCAACTGATGTAATGTCAGAGCAGCTGTAACAATATATAAATGAAAGACTGTGGCTGTTACAATAAAAATTTATTTATGGATACTGAAATGTGAATTTCATATAATTTTCATGTCTTCTTTTAGCTTTTTTTCAACCATTTAACAATGTAAAAAACCATTGTTAGCTCATAGACCATACAAAAACAGGCAAGAGGCCAGAACTGGCTTACAGGCCATAGTTGGCTGACTCTTGACTTACACATAAAACCTAAGACATCATAAACAAATTAGAGGATCAAATCTATGAATGGGGGAAGAGTTTCATGTCCAAACAAGAGGTAAAGAGGTCACAGAAGGTAAAATGGACAATTGTTTTTGCACAAAACAATGGACAAAGATTTTGTGCAAAAAACTCAATGCAGTTAAAATTAGGAGAAGGAAGTAAAGGAGAAAAACTTCTTTGAAGCAAGTTTCTCTGAGGAAGGTATTGCTTTTAAGCTATATAGAGAACTGATTCAAGGTATCAATAGCTATATAAAAACACTTTAAATCACTAATAATTAGAGAAATGCAGATTGAAGCAAGTCTGAGGTTTTACTTCATATCCATCAGACTGACAAAATGACTCCCCCCAAAAAGGCAAATGACAAACGCTTGATAGGTCATGGGAAAGAAAACAGGTATCATAATTCACTGTTGGTGAAGCTGTGAATTGGTCCGGTTATTCTGGAAAACAATTTGGAAATGTGAACAAAAAAGCTATAAACTTGTGCGTTCCCTTTTGCAATACTAATATTAAATGTATACCTCAGAGAGATTTAAAAAAAAGAAGAAAAGAACTCATGGGTTCAAAATATTTATAGCAGCTGTATTTGTGTTACAAAGAATGGGAAACTTGAGGGAGTGTCAATCAACTGGGGAAGAGCTGAACAAGTTATGGTATATGGAAGTGATGGAACACTATTGCACTGTAAAAAAAAAAAAAAGGGAATGGTTTCAGAGAAACCTGAGAAAAATTGCATGAATTGACGAAGGACGAAGTGAGCAGAATCAGGCTGACAATTGATACAATAACAATAGTACTGTAAAGACAAATTACTTTGAAAGATTTTGAAAGACTCATCAACAATGAACAACCACAATTCCAGAGGATTCATAAAGAAGCATACAGCCCACCTCAAAATGGAGAAATCCTGGACTCAGTGCAGATTGAAGCTGATGGTTTGCGCTGTTTTGTTTTTTCGATGTGGCCAATTTGGGAATTTAGTTTTGCTTGTGTAAGGAAAGGTCTCCAAATGTAATGAGGTCCCACGGGTAGTAAGGGCTGTCATCGTGTAGCATTAAGGGAAACAGAATAGACATCTCTACCATTTTCTCCTCTCACCCTCCTTCCAAGGAGACTTTAATTCCTGCCAACAGGAGAAGTAGGAGGTTGAGGCTAGAGGTCACTTTGCTCTCCTCCAAGGGAGGGAGTGCTGGACTAAAAATATATCTGTTTGCTGCTTTAAGTATTATTAATAGAGGGGATATGATCAGGTTCAAGCTAATTTTGCTTCATCAGGAGGGAAGGCTTATATCCATAGTATGACCCCTTTCCCATCTAATACCAGTTCCACAATGAACATAATAGCAAATAAACTCATTTACCCAAATCATAGCAACACAAAAATTAGAGAATATATACAAAGGAGAATATATACTAGACAATACAGAGTAGAAGAGTTCTCCCATTGGGAGCAAGGTATGTCAGAGACAGAGAAAGAGACAGAGAAAGACAGTGAGACAGGAGAGACAAGAGAGACAGAGACAGAGAGACGGAAAGACGGAGAGACAAATACAAAGAGACACAGAGAGAGAACAGAGAAAGAGAGGAGACAGAGTCAGACACACACACACACACACACACACAGAGTCCTAGATGTCACCCAAGGGAAACTCCTATGATCTCTGTTGTAGCTACCTGGGGATAGGGACGTGAATGGAGACTGCCAGCTCTTCTCATGTCTTCCCAGAAACGAGTAGGTATTTCTCCTCCCCTTCCAGGTTAATTTTCTTTAAAAAAGCCTTAACAGTTGATGCTTCCACTTCTTTTCCTCTCACCTGATTTTAAATCCTGGGCAATCTGAATTCCCACTTCAACATTCAAGTGAAATTGTTCTTTCCCAAGTTCTCTCAGTAAAGCTCTATGACTGTGAATTATAGGACATTGCCATCTCAATTCAATTTTAAGAACTTCTTAAATTCCTACTGTGCTCCAGACTCTGTGCTAGTAACTGGTCAGGTCTATGTGAAAACAGAGGCATGAAATGTTACATATGAGTAAGGAGTAAGTCAGTTTGGCTGGAACGTATAGTTGATGAGAAAATAATGTGAGATCACGCTAAAGAGATAGCTGGAGTTAGATTGAGGAGGGATTTAAAGAGCAGAGGAGTTTGAATTAGAAGCAATAGGAAACCACTGAAGCTTCTTGAGGGAGGTTGGGGTGGGAGGAAAATCGTCATGGTCACACCTGTGCCTTATGAATAACAATTTTGCTTCTGCTTTTGTGGAGGATGGTTTGGGTAGGGGAGAGATTGGAGGCAAGGGGACCAATTAGGAGGTGATTATAATTGTCCAGGCAAGGAGTGATGAGGTTCAGAAATAGTGTAATGATTGTATGAATGGAGCAAAGGGGGTGGATGCAAGAAATATATTGTTGAGGTGGATCAAATTGCTGAATCGAATACATTCTCCTCAATCTTCATTTTTCTTGAGCTTTCTGTAACATCTGACAATATAGGAATTTAATATGTTTGTTAGATGGAATTTGTAATTATATTACAGTATTATTAAAATATTAGGGTATAATGACATATATTGTTAATGATTAGACTTATTAAAGTGTTGCCATTCATTATTACTAGAGTATTATGGTATGAATCTCAAGGAAGGACAAAGTCAAGATTTTTGCTATTAGATTCTATTCATTTTTAAGAATGATACACATAGGGGCGGCTAGGTGGTGCAGTGAATAGAGCACCGGCCCTGGAATGAGGAGTACCTGAGTTCAAATCCGGCCTCAGACACTTAACACAAAAAACTAGCCGTGTGACCTTGGGCAAGTCACTTAACTCCAACTGCCCTCCAAAAAGCAAAAAAAAAAAGAATGATACACATACATATTTCTACCTACTCTATCTTATCTACTGTCCAAATAAACTATTGATTCTAAATTTCTAAAATTCTAATGTTTCTAAAATATTGTGTCTACTGTTTACTGTGCTTATAATCTCCAAATTCATATTCCTAGTAATTTTTCTAATTATATTTTAATCTCCATCTACATTGCCCAAATACCGAACCTGCCATTTTGAACTTAAAAAACATTGTTGTAAGATCACATATCAATACCAAATAGACAAGCAATTTCATTATACAATAGTATAATGTCACCCCACTCCCCTCGATGCTTAACACTGCATCTGCTGGCTATAAATCCTGGAGTTGATGGTTTTGGGAGAGGTTTTTTGTTTTTGTTTTGTTTTGTTTTAACATATAAAGGCTTTAACGGGTTTCTTACAGACATTCTTCCAGGAGAGCAATCTAAAAGTTATTTCCCTGGTTCCATTCTATGCATTTGTATACCGACTCCTGGGTTTTGAAACTGCAAGAAAGTCAATAATATTCTGTAGTTGTTGGGGGTAGACTGGAGCTGGCGAGGGCTCCCTTCACTTTTCCTATGGTTCTCACCCTCTACTCTTCCTAGAGCCCCATCTGAACACCCCGTTATAATTTTGCTCCCTTCCCTATTAGTTATACCTCTTACTCCTTGCCCATTCCTTAAATGTCTCAAAAAAGGAACCGATTATTTAGGAGGGAAGTGATGGAGGACATAAGGGAAGATGTTTATCCTAAACTATGATCCTTATCCTCCCCACTCCTCCTAGTCCCTAGCAGGGAACCATGACGCTTCTTGGGTGGTGAAGGGATGGATGAGAGTTTGTGTGGAAAGGACATGGAAGGAAAGCGTTTGTTAAAGCATTTTAAACTACATACCATGCAGCAACTGGGAAGAGACGCTGGGGATCTGGCTCTAAATTCTATTAAGCTAGACGGCCAAACCAAGTGGCTCCGTTCCCACTCGTGCCCCCAGCGCCTGGTGAATCCCCGGACCAGTTGTGGGGAGCAGGGGGCGGAGCTCAGGCGGAGGCGGGGCCAAGGGCGGGAGTTTCTGGTACTTTCTTGGTGCTGCGAGGATTTCAGGCTCAGATACAGAAGGCCGGAAACGCCGGCGAGGATCCGCTGCTATCGCCGCTAGCTCCAGGAGGGTCCGCTTCCACTTCCAGCCAGGCGGAACCCGGAGACTGTCACTGCGGCCTGAGACGCCATGGCCAAATGGGGACAGGGGGATCCGCGCTGGATCGTGGAGGAGAGGGCTGACGGGACTAACGTGAACAATTGGCACTGGTGCGCGGTTGGGGATGAGAGGGCTGGAGGGACCCGACGGGACTGGGGACCCCGGTGCAGGGGAGGGCCGCGTGCCAGGGGGACCACGGGACCACGTTCCATTGCTCCCCATCAGGGCTCTGGAAAGCCCCTTGACTCCTCTACGTTCGAGCCGGTGACTAGGGCGATTCCGGGCTGCGGACGCCGCCTACCTCTCTCTCCAAGGCATGTGCCAGCACCATCCCATGCGCCCCTTGTCACCAGCCTCAGGACACCTTCCCCTCCCTTTTCTTCGCACATCCTGTGTGCGCTTGCCTTCTTTCTCCCCACCTCCCACCGGGTCTTCAGGTCTCTAGGCCATAGACACCCTAGGGGCCCTCTTCATCATGCCTCCCCCTCCAGTCCAAGGCGTGCCTGGGTCAGGCTTCTTTTCCTCCTGAAAGCGTTTGCGGGGAGGGGGAGGGCAAGTTCTTTCACTTCTCCCTGAGATTAGCAGCGGGAGGGGGATGAGAGAAGGGGCTTCTTGTCTCAGCTCTCTTCTAAACTCCATTCTCATATCCAAGGCTGGTGCTTAGAGAAGAGGAGAAAAAGGGAGCCCCAGCTCAGAGTACTGATGATTGTGACCTTGGGTAGCTAACTTGACCTCCCTCTGCCTCTGCTGGACTGCAGAATGAAGGTGTGGGGAGGTGGTGGACTTGTCACAGGCGTCCTCTTCTCTCTCTTTTGAGGATGTTTCGAAATCTCGGGGTAATGAGACTGGGGTCTGAGCAGGTGTAGCAGACATCAAATTCTCCATATCCCTGAGTGGCCTCCCTCCTCCACAGAGAGCGTTGTAAATGCTGTGACTAGTTCCTACTTTGCACTATATTTAATCCTGTGTGAGAGGGTGACCAGGGAGGGGCACTGGGATTGTGGGGAAAGCGCAGGAAATTAGAATGGGTGCTTCACAAACCTGACTTAAGAGGCCCAGTAGGGTGGTGAGTTTAGCTGAGAACCAGAAACATGCCCCTGGTATTGGAGGGGGTTTTCCCAGACTTGTTCAGGAACCTGTTCTATGTTCTTTTTCTTCTCTCTGACTTTGCTAATTAAAAGGGAACTAGTTATGATTTAGGAGGTGCTTGTATCTTGTATTATTTAGGGGTTAGTCTGGGCCAATTAGTGCAGGTGGTTGGAAGGAGCTAGGTACTAATTAGGACAAGGTCATGGACCAGTTAGCTTTCCTCTGTTTTTTTGGACTGCTTCTAAGCAGTTCTGTTCAAAGGTTGGATGAAGGCAGAAATAGAGGCTTTGGGGTGCAGTGGAAGCATTTGGATTATTTTGGTTTGGGTTTTTACAGCATGCTTGTTACCACAAATTACTGATTGTTAAAAAGATTAAATGAAATAATGTATGTAAAATACTTTAAAGCTATCTAAATGAGAGCTATTAGGATCATAGATTTAGTGTGTGAAGGGAACCTTAGAGTCTAATTAGTCCAAAGCCTCTCATTTTACAGATGAGGCCCAGAGAGGTTTAAGTGATTTGTCCCAAGTCACATACATAGTGATAGAGGCGGGATTTAAACTCAGGTTCCCTTATTCTAAATTCAGGATTTTTTCCATTGTGCCATACTCATTATTGATTATTATCCTTATGAACATTAAGTGCTGGCAGAGTTATATAATAATAGCTAACATTTATATAGCTAACACTTTACAAGACATAACATTTGATCCTCACAACAACCATGGAAAGGTAAGTGCTATTATTATCCCCACTTCACAGATGAGGAGGGAAACAGAGACAAACAGAGGTTATGTGTCTAAGGCAGGATTTGAACTCGGGTCTTCCTGACTCTAGGTCCACCACCCTATCTACTTGTGCCATCCTGAATTCCATATCCTCTTTAGAATTTTTCCTAAGGAAACTGAGGTGCTACCCTCTTTATGACAGTGCCAGTTACATCTGAGTCTGGAAAATTATCTGGGCTGTTTTTCCATTGGTGAAGATGAGTTGGATCTAAGCTCTCCAAATCTTTATAGCTTCTAGTAATCAAACATAGCGGGCTTGGTTTGGAGGTGTGGTGTGGGCCAAGGCTCACACTAGTAGATACGGCCATCAAACTCAAGATCTTGGCCACATTCACTTTAAATGCTGCCCAACTTTTTTTTTTTCCCTTACATGGACTTTCATTGCATTGTTGCTTTACAGGTTTTGACCACATACATTCTGTCATTTGATCTTGGCAATGAGGTTTTTCATGTGAATTAATTAATGTCTATCCAACAAGTTCCTTGGGAGAGTCACAGAATGTTAGAGCTAATGAGGACTAGAGTTTGTCTAGTCCAAGTCTTTTTACTGAAGAGGAAATTGTGGTCCAGAGAGTTGAATATACCAGGAATCCATGCAACTACCAAGACACACCCCAAATAAGCCAGTAGGAAGGCACATCAATATAGCTATTGTTCACCTCCTATGTGCTCATTAATAACTTTCATTACTAGAGTATTTTAAGGATTGCAAGGCATTTTCCTCACAACAACCCTGTAAGGTAAATATTACTAGCCTCATTTCACAAAGGAGACAGGCTCTGTCTGAGAGGTTATGCCAGATTGGCCTCTGATGCTCTGCTAGGTGCCCTGATATCATCCATTGTTGTAGAGGCAACATTAATTAATAATAATAACAATAATAATAATCCAAGAGCAATGTTAATTGAGAAAATCCATTTAAAAGGTCTTTGTAAACCAGATACAGGTTGTGTTCCTAGAAGACTATATAACATAATTTGCTCAGTGTGGAAATTCAGAAGGGAGGAGGAGTTAGGGATGGAGGAGCTTTGAGGTTCATGGAAGATTTGGCTTTTTTTTTTTTTTTTGGCTGGGCTTGGCAAGTAGGATTTGGATAGGCAATGGGGGAATTTCACAGGGCACTCCGGTGGAGCGGTGAGGGCATAAGCGTGGTTGATCATACCAACTTTGTAGGAGGAATAGGCCACCTGGCTGGAGCAAAAGGTTTATATTGAGAACAGTGAGAAACTGGGATTGGTTTGATAGGGTGGCTCCGATTCTCTAACCTGGCATGTCTTCTCCTTGTTCCAGGGAATAATAGCCCTGTATTCATTTCTTACTACAACTTTTGCTCAAATTATTCCCATTTCCTATGGTCACGTTACCCTTCTTCAAGGGTGCACCCTTCTCCTCCATGAAGCCTTTCCTGGTGAGCCTAGGCTACCTGACTGCTCCTTCCTCTGAGACTTCTATTAGCTCACTTCTCCACAGATGTAACAGGGCAAGGTGTTGCCAGATTCTGCCACTTGTCTGTATTTCATCTTCTCTACTAGACTGAAACTTCTTGAAGGGCATAGATTTCCTCTCATACTTTCCTTATGTTCCCCTCAGGGGTTTGTGGTGATTTAACACACTGGAAACTTGCTAAGTGTGGGTTGAATAGGTGGATTTGGAGGAGGGGTTCGAATGCCAGAACTGGTATCCTGGGCACTCTTCAAGTTTGAGAGTGATACTTTAAAGACAAAGTATTTCTTTACATATTCAGTAATGATATAGGCTAAATTTGCTTTATTTTCTTGTAAGCAAGTTTAATAACAATTTAGAGAAATTCACAGATGGCAGATTAGCAGCGTGCAACTGATTGAAATGGTATTTTGGGGGACAACGCTAGAGGGGAGCCCTGTTCCATTATAATCCACTCGCTTGGTAGCCTTTCAGGGATAGAACTTGGGGTTGGATGGGAGGCAAGCCCGACCCCATTGTGGCACTTCTGTTCTTGGGTAAATCTCTGTAGTGAACTTCCTGCCAACAGGACAGAGCGGGACGCAACCAGCTGGTCAAAGGGGAAGCTGCAGGAGCTCCTGGTGGGGGTCATGGTGGAGAATGAGGTTGGCAGCTGTGAGATCAGTGACCTGAAGCAGGTGGAAGGGGAGGCCTCCTGCAGCAGCCGCAAGGGAAAGCTGATTTTCTTCTATGAGTGGAACATCAAACTGAGCTGGAAAGGTAACCGGGGAGATGCGGTATGGGAGCCGTAAAACTGTGTTAGGAGTACCAGCGCCGAGAATGAGCTGAGGCTGATGAGGAAAACAAAAGCAAGCCAAAGAGCTGTTGGGTTTTGGGGGTTTTTGTTTTTAAACTTTCTTTTTCTTGTTAAGCTACATTGAGGAAAAGAAGAGCAAAGAAGACATAGGACCACTGTTCATACTGGGTGGGATGATACAGTAACTGGTGACTGAGAAGAGGCAGAGACGCTCAATCTGACTTTGTTTCCTGTTGAGGAGGACCATATTTGAACTGAAAAGATGAGAACAAAAATGGCTAATGGGAAGCTGTTATTCAAGATAATTAGGAGCAATTCAGAGGACATCTAGTTGCCCTTGATAGGGGAATAAAGCCTTTGTTAAGCACTGACTATTGCCAGGCACTTGAGTACAAGGTACCAGGCTTATGTGAACTATATCCACAGGTTCTGAAAAGTCATGGCAGACATGGGTCAGGCATCATCAGTGTTTTTAAAAGGTTATGGAGAACAGGAGTCGTATTATAGGATTCGAGTTGTATAAATGTCCTGGACTTCAGAAAGGAAGAAGAATGGAGATTAAACTATGGGGTAGTGAGCTTGACTTAAATTCTTGGCAACATTCTAGAGGATATTATTGATGAGGAGTGTATTCTAGTGAGTAAGGTGTTCCACCTGGAATCAAGAAAGGCAAGGTTCAGATCTTGACCTCTGACATTTTACTAGCTTTGTGATTTGGGGCAAACCATTTGAGCTCTGTGTACCTATAAGCCTGACTTCTCTAGGATTTTATGTACAGAGTTAAGGTGGGCTGGACTCTGGTTAAGAAGTGCACTGTTGGAGGGAGTTTTTTCAATATTATTATTGTTGCTGTTAGAAAGGGTAAGTAAATATCTAGAAAAGGAAATAGGGGTTACAAAGTCTCATCCTGACTTCTTCAAGAACAGATCATACCAGATTCTAACTTATTTCCTTTTCTGATACACTTACTATGCAGCTAAATTAGGGGAGTAGTATAGATATAGTTTACCTAGATTTTAGCAAATCTGTAACAAAGTCTCTCACTTTTTTTTATGTGGAAGAGGTGGAGATGTGGTCAGGGTCATTATATGGTGAGATGGTTCGGGAAATATTTGAATGATTTGAGACCCAAAGAGCAGTCATTAATGGTTTGCTATCAGTTTTGAAGGCGTCTAGAGGGATACTCCAGGGAGTCTGTGCTTGATCCCATGCTTTTTCCCTCCCTTTTTATTAATAACTTGGACAATAGCATTGATGACATGCTTAGCCGATTTGCAGATGACATAAAGCTAGGCAGGATAGATAATACACTCGATGGCAGTCACTGTTCAGAAGGATTTTGAAAGCTAGTATATTGGGCTTAACCTAATAATATGAAGTCCAGTTGGGTAAATGTAAAATCTTACACTGGCGTTAAAAAAATCAACTTCAAAAGCACAAGATGGGCTAGGCATATACCTTAAGGAGAACTGTGACAGAAATTAAGGCAGCTTCACATTCATCAAAATATTTATGGTAGTGCTTTTTGTGGGAGTGAAGAACTTGAAACAAAATAAATGTTTATCATTTGGAGAATGGATAAATGGTATGTGGATAGAATGGAATATTATTACGCAACAAATTTGGAAAAATGAATATGATAAACCCCAAGAAGTCTGGACATATATTAACTGATGCAAAGCAAGATAATCGGAACCAGAATAATAATATACACAATGCCAATTAACTGGAAAAGTGTGAATGGAAAGAACAACAGCAACACAATACTTGAAACTTAATACTACAAAATTATAATGGCCATACTTGATCCAAAGAAGAGTTATGAGAAGATCCTTTCCCTTTGTTTTTTTTTTCTTTTTTGCTGAAGTGGGGAATTGTGGGTGTGGAATGCTGTGTATAATATTAGACTTTTTTGAAATGTGAGTTTTTAAAAATTAATTAATTTATTTTCTTGTTCACATCACTCATTTCTATGAGATTTTGAGTTACAAATTTTCTCCCCATCTTTCCCCTACCCACTACCCCAAAACAGTAATCCCACTATATAGCCCATCCCCCAGTCTGCTCTCTCCTATATCCTCCCCCATTGAAATGTGAGTTTTACTCCACTTTTTTCCTCCTAAAAAATTCTTTGTTTTGAATGGATATATGAAGGGATCAGGGGAGGAAGGCAGTGGAAATGTAGATGATGTGAAAACAAAAGAAGACACAGTTTTTTTTAAGTGCAGTATTGGGGGGCGGGGAGAGACAGTTTCATCTGTAAAAGATCTGTGGGCTTTAGTAGACCACAAGCTTAATGGGTCAGTAGTGTGATGTGGCAGTCAACAGAGTTAATTTATTCTTTGGCTGCATTGAAAGAGGTTTAATGTCCAGGACTAGAAAGATAATTGTCTCCTGCTACTCAGTCTTGTCAGATCACACCTTGGAATATTGTGTGCAATTCTGGCAACGTATGTCAGAAGAGCATTGATTGGTTGGGGAGGATATGAAGAAGAAGTATGACTTAGGATGATGAAGAGACTCTTATTGTTAGATGAAAGCACTGGGGATATTTAACTTGGATAAGAGAGAATCTAGGGAAGCTATCATAGTTGCTTTTGTGTATTTCAAGGCAGCTATGATATGGAAGAGGAATTAAGTTATCTAGTTTGGCTCCGGATCGCAGAGTAGAAGCAAAGAGTGGAAGTTATAAAGAGACAAGTTTAGGCTTGATGTAAGGAAGAACTTCTAACAATTATGATCTGTCCAGAAGTGGAATTGGCAGCCTTGGGAGGTAGTGAGTTCTCCCTTGCATAAAGGTATCCATGCAAAGGCCAGGGGGACAGCTTGACAGGTATGTCATAGAGGGTTCTCTTTTTCAAAGATGGGCTAAACTAATAGTCTCTGATGTCTCTTCCAAATCTCAAATCCTGTGATGTTGAGGAGCAGTAGCCATTGATTTGGAGGAAGCATAATGGGAGATGAGACCAGCTATTCTCTGGCCTGAGGAAGTTAAGGTTCTGGTATGGTCACAGCTGGGGTTTTCTTCTAAAATGGATTGCTTATGTAGGTATAAGCATCCTTACACAAAGATTACTGTATCTCCTCCAGGCTAAAGACATAATGAATGGTTATTGATTGGCCATTGTTGCCTAGTATAGAAGCTGATATTTAAGGAAAAGGTAGAAAGGAGGGCTTAGGTCTTTCCCTCGGATTTAGAAATTTTGGGTGGTGTGGACTTCTAGCCTTTTTGGTGGCTACTAGCCTACAGTGCACTGCAGTTTTCTACTTTGAATATGGGGGTTATTGTTTCTGCCCAGTGTGTACTCTTGTGGTGGTTATGGAGATATGAATCTATACGTAGTAAAATGCTTTGGGGGTGGAAAAGAGAGGGCATAAGTACTTACATGTAATTATGATAAGATTACAGTCTCACTAGAATCAAATATAAATTCCTCTGTTAGGCATTTAGGACTCTCCAGTTTGGTCCCTTCTTGTCTTTCCAGCCTTCTTACACATTTCTCCCTTCCAGGCATTCAGTGGTTCAGTGATACTGGGATACTTAATGTTTCTCACACAGTCTAGTCTCCGTATCTTTCCACTAGCTGTCTCCTATGCCTTGTAGAATCCCCAGTTTCTTTCAGTACCTACCTCCGATGCTACCTTCTGCAGGAGGCATTTTCTGAGCTCCCCAGATGTTAATGCCTTCCTCTCTAAAGTTACCTTCCTTCTACTCTGGATGTATTGTGTGTGTACACACACACACACACAAACACATGCACATGCCCACACAAATACCCCCTATTTATGTCTATATTTTTTCCTCCATTAGAATGCGAGCTTGTTGAAGACAGTGTGTGTTGGGTTTTTTCTTTCTTTATATTAGAGGCTGTTAGGGCCCTGAAGCAGACAGAGTAGTAGATGTGGAATCAGGATCACCTGAATTTGAATCCCGCCTCAGACACCTATAGTGGTGACCTTGGGCAAGTCACTTAACTTCTCTTAGACCCAAAGTCCTCATCTGTAAAATGGGGATAATAGTAGCACTTACCTCCCAGGGTTGTTGTGAGGCTCAAATGTGACAATATGTCCAAAGGACTTTGTCAACCTGAAAGCTGCTGTGTAAATGTTGCTTGTTCTCATTATCTCCATTGCTTGGCACAATGCCTGGCACCTAGCATCTATTGCTGGATTGATTCTATATTCTATACTATAATATATTCTACATTCATTTTATTATGGTTGCAGAGTAGACGGGAGACATGACACGTACTGTGGTCCACAACAGACTGTGCAAAACTCCGAGATCACCTCCTCTTCCCCATGGTGCCTGGAGTTTCTTTTTCCCCAGGTTCATCTCAAGTCTCACCTCCTCCAGAATAACTGTGGGGCCACATTGCCCTTTGCTTTTCCTGACTGAGCATGTCGAATCTGAACTTTGTTGTTGTGTTATCTTAAAATCTCTTTGTCTTTTTTATGTGGCTGAGTTGTATCTTCCTGGTAAGCGTGTTCCTTGAGGACAGGGACCATGGTCGGTCTTCAACTGTTTCCTTTCCCCCTACAGCATTAGTTGTGATAACTGTTTGCTGAGGTAACTAGGGAAGAGTGGCATGTAGATGACCTTAAAATCATCTTTCAAGACTGGATTGTCTTTAATGCTTGGATATTTTCTCAAACTTGGAAGTTATTTCCTTGTGGGTATGTCCAGTGAACAAAAGGGAGCAAACATTTATCAAGCATCCTACTAAATTCCTGTGCTGAGCCTCACAGTAATCCAGGGAGATAGGTGCTTTTATAACCTCCCATTTTACAATTCAGTAACTGATTCAGACTAAGGTTAAGTGACTTGTCCAGGTTCACACAGCTAGGAAGTAGCTGAGACTGGACATGAGCTCAGGTGTTCCCAAGGTCCTATATCCAGGCCCACCCCTTTATCCAGGGCACCACCTAGCTGCTGCCTCTAACAGCTAGGTACCTCTAACAGAAAGTAGTTTTCTGTGGGTTTCTGAAAGGCTTCAGTAGTGAGTACTGGCGGAGATTTTCCTAGAAGCCTCAGGGGTGAGCCTTCTCTTCCCAAAAGCAGGAAGAGCCCAGTTTTATACCCTGCAGAACTTCCACCTTTTAGAGCATTTGTAGTCTGTGGCTATTTCGGAAGATACACTGTCAATTAGGGCTTCAGAGATGGTAGGGTATAGATATTTATTGAAGGCAGTGTCCTGAAAAATGGAAATAAATTTGGCTTTCCCCAAAATTAAGAAGTGGGTAGACCTCAGCATCCTCCGTTTTTCACCAACTTGAACCAGTCCACTGACATCTTCTGCCGGTATAAAATTTAAATAAACCATAAATACAGATAATGACAATACACCTTATTATATTTTTAGCGCATTCAAGACTTGTAAAAGAAAGTGGTATTGGGAGAAAGAAAGGTATGAAAGGGAAGGTTATTTTCAGAAGGGGAAAATGATAGTGAGATATCAGGGAAGCTTCATGGAAAAGGTAGCATTTGAATTGAACTTTAAAGGCTAAGTAGAATTTCATCAGGTAATGAGAGGGAGGAAAGTGGCTATTTCAGATAGAAGTGGTATGGAGGTGGGAAAGCACAGGGCATATAAAAAAACACCAAATCCTTCAACTGATTAAGTTTTTTGATGACCCTGGATACTGACTTTGTTTTCTGTATGTGCTATAGTTTGTAAATGTGGCATCGGGGCCTGTACATAGTACAGTTCATAAAGTTGCTGGGCCACCAGTACTTCCAACAAAAAATGAAAAGTTTAAAGCCTCACTGTAAACACGCCTACTTCTGTTAATGCAACCCAGCAATATATAAGCTCTTTTTGCTGGCGATATCACATAACTGACTCACATCGACTCTATAATCCAAAAAAGCTCAAGGGACTTTTTCATGTGTACCGTTTTCTGGAAACTTCTGTCCTGTGTCAAAGTCGGACAGGTGATTTCCTTAACTCAAGTACAAGATTTTATATTTATCACTATTAAATTGAATAGTATCTTCAGCCTTCTTTTTAGTCTGCCAGGATCTCTTTGGATCATGATTCTGTCATCTAGTCTATTGGTGATTTCTCTCAGGCTTGTGCTACCTGCAGGTTTGTAAAGCACACCATTTATGGCCCCACCTAAGTCACTGATAAAAAAATGTTGAACGGAAGAGGGCCAAAGACAAAGTACTGAGACACTCCGACTATAGATGGTCCTTCCTGCAGGCTGACACCAAGCATTTAGACACTATTCTTTGGGTCTTGTCATCCGTCCAGTTCTGCCTTCCATCCTATATCTCTCCATTTTCACCACAAAGTTGCCAGGAGTGACTTTTATTTTATTGAACTTGAGGTAAATAATGTCCCTCAATCAATCAGTCTAATAATAATCCTGTCCAAAAAAGGAGATGAGTTTAGTCTCTCATGACTTGTTCATAATGCTTCCTTACAGAGAAGTACTAATGAACTCTTATGTGTTTCATTAGTGGAGACTTTCTTGACTTGTAGCTGATAAAACTCCTTTCCAGGCATTGTTTCAGTGGGCAAAGAACCCAGCATAGCCATTCATTGTTATCCCCAAGTCTGGTGCTGTTACTCGTTCGGCAGTGGAACAGGGATTTGGAAAAGAGGGCCACCTCTCTCTGTTGCTAGAAGAAATCTTAGGGCTGCGTGTGTGTGTGTGTTTGTGTGTGTGTGTGTGTGCACGTGCACGCGTGCATGTGTGTGTGACACACATAACATTATACTATACACATATACACATTGCATGTATATATTTATATCTACATAGACTTAAATATATGTACAGTATACATAATGATATTATGGAAATATGGTAAATTTATTTATGTGTATATTTTACATATATGTACTTTATATAGCATAAATAAATTCAAAAAATATATTTATAGTATATTCCACATAGATATAAATGTTTAAGACTTATAGGTACATATAATATACATATATATAACAACCTTATATTCCAACACACAATTTATTTATATGTATATTTTACATATAATATGTACTTAATATAACATGTATATATAAATTTGAAATATGCATTGATATAATCATATTCCATGTAGATATAAATATTTAAGACCTATAGATAATATAATGTGCATATACATATAATGTAATGTTATATATGTTGTACATTCAAACACACAATTTATTTATATGCATATTTAAGTTCAGTAGTAGGTTGTACCTTAGGTCCTGGTTTCCCTATGCCCCAGGCTTCCTGGATAGTCCTTAAAGCCCACCTAACAGGCTTTTTAAAAGATAGTGTTTCTTCCCTTCCCTAGGTTGATTGTTTATTGACTTCTGTGGTGGGACTGTCCATGGTTATGGGGGAGACATTTTGGTGTAGGCAAAGCCTTTTGACAACCCCTGCTTACTCACCCATAGATAGATTAGAGCTGGATGCTGAGAGGACAGGAGCTGGAGACTGGGAGAAAGCAACATGTGTTTGGTGCAGCAATGGAGCTTTCAGTTACTTGTGGCTTTTGTTTAAATTGCATTAGGGTGCTGTGTGGGTTAGGCAAAGGGAGGCTGGCTTTTGTGTGTGATGGGTTTTGCTTTTATTTGAAGAATTCATTTTGTTCTTAGGTACAATCAAGGAATCTGGTGCAAAGCATAGAGGATCAGTTGAAATACCCCACCTCTCTGAAGAAAATGAAGTGGATGACACTGAGGTATGTGGTCATTAAAAAAAAAATTTCTTGTAAAAATTGGGCACTTGGGGAACTGCTTATCCCATGGAATCATTCCATTTGGCAGCATCAGTGAATTATGATTGTCACACTGTTTTAATGAGTGAATTCTGATAGTCTAGTGATATTTTCCTCTTCTCTCTGAGTATTTCCAATGATATTGCTGCTTCTCTATAACACTGAATAACTTAAAGAAAGCAGATGTCTTGTTCCCTTTGTTAGTTATGATTTCCTTAGATGTCTTTGGCATTTCATAAAAGGGACTGCTGAGAGTTGCTTAATAGAGAAAGCCTTCCTCATTACAGGTTGCACCATACAGGGAGGGAAGCTAGTGCCCTTCTTAAGGGGTTTCTTTGTTGTGCTGGGAGAGTGCATAATGGTTTGGAAGTATTGGCTCTGAAGTTAGAGGACTTGGCTTCAAATCCCAGCTCTGCTAATTATTGCTTATGGGAAATTGGGCAAGTCCCTTAACTTCCTAAGGCTATCCATAGTTCTTGAATCTATAAAATGAAGAGAGTGAACGAGATGGCATCTGTAGCCCTTTTCATCTCGAGAACTATGATCCTGTGATGCAATGTTATTTCAGTCTTAGGCCTCTAGAGAAGGTTTTTGTAAAAGGAAACCTATTCAACACATTGTTTTGAGATGTTTTGAACTGAGATGAGATTTTGAGATGAGATTTTTTTATTGCATTCATATTTTTTCTGATTTATAGGTAAATGTGAGTAAAAAGAAAGGAGATGGAGATTCACTGAAAGATCTTATGAAAACTGCAGGGGTGGCCAAGGTCAGAGAAGCCCTTGAAAAATACCTGAAAGCCCTAAAGACAGGTAAAACCAGTGAGCTGTGATGTGGTATTTCCCACCTCATTTTACTAAGTTATCCCAATCTTCATCTTAATTCTCTAGTTAGTTTAGTATAAAACCAGACTCTTCAGGAATAAGTATAACTTTTTGCTCTAGGTTTTAAATTATATTCTGGAAGAATGGAGTTGATTATGGCAGAGACAACTTAATTTTGCTTGGTAGGCAGAATGGGCTTTTGTGAATTAATAGTGGCCACATGCTAAGTATGGTCTCAAAAAAATACTTTTCATAGAGTGGGTGCTTATGAGACATAAACAATGCTCTTCACACTGTGGGTGCATACCTAACATACGATCACTACTTATACACAAGGTTCCATTTTGCCTACATGAATTCATATTGTCTGGGAGTGGTGACGGATCAGGATCATAGGCATCCTGATAGAAACATCCTGATAATCCCTGCGGTGGCTAATTAATAATAACCAAGGAAACAATCCAAGCTATGATTAGCAAAACAGGTATAATAGATGGGTCAATGGACTCCCTAGTCAGTCTAAAGACTCTGAATATGAGTGAGACAGATTTTTATGTATTAAAAACAACTTTTCCAATAGACTAGTTAATTAAAATAAATCAATCAGGATACAAAATTAGGTAATCTGATTTCTAATTGGAAGAATGATTGGGGGCTTCCTAAGTTTGGAGGAGGAAGACAAAAGGTGTAATTTCCTGAAATTGGAAAAAGAGGTATCCTATTCCCCTCAAGTGTCTATAGTTAATTGAAGGATCATGGAAACAATAACTGATTGACTGGTATGGGACCAGTTTTCAGATAAGACATATGGATCTCACATAATTGTGAGAAAACTTCTTGCATCAGTCTTTGAATACGACTGGGTTTCTGGTCAGCATAACATAGGTCCAATGTTAAGGGTCTCTAAGCAATGGGTAGAGGTGGTCCAGCTTCCTAGTCATGCAGGGATAGGTTAAAACAATGCAATAAAGTTTTCTCACAATTTTCTCACAATTCTCATAACTGAATAAAGTGTTTTTTTCTCTTACAAGACAGAAATTGAACTTAGACCCATGTAATTGAATAGAAAGGGAATTTTAATAATAATAATTTAAAATAATAATTATAATAAATAATAACTGAGTCACAAGATGGAGTTAGCGTAGTTCACTCAATTCCCACATTCCCAAGTCATGTTTTAATCTGATGTTTCTCACCTTGGACTCTGTAGAGCCCTAATGTCTTCCATGATGTAAATTCAATTTGATATTATAATGACTACAGTGTACAAGGAAAGCTTCCTGCCCGCTAGAATTCAGAAAGACAAAAATGACCCAGTCCTTACACACACTGGGACTGAGGGGAGAGGAGTGAATCGAAAGTAGGCAGGAGGTTATGACATATATACAGGTGTCATAAAAGGTGGAATGTGATGGGGCAAAGGAGAAATCAAAGCAGAGTGCTCCAGGAATATTTGAGGAGGGGAAGAATACTGAGCTGTCAGAGAAAATTCACATTAAATGAGTTAAAGTGCACAGGTTTTGTAAGATTTAAAGTCTATATAGATGTTATGTTGCTGTTATTACAGCAGCTACACAGAGGAGGTGGTACTAAGGATATCGCTAAATGTACCGAGCCTTTAAGGGAGACAATTAAGGCATTGGAGGATGGCCTGGGTACAGAGACAGGAGATGGTTTGTTGTGTTTAGGGAATAGCTAGTAGTCCAGTTTGCTTGGATCATAAGGGAGGGGCATAAGTGTGAAACAAAGCCAGATAGATTGTAGAGGGCATCAAATGCCCTTTAAGGCGGGGGGGATGTTGCATTTCATCTTAAGTCAGTAGGCAGCCACTGAAGATATTTTAGTTGGAAAATGACAAATGACAAAGGGATCATAAGATCATGGATTTAAAGCAGAAGGGGACTCTGAAGGGGACTTCAGGGCCCCTCATTTTATAGATAAACTGAGGCTTAGAAAGGTTAAGTGACTGTCCCATGGTGACACACACACTGTTAAGTATTTAGGAGAGATATTTGAATAGATCTCCTTGACTCCATGACTAGCAAGCTCTCTCCTCCTCCCTTTTTCTCTCTCAACTGATTTTCATTATAAGGAAAAATCACAACACACAAATTAAAGACAATCTTATGATTTTGTAATATACATACACAGAGTGTATGTCCCAGGAGCAGACACGGTCAGGGGAGGGAGGTTTTTCTCCCAAAGGTGATTGATGTTTCTCCAATATAATTTGGATTTCCAGATAAACATTTGTCATTCTGCATGACACTTTCCAGTTGGTGGAGGAAAAAGCTGATGTAACATTCAGTTCTTGCACAACGCCCAGACTTGTTGTGAGTTTTCAAGGAAAGACATTCTTTATTTTATTTTATTTGTTTACTTTAGAGACACTTGTAGCACTGTCTCTTACTGCGTCCTGCCTTATTGGCAGACCTCTGATTAAGGAAGATTTTTGACAAGAACACAGATTGGAGAAGATAGAGTGAAGGCAAGAACATTAGGGTAGTACAGGCAGGTAGAGATGAGGACGCTGACAGTATGAGTGGAGATACAGGAGGATTAGAGAGGATCTCTTTATCATCTTGACAAGATGTGAGTAGAGGAAGGAATAGTTAGGGAAGGAGAAAAATCAATGATTCTAAGATTTCTGGTGATTGGAAGGATTACTATCAGCAGAAACAGAAGTTTGGAGGAGATACTTAGAATTGAAATACTAGAATGTTTAAATACTTTGTTGTTCTTCAGTTGTATCTGGTTCTTTGTGACCCAGTAGACCACAGCATGTCAGGCCCTTCTATCTGCCACTGTGTCTCAGTCCATCCAAGTTGATATTTGTTGTTTATGTGACACTATCCATCTCGTCCTTTGTTGTCCTCTTTGCCTTTTGCCTTCAATCTTTCCCAGCATCAAAGTCTTTTCCAGTGAGGCCCATCTCCTCATTGTGTGGCCAAAGTATCTAAACTTTAGCTTCAGCATTTAACCTTCCAATGAATAGCCTGAATTATTTAAATATTGACTGATTTGATTCTGCTGTCCAAAATACTCTCAAAACTCTTCTCCAGCACCACAGTTTCAAAGCATCAATTCTGTGCTGCTCCATTTTCCTCACAGTCCAGTTCTCACAGGCATACGTTGCTACTAGAAAATCCGCAGCTTTGACTATATGGACCTTTGTTGGCGAGGTGATGTCTTAGGTTTTTGTTGCTCTCCAGATTTGCCATAGCTTTCCAAGGAGCACTGTCTGCAGTGATGTTGTAGCCCAAAAATATAAAATCTGACACTGCTTCCATTTCTTTTCCCTCTATTTGTCATGAAGTGATGGGACCGGTTGCCAAGATATTTTTTTCTTGGATGTTAAGCTTCAAGCCAGTTTTTACATTCTCCTCTTTCCCTCTCATTAAGAGGCTTAATTTAACTTCACTTTCTGCCATTAGAGGGGATATCTACCTGCATATCTACACATCTCAGGATTATTGATATTTTTTCCTGGCAACTCATTCTGGCTCTTGATTCTTCCAGCCTGGCATTTCACACGAGGTACTCTGCATATAAGTTAAATAAATAAGGTGACAGTATGCAGCTTAGTCTTACTCCTTTTCCGATCTTAAACCAATCCGTTGTTCCACATGTGGCTCTGTTGCTTCTTGGCCTACATACGGCCTACATGCTTGTCTCCTCAGGAAACAAGTAAGACGATCCGGCATGCCCGTCTCTTTGAGAACTTGACACTTTTTGTTGTGGTCCACAACAAAAATCCACGAAGGCTTTAGTGTAGTCAATGAAGCAGAAGTAGATGTTTTTCTGGAACTCATTTCTCTTCTCCATAATTCAGTGAATGTCGGCAATTTGGTCTCTAGTTCCTCTCCTCTTTGAAAACAACCCTGCTCTTCTGGTAATCCTATTTACATGTTGCTGAAGCCTAGCTTGCAGAATCTTAATCATAACCTTGCTGGCAGGTGAAATGAGTACAATTGTATTGTAATTCCTTGGCATTATTGTATAGTATTGGCATTGCCCTGCTTTAGGATCAGGACATAAACTGATCTTTTCCAATCCAGTGGCTGTTGTTGTTTTCTCCAAATTTTCTGGTATATTGAATGCAGTATTTTCAAAGCATCACCTTTTAAGATTTTAAATAGCTCAGCTGGAATTCCATCACCTCCACTAGTCTTGTTAGCAGTGCTTCCTAAGGCCCACCTGACTCCATTCCCCAGGATGTCTGGCTCATAACCATACATTAGGTTACTGGCGATGTGAAGATCTTTTGGGTATAGTTATTTTGTGCTCAGACAGCTCTTCTTAATCTCTTCTGCTTTCATTAAGTTCCCACCATTTTTGTCTTTTATCATGCCCATTTTTACGTGAAACTTTGCCCTTAATATTTCTGCTTTTCTTGAAGAGATATTCTTTTCCATTCTGTTGTTTAATATTTTATTGGATTGCTCACTGATGAAATCAGTCTTACTTTCATACTGATCATCTGGTGATGTCCTTGTGTAGTTGCTTTTTGTGTTGTTGGAAAAAGTATTTGTTATGACCAGTGTGTTATCCATCCATTTAAGTTCACTGGCACCCAAGATGTCAATGTTTAATCTTTTCATCTCCTGTTTGACCACATCAAGCCTACCATGGTTCATAGATCTTACATTCCAGATTCCTAAGCAATATTGATTTTTACAGCATTGTACTATCCATGTGTCCCCAGTTTCATCTGCAGCTGAGTTCCTTTTTGGCTTTGGTTCAGCCACTTCATTAGTACTGGAGCTACTTGCAGCTGTCCTCTACTCTTCCCTAGTGGCATATTGGACACTTTCTGACCTGAGTGGCTCATCTTCTGATGCCATCTCTTATCACTGTCTGTGGGATTTTCCTGGCAAAGATACTGTAGTGGATTACCCACTATCAGAGTTCTCTGCTATGACCTGTCTGTCTTGGGTGACCTGGCATGGCATATAGCTGTTTCACTGAGCTATGTAAAACCCTCTGCCATGACAAGGCAGTGATCTAGGGTGTGGCTTAAATACTTTAGGGACTGTATTTCCTCTGTATGGGGCACTCCCTCTGTAAACCCATATCATAGGCTTTGAGAATTGAAGGTTAACCTCTTTGATATGAAGGATCTGAGTAGGAATTTTGTGGCAGGTGTCACTATTATCAAGTAAGATAAAATTTGTGTAAGTGGATTTTATAGCAGTTCCTTATTTAGATTTAGTTTTGATTGCAAAATAAATGACCTTATTTAAGCCTCTCATCAACCATGCAAGATGATTAATGCAATTATGAGTGCCATTTTATAGATGAGGAAACTCAGAATTAGAGGGGAAGGGACTTGACCAGGGTTACATAAATGCTAAAACAGAGAACTGATCCCAATGCCTTTCAGTAAAAGTATAATATTCTGATAAGATGTGGAACAAAATAGTCAAGAAAACTTACCTCATAAAAAGGCATTTGAATACATTTGGCTTCTATAATTAACTAGTTATCAAGATATAAAGAGAAATGCTAACTAGGATTGCTTTAATCAACCTCAGGAGGTAACTAGGTGGTTTAGTGGATAGAGGGCTGGGCCTGGAGTCAGGAAGACCTTAGTTCAAATCTGGCTTGACACTTACTAGCTATGTGACCCTGGGCAAGTCACTTAATCTCTATCCATTGGAGAAGGAAATAGCAAGCCATTACAGTCTTTGCAAAGAAAATCCCACGGATGGGGTCACAGTTGGGACATAACTGACTGAATTAACCATAACTTTTTCTCAATATGTCATTTCTAGAAACTCAAGATATTCCTTTCCCCTCTGCCTAACTCATTTGTGCTTTTAAGCACAAATTTCCTTCTAAGAAAAGAAATCTTTAGTAATATTCCTTTCCTTACAGAATTTACAACAGGAATGATTTTACCAACAAAAACTACACCTACTCAGGAACTGACTGCAAAACGAAAACTGAGTGAACGTACTTTTCAGGTATACAGTTTGTTTGCTGCTGGGTGGAGGTGTGTGACTATAAGAATGCTTTGGGGTATGATTGATAGGGAAGGCCAGAAATGTGAATGGGACATCTAACCCATTTTTTCATTAATAGCCTTCCTTAAACACTATTTCTTTTACATACTGGTTACCACATTGTTAAGGAAATCGTAGGCTGGTCTTTTATCTGTAGATGCACAAGCTGGGGATGAGTACCAGTGTATTTGAATTTCCACACCAGGAGTCAGTCTGTCCACATAGAACTAGAAATCACTAATGCCATCTAAAAAGTCAGCGTTCTGTAGATAGTTGAAAGGGACCAGGTGTATTTAGGTTATAACCTTTTTATACCAAATCAGGAGAGAGCTACCTCTCTTAATGACCTTCTTGATAGGTAAATTTGAAATTGGCTTTCTAGGTTCCCAGGTCAGGGGGCAAAGTCCAAACCTTACCTTTAGTGCCATTTGCCATTACATGCACATATTACAGATGCCTAGAAAAGGCTTTAATTTATGACTAAACAAACATAATTATAAGAAGGGTTCAAGTTGTGGGCTTTAAGTAGCCCACAAAGATAATTGGCAATTAAGAGATTAAATCCCTGACTCAGGAATCTTTACTAACAGATTTTAACCAGCTGAACAAACAAGCAAAGGGTGGGGGGGTAGATAATAGACCAGTCTACTGGTATCTTCATTAATTGTCCTTTGGGGCTTTTTTTGTGCTTGGGCTTCAGGATTCAGTATCTCCAATGGCTCTGGAAGCAGTAGGTGTGAGGATTCCAACAGTGACAATACAGATGAGAGAAATGTTTGACACAGCAGTAGAACAGCTGTATAGCATCTTCACCACTAAGGATGTAAGTGTCCCTGAACACCAAATTTTTGAGCCAAGAAAACGAACTGCCTTTTGGTTGTGTACCTAAAAGGCCATAATAAGACTAGGTTTCTTCTAACTTAAGGGATGTAGGGACAGCTTCTCATTAACTTCAAAGAAGAAATAGGCATTTTAAGTCATAATCAGTTGAAGCATTTCTTCAACTATTTATTTGGGGAAAGTGTTTTAAGAAAAAAATGAAGATATTACTAATTTTTAGACTTGTGATTATTCTGCCCATGACTTTGTCTATGTTAAAAACTAAACTGACAGCCTAAGATGTGTCCTGCAATCTTCTCTCATTATAAGGTGTTATAAGCCTTGACTTAATCTAAGACTTTCATATATTAGAACAACCCCAAGGCTTTTTGTGTATGTCTTGTTTGTTTAGCTGGTGCAAAAGTTTTCTAAATCTTCTGCTGTGATAAAAGCTGAAAAAGGAGGGAAATTCCAGATGTTTGATGGGAATGTTACTGGTGAATACCTAGAACTGGTAAGTTCAAACTTAAGTTCCAACTAGAGAAACTGTTTTGTTTGGAGTTGTTTCTCCCAGTGGTATTAAGCTTCTCATCTCCCTCCAAAGTCCCTTTTCTCTCTTTTTTTCCCCCCATCTGAATAGTTTTAATTTCTTCATCTGAAAACTGCCTGTTCATATTCTTTGATCATTTATTGTTTTTTTTTAATTTTAATTTTTAGTTTACAACATTCATTTCCACAAGATTTTGAGTTACAAATTTTCTCCCCATCTTTCCCCTACCCACCAGCGATCCCACTGAATACCCCCTCCCCCAACTTGCTCTCTCCTATATCCCCTTTCCTCCTTTAAGACACAGATTAAGCACCATTTTCTACATGAGACTTTTACTGATACCAACAGCTAAACTACCTTGTATTTTAATTACTTTCATATATGTACTTACATATAAAAATATCAATTTAATATATGTAAACAATTATAAATATAAAAATATATAAACAATTTAATATATATAAAAATAACATATTAATTTAATTACTTTGTATGTATTTATATTTAATTACACATACCCACACACCTGTACCACCCCTGCTCCATACAAATGTAAACTCCTAACAAGTTGCTGTGCTTGTGGGGACACTTGTGCTAGTACAGTGCTTGGCCCCTAACAGGTTCTTAACCAATGCTTGTTGACTGATATGGCTCCCCTTCTTCTACCCCCCCTTATCTAATGGAGTTCATATACCTCATAAATGAAAACATTGTGTTAAAAATCAGGTTGGGACATAGACCCCATATCAATTTATTAAATCCCTGTACAGTTTCTGTGAATGCTTAGATTTATTTTGCTTTTGTTTTCAAACTAGTAATTAAAGAACTCTAGACAAATAAAACATTGAACTTTGAAATTTCTCTTATTTTGAGTGGGTGGCTCTCAGGAAAGGGATACTTGTGGCTATACTGTCAACTATATTGGCTCTTACCTTTGTCCTTGACATGGTGCTTTAAAAAAATTGTTAGCATGCTCTAATAATGCGGTTAATGATCAAGACTGTACCTAGGATTTTTTTTCTTAATTCTTACAGTCTTGATGATTTTTGGTGAAGTCTTGGAAATAAGTTCAGGGGAATTTTTCTTTACATGTTTTCAGTTATCCAATAAAAGGATTGTTATGAAGTGGCGATGTAAGAGCTGGCCAGAGGGTAAGTAGTTCTTGCCTTTGCGTTAGCCTAATTTTAACAAGCAGAATCTGTAATAAAACAAAAGGCCTCTCCTGAACCTGCCAAAGTAGCTCATTTAAATAATGCTTTAAGGTTTACAAAGCACTTTTCTATGGCAACACTGAAATGGGTATAACCCCCAATACCCAAATATTACCCCCCACTTTGTAGATGGAGATGATCATGTTCCAGTAGTTCTTTAGTTTTGAGTAGAGGTCCTGCCATGTCTTACTTCCTCCACTTCTAGCCTCCTATCCTAGTCTCTTAAACATAAGAAATCTTAGGAACTTACCTCAGATGTTTCCAGGAGCTACAAGCCAAGTATAAAATATACTCTTGCTTTCACCAAGCCCATATTTATTTATCACAATACACTGAACCTAGCAGTTGTTATCAAATGAGATTTTTCTTTTTGAAAAAACAATATACTTTCTATTCTGTTTTCAGAACATTATGCAACCGTTGCACTGAATTTTGTGCCTGTAGTAGGACAAACAGAGTTACAGCTAAACTGCAAAGGAGTTCCACTTTGTAAAGAAGAAAGTACAAGACAGTGCTGGGAGAAGCAGCATTTTGAAGAAATAAAGAGGTTTACTGTAGCTTTTGGCAACCCTGAATAGTTGAACTAGCTAGAAGACATTTTATAAGGGTATAACGCTTTTTTATAAGTGGAAAAAAGGTTCATTCTTCACTAAACCTCTTCCCCCTCCCCTTTTTAAAAAAAATACAAAACCCTTAATTTATTTTGTGCTAGCAAAAATTCCATCACTATATACATAATTTTAAGTATTATTTATTGATCTCCACTGTGAAGAAGATTATGGATCTAGAGCTAAAAGCTGTGAAATAAGTCATTTCGTCTAATTACCTTAGCTATTAAACTCTGGGACTGGACTGTGGCAGTTCTGAGTAGTCTAGGTTTCCTAATATAAAACCTGGGCCATTAGCTTGAACCCATAATGTAGTGAAAATCAAATTTTTTTGTTTTTTTCTCAGGGAGTCTGGGGTAGTGATAGTCTTGAGGGGTGGTAATTCGGTGTAGTACAGGGCATATTTCAACCAGAGCAAGACTAACCTGAGTGAGGCACTTGCTCTTCTAAATTCTCTGGCCCAATTGCCCCCTCAGCATAGGCAAGAACATGTGATTCTGGGTGGTGATGGGAACACTTGGTCTAAAGTGGGCAGCCCTATAGAGAAGGGGGCAACAACTCCACTTATTTAGCAGCCTTGAAAGGATCTGAGAACGAAAAGGCTTGCTTTTTAAATCTAATTTTCTACCTTTAAAACAATTAAATGAAACAAAGTGGGTTCCCCTCCTTTCCCTCCCTAGTTCCCCTGACCCAGTTTATTTACCTGAAAAATCTGAAGACTGAAGCAACTTAAGTAAACAAATGAAAAGTCATCACAATCAGTTTAATGAAGTGCACAGAATAGCATCGGTCATGTCAATAAAAATAAAACAATTATTTTTACATCAAGTGTGCTTTATTTCCTCCACAGGTATTCTGTTAAATAAAGCACCATATATATACTGCCAGGCCACAGCTAAAGAGGATTCTTTACAGAATCAAATTTCTTGTGGTTGTTTCGTATACAAGTAAACTTAATTTTGATAATAAGAACCACAGCGATCTGAGGCAATCTGCCTCTATTATAAGGTACAAAACTGGCACAGAGGACACCATATTATACACAGTAAAAATGCCATAAGTTTAAATTACATTGTACAGGGCCATGAAACCCTGTTCTCCCAGACAGCCATATTAAATGAAAGCCACTACAGTGAACTCTTAATTACATAAAACATATCCATTATCTGATTGCCCTTAAGAAAAGTGTACTGGAGATGCAAAATTTCTCATCTGGAGTTCTGCCTGACCAAGAATTAAGCCTATAAATCTATCTTGCCATTCAAGCAGAGAGCACTGGACAAACTGAAGCACAAAACAGAAATAAGCAAAACTTATACAAACAGCATCTTGGAAAAAAAGACTTAAAAGCAGACATGCTACATCTAATGTCAAGAAGCAGCTTGGTTTCCTTTGCCAGCTATCCTTGTGACCACAAGAATCGTAGATTCAATGGTCCTACACAGGGTGTCTAAAATGTCATGTTGCTGCATGTGACTAAAGAGTCCTCTGGAATGGCCACAACTGAGTGATAAACTAGTTTCAGGATCCTGGGAGGATAAAGCTTGGCCATCACAGTTTCTTAAATCAGTTAAGTCAGACAAAACTGCAGAAATTGATGTAGAAGGGAACTCGGGTTCCTCCTCAGTTATGTTAGAATCCTTGGAACTCTGGGGATCTTTAAACTCTCTACAGACTTCTTCAAACTTGCCGCTGCTGGACTGATCTTCCATACGCTGTGACCTCGTATTCACAATGTCTTCGGAAAATGAAGATGGGACTTCCATTCTGTACTCTTTGACAGAACTGTTTTCAGGGGAGGGAGGATCTTGCTCAGTGCCTGGATCAATAATTGAAGAGTCTCTTGTCTCATTATCTGAAGTGCTAGTTGGAGTCAATACCTCCCTTGGTTCAGTTTTCATGTCACTAATGCAGCTGTCGACAGTATGTTCCTCATCACTGCTAACACGCCTTCTTTTAACAGGGGTTGCCTCTTCATCATCTGTGAAAGAAAACATCTGGACTGAAATGTTTCATTTCCTAACATAAATCATTAAACTAAGCTGAGGGTAAAAAAAAAATCAAGGTTGTTTTTACAAGATTAATAGACTATTTTCTGACTTGTATCTGAGAAGGAACAAATCAAAGTTTCATATCTTAGTTCAAAGGTTTTTAATTTTATTGTCATGGACACTACATTCTACTGATACAGACTGCAAGCCCTTAAGATATGCAGATGATCTTCAAGAGTTGTCTCTCCTCACTATAAATATGTCCATAAAGGTCCACATTTATACCTTTTCTGGCTTGAGAGTCAGACTTCCCAGAGCTGGGAATAGCTTTCAAGAACCCAAGATCGTCTGCCTCCTCTCCTGCCCTTGCAAAGCATTTGGAGGAAAACTTTAGAGAAGGTCATTTTTGGCTCAACTATGTGTATGTGTTTAAAAACAAAGGAAATCATATTATGAATAAGAACTTATACTTCAATTTAATAAGTGAGAATTAAAGGTTTTTTTTTTCATAATTTTTCATCCTTCCAAACAAGACAATAGAAATTCTATTCTTGTTTTGATTCTTACAGAAAGCAACTTGTTACCAAGGTGAAAATGATATGAATCTTATGGGGAAAAAAGTGACTATTTATTTCCTTTTAAGAATTTGTTAATTCAGAAGATAGGGAAAACTGAGAAGAGTCTGACATACGTCCTAGATTCAGAGAGATTTCAAAGGAGATTTCCTTTCATAGGAAAGGTAGGATCCGTGTATTAAGACTCTACAGGGCAAGTTAGCCCAGAAGAGATGGGAAACTCAAGAACACCACCCTAGTTTAAAAAAAAAAAAAAAAAAAAGGAAACAATTCCTATAAGGAAAAAAGTAAACATCTTAGGATGTGGTGGATACAGAAAAAACTCACCTACCAACTTAGATATAAAAAAAGATATGTAAAGAAAACAGAAGCAAGAGAAGGCAAAAGATGAATCCAAACATGTGGCCCAATTTTAGAAGGGTGTCAGGACTGATAAATTTCATAAATCAGCTTAGACTAGTGAAGAAAAATCTTAAGATCAACAAAAAGGGGATAGTAAAAATGAAAAAAAAAACCTATTATTCATGGAAACAGGAACAAAGAGGGATGATACTGCTGTTGGAACAGTTGGTACTGTGATAGCTGAAAGAGGGAAGACAGAACTATTCCATTTTCTTAGTTTTTATTTTCTCTGCCAAGGAGAATGACCTTTGAACTGGATAAATAGGGAAACAGTTACTGAGAGACTCTTGATGAATTCAAATCAATTGTCCAAGATAAACAACAGTATCTTTGGGTTCTCAAAGAACTGGTGGATTTGATTGCTGGGTCACTCTCAGTGATACCTGAAAGATCATGGAAGAGAGGTACTGTAGGAGAAAAGCACATTTTTAAAAAAAGGAACTATAGTCAGTGAGTCTAGGTTTAATTCCCTATAAAATTCTATGCCACATTATTAAAAAGATGGTTAGAGAATATCTAGAAAAGGCAGTGAAAATCATAAAGACTACAACCATAGACCACATGAGACTAATCTCATTTTGTTTTCTGACAACTGCTCAATTGGGAGATAATAGCAACGATACATTGTTTACTGGATTTTAGCAAAATGTTGATAAAATCTCATGCTATTCATGTGTAAAAGATGGACATATGTGGGCTAGATGATAGTACAGTTAGGATTTGGAACTGGTTAAATAGCCAGTCTCATCACTGGTTCAATGTCAAGTTGTTAGGAGGTCTCTAATATAGTGATTCAGGGATCTATTTAACACTTTTAAAAAATAATTAATTTGGATAATGGCATAAATGGCAAGCTTACCAAACTGGCAGATGACACAAGTCTAGCGGGGTGAGATAACACCCTGGATGAAAGAGTTAGAATTAAATAAGAGTTTAAGAGGCTACACCGGGCACTAAGCATGTTACAATTATTGTTTGTTTGATCCTCACAACCTTCATGGAAAGTAGCTGCTATTATGAGCCCCATTTTACAGATGAGGAAACTGAAGTAAATAGGTTAAGTGACTTGCCCAAGGTCACAGAGCTAGGAAATGTCTTGAGGTTGGATCTGAACCCCTATCTTTCCTGACTCCAGATCTGGAACTCTATCCACTGTATTACCTACAGTTTAACCTAATAAGATAAAATTTAAAAGGGAGGCATAAAGTCTTACAAGGAATAAACAAATCAACCACAAGTATAGAACAGAGCTGTGGTTTGCCATTGTTTCGTCTGAAAAAAGATCTGATGTTTTAGGAGTCTGCAAGTTCAAAATGAACAATGTGAAATGGAACCCAAAAGAGGCAGAGTTTTCAAGAATAATGGAGAGGACCGTATCACAGCATTGCTCTGGCCAGACCACAATCTCTGTTTTGGCTATCACAGTTTAAAAAAAAAAAAAAAAGATATTAATAAGCTAGAGCGTGTATAGAGCAGCAGCTCTCAACCTAGGGGTCGCGACCCCTTTAGGGATCAAATGACCCTTTCATAGACCCTTTCGCCCAAGATCACCAGAAGACATATATTTCCGATGGTCTAAGGAAACACCGCTCCTCTGTCTCCAGGTGGGTCCGCCTACATAAGAGCATTAAAGGGTCACAGCATTAGGAAGGTTGAGAACCACTGGCCTAGAGAAAAAGGCCTTTATGTTATGGCATAGGAGGCTTGATTCAAAGAACTAGAGATACTGAACTTGGAAAAGAGAGGGCTCAGTAAGGAAACGATAGCTGGATTCCAGTATTTGAAAGGCCTCCATGTGAAAGAAAGATTGCACCTGTTCTGCTAGATTTCAAAAGTTACAGTCACAAGCAATGAATGGGTACAAATTACAAAGAGACCAATTCTTGACTTCAGGAAAATCTTTCTAATGATTAGAACTATCTTAAAGAAGAATGGGGGCAGCTAGGTGGCACAGTGAATAGAGCACTGGCCCTGAGTCAGGAGAACCTGAGTTCAAATCCAGCCTCAGACACTTGACACACTTACTAGCTGTGTGAAATTGGGCAAGTCACTTAACCCCAATTGCCCTCCAAAAAGGGGGAAAAAAAAAATGGACTGGCTTTGGAGGTAATGAAAACTTAATAACCACTTATCCAATAATGTACTGGAAATCTCTTTTGGGTACTGGTTGAAAGAGATGGCCACTGAGATACGTTCCAACTAAATTCTGTGATTCTCATAACAATCTCAAAACAAATACTTTTAAATGATTTTTGTCCTAAGTCATAGAGCTAAGACCAGAATTCAGGTGTGACCCCAAACCCCTCCAAGCATCCTTTATACTATGGAACTCTCTATGAGTGACATAGTCTTCCCTCCCCACTCTATAGAACACAAGTTCAGTTTTATACATAACCAACCTTTAGTTTTCCTTTCTTTGGTTTCTTGTTCTTGGAGTGAATTTCTTTGTTGTTGACAAGTCCTGCACTTGCTTAAAAGCTCTTGAAGAGTTGGGATCAGAGCTGGGTTCAGTTGTTTGGGAGTGTGCACCGAAAGGAGCAAAGCAAGTGCCCGAAGGTCCTATAAAAATCCATGATAATATGAAAAAATTCTAAAAATAATTTTTTGGGGGTACATAAAATTTATAGTTCACTTAGAAATCTTCTCTTTCCTGGGTCCTCTGAGTATACTCTTAGTACTAAGCACCCAGACAATTACATATGGGGCCAGATCAGCTTACAGAGCTAACGAGTAAACTCTAGAAAGAAAAGCAAGTTAGCAAAAAGAAAACATAGGCCCACAGGAAGGCTTACTATTTCAAAATATAAACCAAGGGAATTTCACATTCTATTATGAGAAGACGATTGAGAAGTGCAAATGACTTATATGTGACTTAAATCTTTTATGTACAGCGGTGCATCTAAAATCAGAAAGTATTTCTTGTATATATTTCATGACCTGATCTCTAGGGGGTTTTAAAATATCCAGATTTTTCCTTCTATGCAGTCCTTTCCATCTCATAGGTTTCTCATCTTACTGATATTATTGCTGTTCAATGTTACCATGTTTTTCACACTGTTATATATTTCCCTGACAGAAAATTTACAGTTGATTATGGTTATGTCACTAAAAGAAAATAGCTGAACAAATCCTATGCTATTCAGTAATTTTTATTGTTTTCACAATGGATAGTACAACAATCAGATTAATCTGGTCAAAGATAGTCTTAGGCACTGATAGATCTAGAACAAAAGTTCTATATAATGTCCTCATTTCTAGGGAACAGAAACTAAGGACATTACTTGGTTGTTCTTTAACCCACTATATAAATAATATCCAGGTTCTAATGTTTCTTTAGTTAAAACTGTAGATCACAATAGCAACACAATATAAAGATATTTTAAAAGCTAAAACTCAAACATATTAGTCAATCTCAAGTGATTTTTTTTACATGAATGTGCTTTGTCTAAATCTTACCCCATTTAAGGAGGAACTTGCTTTGGAAATTTCAACACGGTTAGTGAAATCAGACTGTAAGCTCTGATACTGATTTATTAAGTTTGTAATAAGGGTGCTAATCAAATTGGCACAATTTGCTTCAGAAAACACTTGACCTTGAACCTGAAAAAGAACATAAATTTTTAAGTTTCTAAAGACTTACATTATGAAAATAAAATTGAATACTTAAGAAGGAATGAGCTTTAATAAAAAAAAAGTAAATCATACCTTTAAGAGGAAGTGGGTCAAGAATGTATAAACAAAGTTGTTATTAAGGAAGGTCCTTTCATCCATTAGGATACATTTAATATACTCTGCGAAAACGGGATCTTCACATAAAAGCTTAATGCAGTTTTTTGACATAGCAGACTAAAAACGGGGAAAAGAAGCATTGAAATAACTTGAAACCTTGACAGACATAAGAGTAATACATGAAAGGAAATTATTTAAAAGATTTGTTTGAAGTGAGGAATCACTTTGCAAGTGTTCCTCAAACAACTAATTGAAGTCTATAGGACTAACCAGGATATTTTACAAGTTACTCTTTTGGGGCAGCTAGGTGGAGCAGTCAATAAGGCACCGGCCTTGGAGTCAGAAGGACCTGAGTTCAAATCCAGTCTCAGACACTCTACCCGCCCCCTCCCCCAAACTAGCCGTGTGACCTTGGGCAAGTCACTTAACCCCAACTGCCCTCCAAACCCCCCCCCAAAACAAGTTATTCTTTTTTAAATATAGTGCCATTTTATAGAAAATGAAGTTTTCATTAAATAATAGAAATTAAACATATTTATTATCTTTGCAGTAAAATTAAAACACTTTTATTATTATGAAGTAGCTGGGGTGGGAGTAACAAGAATAAATTCAACTTGTGAAAGTTTAAATCATAAAATGTTTTTAAAGAGTAGTGGCTTCCTTTATTAAAAAAAAATCAACAGCACTAATCATACTACGGCTATAAAACATTATCCTCAGTGACCACTTTACAGATAAAGATTATTCATGGATCAGAATATCAATTATGTGCTTGTTCTTCAGGTGCTAACAAATTTATTCTCAAATAAGCATTCATTTTCCTACATACTCAATCTGTTTCTTTCCCTCTACTTCTCTCCACAAAATAGTACAAGGCTTATCTTCAACCAATCTCTTCTTCGTAAATATCTTATCCTCAATTTAGCCAGTTTAGATGAATGAGGTTTTACTCTAGTTTAATGCTCACATTTTTATGTAAACAAAGTTTTTGAACACCAATAGTTTTGACTTAATTCTTTAAGCTTATGGTTGTTGTCTATTAGTTACAGCCATAAAATTAAATAAAGCCAAAAGTAAGCCAATGTCTGTTGAAGGATAGGCAATACTTATTATACATAAGCAAAGATATCTTTTAATGACTGAATTTTGAAGTGTGTAAATGCTATTTTAATCAACAAAAATACAAATTCTCAGGAGTTTTTTTTGTCAATGCATTTATTTAAAGGATAGTAATAATACAACTACTAGGTTTTGAGTTTTAAGAAATTTTCTAATGTTAAAAATGGATCTAATGGGAACCAGTGAGATGAAAGTTTATATTTATACCTTAATTTGGCTATACAGGGAAGAAAACTGAACAGGAACATCATAGATTTAGAGCTAGAAGGGCCTAATTAGCAGCAGCTGATACTTGTGAAATACTTTCAATATATTCTTTCCCTTGATCCTCACCATCACCTTGTAAAGTACTAGAGATCTTTTTGCAAAAGAGACAGAGGGGTCACAGAGATCAGGTCACAGAAGCTTGCCCATATGTGTCTGAGGCCAGATTTGAACTCAGGAAGATGAGTCTTCCTAACTGCAAGCCTGGCACTCTATCCACGGTGCCACTTAGCGACTTTAGAAATCAACTAGTCCAGGGATTATTAACCTGGAGTCTGTGATCTAATTTTTTAAATAGTTTGACAACTGCATTTCCATAATTAGTTTCCTTTGTAATCAATCCTATTTGTTTTAGGCATTTAAAAAGATTGAGAAAGAGTCCAGATTGCCAAAGAAGACTATGACACACACAAAAAAGGTTAGGAATCTTTGATCTTGGATCCAATTCCCTCATTTTACAGGTGAGGAAACTATGGCCAAAAGAGAGAGGGTAAAGGTGTACAGAAAACTTTTCACTATACCATTCTGGGTAGATTCCCATAGTATAACTCAATAGTAAAGGATATGTAATCTTTACCGCAAATTCAATTTCTAAGGTTAGGGAAAAAATAATCTCCTCCTTCAACTTCCAATTCAGATGGCTTATAGGACTCTGTAGGTCTAGAAGGGTTTTAGAAATCTCCAGTGGTTTGGCACTGCTGTTGGGTGCGGTAGGAGGTGAGAAATTGCAAAGGCAGAGGGGGCTTACAGAATGCTGGCAAATTTTTTTTACTCCCTAAAATAGATCAGGTAATATAAAATGTAGAAATAGCAAGCAGACAGAAAAGAGACATTCAATTAGAAAAGCAATTACCTTAAAGAGGATGAAAGAAATTCAGGAAAAACAAAACAAAGAACTAATCCACTGCTGAACAGACATCCCATTTCAGGAATCAACCCACAAATCAATCAACAAATATTTATTGAGTGGTTACTAAGTGCAAGGCACTATGCTTTTAGACCATAAAATTTCTAAATATAAGAAAAATAACTGAAGCGAAGTATATTGCTTTCTCAAGATCCAAAATAAAACTGCCACATACAAAGTCTTAAAAAAAAATGTTTTTTTTAAAGTTTTTTTCTTAAGGAAGAAAAACCTTGGCGGCCAAAAAAGCTAAAGGAAGGAAATGAAAGGATTTTCCTCATTAGAGAAAAAAGTCAGTATTTTATACCCCAGGATACTAGGTTTATTCCACCTCATAACAACAGATGCTGAGCATAGCTATTTCCCTTCCCCAAGCAAGAAGAAACCAGTCATTCTTCCCAAGGCACTTAACAGAGTAGGCAAGTTTCTGTCTACTTAGATTCACTTTTTCTGTTCTCTTGACTTCATGAGTTTTTCTTCCAAGGGATAAGAGTCTGGTGCTGAAGAGTCTGGTGCTGCTAGTATCACAGAGAACAAGGAGGGCTGGATAGGGTACAGTGGAAAAAGAAATTAAATATATCCTTTTCTCAATACATTTCTGCTTCGGACTTTTTCTCAGGGCTACCTTTCAGCTTCTGGGCCACAGTAATGAGAAATTCAACACAAAATACTTGTTACAAATTCCTTCCTATTATGCAAATACAGTAGAGGGCTAGGAAAGTCCAATGGAAAATAGTTGCCCTATGTTGAATAAATAGTTAATATTTCTGTTTTATTTACCTATCAATATTCCAAACTTTACCAATTTCTAGTCAGTTTAGCTATCTACTAGGTGTTCCTAAAATTGTAGGTTATCGGATTAGAGGAGCTGAATGATCTGAAACTCATTTTCTTTACCTGAGTCTGGCATAGCTCAGTCCAAAGTTTGGGGAAGAGTGCAAGATGAAGTGGCAAACCTTCATAGGCAACTAGGACACCTAATATTTGAAAAGAAATCAGAAGAGGTTACAATTATAAATTATACTAAATGATGTACTGAACTTGCATTATCAATATCATAGCTAATTTTGTTTTATAACTATGCATATTCCCTGTATCTATAAATAAAGTACTTAAAGGGGAGCAGAATTCATTCCAGCATTTTCATTACTGAAAGAATTATATTTCTTTGATGTTTTTTGTGTTTGAGGATTAATCAGGAGTAACATGAAAGATGGTGCTGTGATTTAGTCTTTCAGAGCTTTCCTTTCCTCTTTTACTATATGTCTTCAAAGACAGAAAAATTGTCTCAGTCAGCTGTTACATAAAGTGACAACTCTAGCACCACTCAGTCTTCATAAAGTTTCTGGCCTTGCCTCAGGTTCCATCATGGATCTACATCAAGTCCTGCCAATTTTCCCTTCTGTCTCCTGGAATAACAGAACTGACTGCAGTAGATATCAAGTAATATTTAAGGGGAAATTTCCTCCTCCTTCATATGACCTGGTGAGGAAGAGAATCACACTCTGCTTTTTAAGGGGAGAAGCAAGTTCTTCCCTCTTATAGACAAGAAAACTCAGCCCAAATGGTATAAATACATGAAGGTCATGGGAACTAGAATCAAGCCTTCCAGATCTCCATTGTACCACACTGCTCTCTATTACCTTGAACATTTTAATCACTATCTTAAAGAAAAGGATGGGAATGGAATGCCTTTTCTTTCCCTGCGGATTCTTTGTCTAACTCAGGGAATTAGACGAATTAAGAAGTTCTTTCTCTTATGACAGAAAAAAGGCTAAAGTTATAACAATCTTTAAGTATCTCTTTAAGGTTTACAAAAAAGATTTACATGTATTATCTCAATTGATCTAGAGTCCTACCCTGTGGAACTTCTTGTTTCAATAACTGAACTCCTGGTTCAGTTCAAAAGGAAGGGAGGCCAATCAACAAATCTCCTAAAAAAACAACTCTGACCAGTAGTCCCCAAACACCTAAATCCAAATGACCAGAAATAATTACCAGGGGGATATCACCGCATTCTAAGCCTTTAATTACATCACGTAAAAGATTCATGGGCTTTGTAGTTCTCTATGCCATCCAGAAGCAACTAAATGTTCCAATATGACCTTTTAGAAATGACTCGGGAAGAAATGAATACTTCTTTAAGACATATAATACCAGAAAATGCCAGGAACTGAAGTATGGAAATGGCCATGGATACTAATTCTTGTGTCTAGGTTTGGGTACATATGGTCTTACTGTTAAGCAGAAGCATGAAAGTGTCCCCACCATCTGAGGGGAAACAGGTTTGAAGAAGAATATGAAACCATCTTAGAAAAGATAAACCTCATGGCTTTCCTAGGATGCTGAAGGCTTTTCTGGGAAAGTGTATATACGTTTTTTGTAAAAAGATATATATATATGGAAAGGGGGGGGGAGAAAGAGAAACTAGAGTTGAAGGAACAAGGACTTCTAGCCTCAGTCTTTAAATTTCTACACTGATGGTTCAACTGGTATAAGACCTCCATTAACGGATGTTTTAGGTTCCTCCTATGAACTTAGTAAATGTTCTTACTGAATTGATCTGATCCCTCCCTTCCCTCCAAAACAGGGAGGCATTCATTTGCAGTCCGGCGTGTGGTCCTCAGACACACAAGTCTGTCACTGGGTCCAAGATTACAATGGCACAGAATCCAGGGTCATTTCCACAGCATGATGAAGAATCAAAGTTGAATTTTAACAGAGGCTCCCCATTTGACAAAAGCCAGAAGCTATGCTTTTCCTACCTACCCCCATTGACAAGCTGGGTGTCCCTAGATACATATACATACTCATACAGGAATAATTCATCAGACTAAGAGCTCTCTATATATACATACACCAACCACTACCTTTAATCCCTTTCATTTTTGTGCCACAAAAAATCTGGAGGCCGTTGAGACATAAAATCTTCTTAATGTGCAGTCAAACCATATAACACAACAAAATTTATGGTAGTTTAGTCTCTTTTCTCGGAATCTACCAAAACAAAACCAGCAATACAGAAGGCCTCTTCTCTTAAGTCTTAAAGAACATTTGAACTTAGCATTCTCATTATTGAGAGGACATATTCCTCTACAACTGTTTACACTCAAAGTTATACTAGACATTGTGAGACAAATTAGCATTTTGGTTTGTTCCTGGGATCAATGGATTAGCAATAGCTAAAGTAATTCCACCGATGAGGACTGTATGTTTTTCCTTATACAGATGACTGCTTAATATAAGCAAGAGGAGGCAGGATTACATATTGACTTCAACTACTAGGTGGAGTTACCTAACTTAGAGGCAATGAGACTCAGCCAGACTGAGTCACTGGTTTAGATTTCATCCCTATATACTTCATCTTATATATCATGGTATCCATACTAGATGCTATTCCCCATAATGTGACCTAGATAGTAAGCTCTCTGAAATAAGAGCAATACATTCTCTGCTAAAGACAAAGTCCCTCATTCTATCAGACAAGGTGGCCAAGATCATCAGTGCTCAAAGAGACATTAATTTCTTTGTTTCCCTTCTACTATGAGACCTCTCAAATCTAATGCTGGGTACTCAGAAAATATTCTGAAAACAGGATATAACATTTAGAACAAGTAGACAATGGGATAGTAGATTCCTGAAGTTATTAGATGACCTATGCAGAGAGTCCCAGAATCTGAGGATTGGTATAAAGTTGCTTCTGGAAACATTGGCTACTCATGACAGATTTTTCTGATTTGAGGTAATTATAAGCATCCTGCCTGAAAGGTCCTTCAAATAAAATTATTAACAATATACTCAGACCTGTCAAGCCTTGGATTATATGGTATTTTCATACCTATAGAAAAAACTATACCCTCTTGCTCTGGTCAAATTTATCATCCTGAATTAAAGATTCTTTTTGCTTCTGGAGGTGGAATATTTTATTGGATGTTTATGTACCCATCACCAGAAAGGTATCCACAAATATGGAGGTGTTTTGCATGTGAGTGCATGTCTTTAGACATTAACTCATTTGACTAGGATGGTCCTAATGTCCTTAAAAATCTTGTTTGATGGATTATCTAAACTCAGGGCCCAACTAATCAAAGTCATCCCACTACCACTTCAACTTCAGCATTCTATAATGTAGGGAAAACTGCTACCAAATTCTTGCATGTTGAAGGGGCTCCTCTCAAATTAAAAATCTCCACCAGCTCTCCCAAGAAAGCCATTAGTGTGAACCTTAGCCCTCTTCTAGTATCAACTGCTTTGGTCAGAGAGGGTATCCAACTTAAAGTTTTATTCAAACCTCCACAATTAAATGAATTTTTAGGTATACATTTAGAAAGGTTCAAGGCTGCTAGGCAATGTTAACAGGCATTTGTGACTTTTGGTATAAAGTCTATGGGTAAATTTTATTTCTAAGAACCAGTCTAACTGGCTGACAGGACTGCATTTCATCTTAGGATCATGTGAGCTAATTCAACCCCCTCATTTATAGACTAGGAAACTATTCTATAAATAAATGGTTGGCCCAAAGTCACATAGGTTCTAAGAGGCAATTAGAATTTGAAATCACATTCTCTGAATCTAAGTATAAAATTAATTCTACTGTCCTGCACTTCTTTTGACATAAGCAGATTGATCTGTTTCCTTTCTTAAAGTTCATTTACTCAGAGACCAAGGCTACTGTTTCTAGATATTTCCCACTATCTTATCTGGACCTAGCCTACAACAGACTTTAAATTTGGCCTTACAGTCCTAGAAAGGCTATTCTCAGTTAAATTTCACTACCCAAACCTATAGTGCCCCACTTCTATTATCACCTAAATGTAACAGCTGATAGGGACAACCCATTCCATTTTGGGGAAACTATGATTTCTTACCAACCAGATAGTTTCTCCAGGAGTTACCATGTCTGCTGAGCAGATCACACAAGTGGGGAAGCTGTGGATATGACTAAGGGCTTTTAAAGATACCAAGTGCTGGGGGAATAGTCACCTAATAAAATGACTGGATGGAATAATATCTTTGAAAAAAATCTTACTAGCAATTACCTGGTGTCTTTTTTGTTTTCTTTTTTCATGCATGTTCTTCCATACTTGTATTTCTTCCAATTTACTACTTTCTGAATGATAAGAAATCTTCCAAATGGCTCTACTTTAATTTCACTCTAAGGAACCAATCCTACCTACTCTTGGTAATGATATCTTCAAGTCATAGCAAGACACTTACTATATTTCTCCGTCTACTTTCTCACCTACAAAAAATGGGGTTGGGGAGGTAACAGAGGAAAAGCTGTTTAAGTCTATTTAAAAGTTACTTATAAAACGGGCAGCTTTCTCTGTAATACTTAGCAGTGATGGGGCTAGTCTTAGACTCCTATGGACTGAGATGACTGGAAGAAGCTTAGGTCAGCTGTTTTACAAAGCTTTACTCCTTTTCTTAAAAGGTCAACTTTACGTAACCTTGAGAGTAACCTTAGGGAAGAACATGGAAAATAAAAATACTAAACTGGTGTTTTCTTAGCAAAAATGGAAAAATTTCCCCAAAATTATAATTGTAATTACTGTTTTTGTAAAAAAACAAAACAAAACAAAAAAATGGTTGGGATTTTTTTGTTTCTTGCTCCCCTTCCTGGATGACTTGGATTTTAAATCATTCAGTGGAATTTACAGCTCATCTTGCATACTTACTCAGCTTAACTAATGTTTCAGTAAATTTTTCACAGTTGATTGCAACTCGGCATAATAGATGGATGAATTGATGATAAGAAAAGAAGTAGTCTAGCAGCATACGATCATAAACGTCATCTTTGCCCTGAAGGTTAAAGATGATAAAACGGTTGCACTTAAATTGTATAATAAATGGAAGACAGTATGTGGCTAAAGTAACAAGTTCACTGATATTATTAATGATATAAATTATAACTTGGTAAAAATCCCCGAATTCCACTGACACTGTGTTAAGACATTAGTTCTAGTTTATTTTCAGTGAGCAATCAGTGTGGCCTTATAATTTACAAGTACCTATTCTTTCCTATATACTGAATATTAAGTAAAATTTATTTATGGTTGCTAAATCTGTTGCTTTAGTTACCTATGTATAAAAATCAACAGAAGAATTCAATTAACTTTTTGAAGAGTTATTTACATATATTTATATGGCAGCCACTATTCAATTCATAAACTAGATCCCATAACATCTTCTCTATCATAGCTAGACTCCAAAGATAAAAGGGTTTGTAAGCATGGGTATGTAGAGGTGGAGGAAGAAAAATTAAATAACAAGTAGAATTGGGTAGGAAGAGAAGCATGTATGGAATATGTTTAGATCCTCTATCTGTTTTAACCTTCAGTATATATATATAAAATATGTCTTGAAGGCAGGGACCAGTAAAAGAGTAATAATAGTGATTCTATTAATTGACCATATTAAATTCTTCTCAGGCCACTAGGATATCATTTAGTATACAGTGACATAAGTTAATTGCTGAAAAGGTTGTTTATTGAGAAAGGTGATAATAACCTGCTTAATATTTTGGGCTTAAGAACCACAGCCCACAATCATAGTTGAGCTATGGATGACACATGAAGCATGCTAAAAATTTTTCTTCTACTTTCAAAACCAACCACTTACGTGCACTTACTTACTTACTTACTTCATAGCACTAAAAGGAAAACAATGTAAATATATGTTATTTACTTAAAATGCACAAAAATGAACATTTCAGCCTAACGTATGCCCATTTAAGCCAGAGACCGCTGTGTTGCTTATCTCTGGATACTCTGCAGTGCCCAGCACAGTGCCTTGTACATAGTAGGAGCTCAATAAATATTCGTTCAATTGAAATGATGCTTCCAAAGTGAACAATGTAAAAACTCTTGATCTAGAACACCACATTTTTCCTACATTTCAACATACCTTGCTGGTTTCCACCATTGTGGGCAAGAGGCACATATTGAGTTCAGGACGTGGTGGACGGATATTGCTTTTCCCTCCCATTAGTTTGAGATTTTCTCGACACGGGAAATAAGGTCCAAGGGACACTATGATAAAAGGAACAAAAAAGGATATATAGAAAATATGAAACTTACTAGTTTTTAGTGTCCAAAAAGATCAAATATCAAACAGCAGGATATCATGCTACATATGTACATACTTGGGATATTACTGTGGTGATATGTGCAATGGTTGTGCTGTAGAAATGGAACTAGAGTATGCAGGAAATCATGAGGACTCAGAAGAACAAGTTCCTTAAGGACATCTGAAAATAAAAATTCATTTTGGGCATTATAAAGTCACCTAAGTTTTTAGTTGTCGTCAATTTATGAATTACCAACCTAGATTAATAACTAAAGAAGTCAAAGACAATGGGAAAAGAAACTATTCATTGCGGCTATTGGGAGAAACCTTTTTGGGGGTACAATAAAGTCCTGGATTAGCATAACTGTTAGGCACAACAAAAGCTAACACTAACCGTTTCTTTGTACCTACCTCTATTGCTTCTACTCTGGTCAAACAATAAGTCTCAAATAGTAAATTATAATAAGAAAAACATCTAAAACATGGTAATGAGATGTGGGGCTTTAAGTCAGGCACCTCAGGTTTGGGAAATAAATCTTATGCAGAAATGTTTTTAAAACTAAGAGATAATCCTAATCTCTTCTTGTGTTTTAGGATTCTAGCTGGGTTGGACAACTTCCAAAAAACAGTCTGAATAAATCTCATGATGCCAGGCAGAGTATGTTGGGGTGTGGGGCTACTGTTGTCTTTTACTGCCATTGAAAGCATGTGAAAATGACAGGATATTCCAGAAGACTGTGGGCAAGAGTCTTTTAGGAAAATCTGTCCACAATATAGACAATGTTCAAGGTCAAATGACTTAGTGACTGAGAAAACATTAGAATTTAAAGTTCCCAGGTCAGTGGTCTTTTTAAATGCACAATAATACATTTTACAAGTGGTTAATAACTAAACTGAACTAATCTGATACTATCAGAAATACTGCTACATAAAAAGTAATGTACAAAGAAATATTCTCTTCACTGTTTTTAGAACACAGAGAAGTCCCTTTCAGGTAACTTACCTATGCATGCATTTCTAAGTTCTGGAGGACTATAAGAATTAAGCAGAGTTAAGAGCTTATGAGCAAATTCAATTCGTTCCTGCCACTGAATTAATGCTTGTTTCACATCTGTAAACACAAAATATACATCAAAATATCATGAAATACAAAACAATATAACTTTCTGACAATCTTTTTCTTTTGAAAATAAAATGCTAACATTGAACCTTTTCAAATAAATTCTAGGAACATCTTCTGAAAAGATATGCTTAATACTTTTATGAGATGTCTACGGCTGTCAAACTCAAAATTTAATGCATTTCTTTTAGTCCATGCTTTAGTGATGAATCTCATTAATCTTCTAGGAGATGTAATACTTAAGTTACATACATGGAAAAAAATAAAACTATTCTGATAGTGATTTTTCTTAGAGTCAGAAAAAAATCTATGCCAACTAGTAAATTAAACACAAGAGTTACCAATTGCTTATGACCTGTCAAAAAAAAAAAAAAAAAGTGGTATCCCCTTCCTGTGAGGAAGGAGAGGGCAAACAATACAAGGAGATAATTCTAACTTAATTCTTGGCTGACGTTACATGACATGACTGTGTCTTCTCTGTTCCCACTTCTTCTGGAAGTAGTGAAGCTCCATAAAGGCTAATCAATCTATATTCTTTCATTTATGAAATTAACTAAGTAAAAACAGACAATGATAACCAAACCTTTTCTCTGGAGATAAGGGCGTGTAGATTTCAGAACTGAAAGGAATATGGACAGAAGTTCTACTAAGTCTCCAGTCACATGGCATGCGGTAGCTTCATGATACATCATATGTAATGTGTTGAATGACTACAGAGAATGGAAAACAATGTCTTTATTTTTATAGTGCTATTATAGTTTATTTATCTTAGTAATACACAGAAGTACAATGCATTTTCTCTGAGGGGTACTCAGGAAAAAAATCAATATTCATATCTAATCCTGTTTATTTCATAGAATCAATGTTTCCTTTTTTTAAGGGACTACAATGGGGCAGAAAACAGTAGGGGAGCAATTAAAAAGAATGGTAAGTGGGATTTAACATTCTGGTAGCTGTGAAGAAGATGCAGACCAGGCTGCCCACAGTTCCCAAAATAAGAAAGTAGTGAGAAAGGTCTATAAAGGAAGGCATGTTTCCCTCCACTTAGTTAACTTTTAAACTCTGGCTTATTAGTTTTTGACTCTTAGTTTACTGTTTTTATATCTCATTTCTTTTTTTCTCTTTGTTCAAAGAGAAGTATCCTTCCGCTATAATCTCTGATGTTCCTAACCCACAGTTTTGATCTTCTATAATATAAAATGACTTTACATGCATTACAGGTAAGGTAAATCATTTAAACTCTTTGTATCTGTTACTCATCTATAAATGGAGCAATAATTATACCCAGTCTATTAACTATTAACTATTGTTCTAGGGGGAAAAAAATAGAATAATGAGATAAAAATCACTTCATAGGTATTCATAAACCTCAGGTCCTCCTGAGTCCAGGGCCGGTACTCTATTCACTGTGCCACCTAGCTGCCCCTCTATCTAATTAAAAAAAAAAAAATCAGGATTCACAGGTTAATCAGTTAAACAATTATTACCTAACATTATAAATTCTCCTATCAAAACACAAAACACTTATTTTCAAACAAGGAATGCCGATAATAACTCTGTTTTCAGTAAAATGTCATCTATATGCACACACATTCACACATATATGTATACCTCTGTCATCAGGATTAATCCTCGATTAAATATAACAAGAAGTCTATCTTCATCAGATTCTAATAGTATTCTGAAGGCACTGGAGGAATAGAAAAATATGTTTTAAAACTTCTTGAGACTTTTCATTTCTTTTAACTAAGTACTAAACTTACAATTTAAGATTACTTAGCTGGATTCTCCTCCTAGATTCATAAGGTTGACCTTAAGTAAATAGTCATTTTATTTCAAATTCCACACCTATAGAAAATTAATAACCTTTTGCAAGAACTGTATGAAGAAAGGAAGTCTGTCAAGTACTATGGAAAACAACTATAGAGGCAAAATAAAATTTATGTATAAGTTGTATCCCAAAAAGTTCCCTTGCAATTTTGAATTGATTTTCCTACAGGAACAAAATTAAATATGCTTCTTACTGCAACTCACCAAAACCTATTTAAACCATTTAGTATTTTACTTTAGATGACTAAAGTAACTAACAATTAATTTCTTAGTAACTAGAAATAGTATTACAGAATTAAACCATGAGTGTTTTTACAGGAAAAATATAGCTACAGAATCCAACCTGGATGTCAAGGAACGTATTCTTTGTTGAATATAGTCTTGGCAGCATGGTTAGAAATACTTCAACCTCCATATCCTTATGACCTCAGGCTGAGAACAGGGAGGTAGGTAGATGAGAAATCTGGAGTTCCAGGGAGATATATAGACTTATACAGAGGAGAGAAAATGAGTGCTGAGGAGCCAGGGGCTCTTGAAAGTGTAAATCCACAGGGACCCTTTTCAGGCATCCATTTTCCCATGTGCAAATCACAGGACTGGCCTCTGCTTGTTGCTTTTTTCCTTGCAACCACCTGCCTTTGATGGCTAGGGCAGCTCTTTCCTTAGCCCATTTGAGAAGAGAACAAAGTGTACCTCAGACTAAACACATAGTTCTTGAGGACATCTAAGGATTTTTGTAGTTAACAATGGTTAAAAAGAAATCCTTAATTACTGCTAATATTGATAAACAGATTTCAAATGCTATTGACAAAAGTATTTACAACAATAGTTGGTATTTGCATACTTAATACTGCTTATGTGTACTGCTAAATAAAGAGAAATGTAGCATTAATTCTCTTTTGAGGGGTAAAGTATTTAAAAGTCTAAAAATAATAATCATACATACTCAATTAACTGTTTAACTAGGCACTTGAGTGGTGGTAAGCCAGGCATACATAACACATAACACAATAACTTTAAGAAACTGTTCTGCTCACCACAGCCCAATTACCTTCACTCATTAAACAGAGGATTACTGAACTAAACATCTTTAATATAGGGCTTGTGGTTCAATACATAAGGTTCTATTCTAAATCAGAGATATATATATTTTTAAACTTTAGGCTGAGATTAAAAGGTTATCATAAATTTTTTCTTTAAAAAGCTCCTCAGCATGTATATACATCAAAGAATAAGGAAAGTAACACTGTTTGATGGGTCACATGAGACTAATCAAAGCACTTTGCTTCTTCCTTTTTAATTATTAAAATGTTAAGCCATTAACAATTATATGCTGGTCTTTATTCAACTGGGCTGAGATGCTGAATTTATAGATTCAAAGAACCTGAAAAGGCAAATGAGAGTAATAGTAAGTGAACCAGTCTTAAAAATCTGGGTTAAAATCCAGGGTCTGGGATCAAGAGCAAGAGGCTTTAATACCTCAATGCCCCCAAGCAACTATGTAAGCCTGTCAACTGGAGATTAATTGCCAGTCTGTATAACAGGAGAAAAATTTCCACATTCTACAGTGACTGTAGATTGATGAAACCACTGGTTTAGACTGAGGAAAAAAAATATATTAGAAACAAAGAATTTGGAGGACCAGAAGGGATATTAGGTACCATCAAATCCAACTTTCTTATTTCAGATACAACTAAGACAGTGGCTTGCCAAGGGGAGCAATAACCAGATCTTCAGTTTCCACATTCCTACCTGTAATGGTAATAGGGATTTGAAGATCTTCCCTTCCCCTTGTATAGGCAATCAAACAGGTACTTAGCACCTTGTTTCAAATTCATGACTGTATTAAGTTTTAAGATTTGGAATTTGCAAATCCCACAGTGGGAGGAACTTACTGATGTAATAGGAAGGGGCTGAACAGGGAGAAGTTAATACCATACATAAGGAAAAAAGCCTAAGCTAGAGAGCCAGAATTGCTGAGAGGATACTGACAGGATCCTGAGAACTTCTGAGAACTGCTACAAATTGAGAGCAGAATTTGAGAACCAAACTTGTGGTGGGAGAATCAAGAACTGAGAAGAGAATTAAGAAAAACTAAAGAAATGAGAAGAGAGGAGAACTGGGAGGAAGCATGGGCGTGGTGCCAGAATCTGTTTTGATGTTACTTTGTCAGATTCATCTTCTGATAGAGGACTTTGTTGCTGTTACAGAAGCCCTGAAAGAGGCTTTTCTTGTATGTTTATAGAAATCCTGGAGGAGGGTCCTGCTGATGTTTTCAGAGGTCCTGGGATTACACTGACGATTTCTGTTTATTTCTCAGACCTTGTTGTTGGGTCTATGTTGATTTCACTGGCAGAAAGTGAATAGATGAGGATGCTGGCAATGTGCATGAATATTACTGTGGCTGTGTTAAGCTTTGTTTTCCCAGGAACAGAAACTGTGAAGGACTTGAGGTGGCCTAGACACTGTGAGCTTCCATATGAAACAGGAACTACAAAAGGAGCTGGACAAGGAACTGAGAGCTGTCTGCCTTTGAACTCAGGTGAAAGTGGGGTAGATTTGGGCAGGAGCTAGGACCATGGAAGAGAAACAATGGAAGCCAAGAGTCTGCCTTGAGTCAAAATGAAAAGATCTTAACGCAAACTGAGATCATGATTTACTGTGTGCAGGGGTGGGAGGACTTTGTACTCTGTATCCTGTACTCTTCAAGATGATTGGAAACTAATCTCTAATTAAGAAGAAAGAATACTTTTTGACTGAGATTATGACAATGTAACCTAAGGGTAGAGAACTCTGACCTTTATACTTTGTGTCCATTAAGGAGACAAGCGTCCTTAAGGATGGTTGAATTAAGGACTTACTATATGACTGAGTTACTAAATGAATGTACTTTGTTTAATACTATGTGGCCACTTTGGTGAAAACTTTGTTTTCAAAACTATATGACATATAGTGAAAACTATATGTCATAACACTGTAAATGCTGTACTTTGATTTCTATGAATGTTTTACCTTAATTTACTGCTGAATAAATAGTTCATTATACTAAGTAATCAGAACCTTGAAGCTGTTCACAGCAGTAGTTCTCTGGAAAACTACCTGTGTTTGGCTTTACGCTACCTCCGTGTCTCTCATTTTCCTAATGTATTTGGCCCGAGAACTAATTTTTCAAGAGTATTTTTTCGTATTAACTTTCTTTTCATGTTGGAAATCTTTACACATTATTTTCTCCCACAAACAGAAGAAAAAACTACCAATCCATAGGAAATCAAGAAGTATTTCAAGAAAGTATATTATAACCTTATTGTCTAGAGAGTAAAAAAGTAGATTTTAATGAATTATTCTCAAATTAATTGTAAATATTTATACACATCTATCAAGGGGGACAATTAACATCTACTACACTCAAAAATATTACTATTTCTTAGGCCCATTATCAGAAAACAGTGGGATATGGGAGTAATAAATGATCTGCCAATATTTTTCTTAGGCTAGTAAATATAAATGGAACTAGCTATTAACTAAAGCCTTCAAAAAATTACTTGAGAAAAAAATTTTTATGCATATCACAGAATTCATTTGTTAGCCTTAGAAATCTAGTTTGAACATGAGCCACATATATTAAAGGGAATGAGTAAGATGGTTCTTTTTGAGGAGTTCGTTAACTTTTAAGTCTAAGACATTAACAAGAAATATAACATTTTTGTCATTCTTCTGTTTTATTACAAATTAAAACTTATTAGAATGCCTTGTATTTGAAAGAGAACCTGTTTCTCAAGTGACTAAATTACTTTCCTAAATATGTAAAATACTCTTAACTTTCTGAAAGACAAATATAATATGCTAATAATATAAACAAATGAAGGGAATTATCTTGATAAATATTTCATATTTAATTATAAATACTAAATATGATGTTTCAGGTAAAGGGAATGAATGAAATTATTCCTTTTTTTGGTGGGACATCAACTTCTAGGATATTAAACATTCTCAAGCTAAATTACTAATCTCTAAGAACTTGAAGGCATTACCCTCAATTACAAATTCTTATTAAATGAAGGACATGATCATTTTGGTTTCATTAAAAAAGGTTAAAAAAAAAAAACAACCTTATTAAAGTTGTCCAGCAGGAGCGGCCATCCAAGCAACGCAAGTAACAACTGATAGTTGTTTTCTTAAATTGTTTAATGTCTTCTAACTCCTCCTCTCTCATGTCTGGCCTCTGAGCTACAAACAATTGCATCAGGTTAAACAGTTCTTCCACTGCCTAAAAAGCGAAGGAGAAAGAGGCAAAAATTATACATACTATACTGACAGATGAAAATGAAAAAATTGGAACTGAATGAAAATAATATGAGCAAAAGTTATAAAATTGCAACTAAAAATTTGACAATGATTAGGTTTAACAGGGAATCTTGAAAAATGAGAAGCTAAAAGGCAATAACAATTTTATTTTTAAAACCTGTGAGACAAAAGAAAACTTTTTCTATAAATACCTACATTAAAATAAAATAAGATTTTACTCAAAGATTTTCATTAAAAAAAGTATAAAACCAAATTTTAAGAAACTTGAATATTAAAGACAGAGGAGAAATAAACAGATCAGAGAATTAGAGATATGTGAATTCTTAAACCTGAAATTAAACAAAAATAATTTAGCATAAAAGTTAAAGTACAGTTCATAAAATTATAAATGAAAAAGAAGCAAAAAGAAATCAAGAGTAATACAGCTATGTATAGTATATCTTAATATTTAACAAATTACAAAATTTAAAGGAAATGGAAAATTATACCAAAAATATAAATATTTGCTAAAACTGAAACCACAGGAAATTAAAAATTCTGACAGACTAATTCTCAAAGAAATAAGACAAACCATTAAAGAATTACCCCCACAAAACAATAACCTAACTTATAAACAAAATTATTTCAAGCTTCTCAAGAACAAATAACTCCTAAGTTAATAGAGATTATTCAAAAATATATACAAAGATGAAGTGTTATATAGGTAATACTTTTTATGGTGCAAATATGGTATAATTTTAAAATCAAGTAAAGGTAACACTAAAGAAATTACAGGCAAAATTTCCTAATAATAAAGATAAAAATCCTAAGATATAAGTAAACGATATGCAAATAATACAATAAAAAATTTACACCAAGTACTGTACTAGGTGTAATTTTTGGTTCAACATAAAAAAATGATATGAACAAAATGAAACAACAAAAAAACTTTTAAAAAATCTATATAGCTAGGTCAACAGATGGAGAAAAAATCTTGTGATAAAATCGAGCATTCACAGTATATACTTTAGAACAAAGGCTAATTTAAGATACAAACAAGCAATAGAAGTATTCTCACTAAAAGAGGCACAAATAAAGGATACCTATCTCACCATTTTCATTTAAAATAACAAATACAGTGACTGAAATAAGACAAGATTAATATTATAAAGGAAGAGAAGAAAACATCACTCTTTGATGAATAATCATAACTGGACATTTAGAAATGCCAAACATAAAAGACAATTCAATTAAGTTGCAGGATTTAAAATGAATTCAATAATCTTTATTTTTATTTATTATTAATAAGAAATAAGAAAACACACTACACAATAATAGAAATTTTGTAATATATGATAATTAACCTATGCACCTAGGAATATATAATACCTATTTTAAAACAAAGGAATAATTTCATTCATTCAAAAGAAAGGAATACCTAAATAACTAAAACAACATCTAATGTGTACAGATGGGTTGCGTTAATATAAGAAAAATTATAATATTTTCTAGACTAATTTACATATATAATATTGTCAACCAAAATACTAAGAGACTTCATAAAATATAATTGGAAAAAATAATGAAGTTTACATGGAATTCTTTGGGTTCCATATGCATGTTTACTTCTCTAATAATATACGTAGTTTTCATGTTAAGTTTTGTGAAGTTGTTATTCCCTGTTGACATTATAAAGTGTTTTCATGAAAACTATGGGGGAAAACAGACAATAGATCAATGGAAAAGTACAGACATGGTGATAGATTCAAACAATATATATGAAAGAGGAATGTTTAATAAACCTCTAGAAAATAAAAATTCAATGAAAGAATTCATTATTTGTAAATGTACTTTGGAAAACTGGTTATCAAGTGTAGAGTTGAGATGATGGAGTAAGAGAAAGCAGTATTTCTTTAGTTTTCCATCAGACCCCTACAACATGGAAACTCTGAGCAAGAAAGTCACAAAAAAGTCACATGGAGTCATTTTTCTAGCCCAGGGAACTTAAGAAGACAGAGAGGTCTGTCATTATTGGGGTGGGAGTTGGCCAGGAGTGCACAATGGGAGGGACAAGAAAGAAGTCTTCTGATACCCAGAGACATAGCCAAGGGCAGGAAGCACCATGGCAGAAAGAAAATCCAGAGCCTCTGAACCAGTTAGTGCTCAAGTAGATGAGAAGCCACTTGGCAGCTGTTACCCATTACCCAATTCTGAATCACAAATCTAAGGTAGAAAGGAAATGCAGGGGAGTCAAAGCTGAGTATTGAGGCATAGAAGAATTTCCAGAATTTAAGAATGTGCTCTGAGCCCAAGAGCAGAGACCAGCACTCATTTCTAACCCTGAACCTCAGAACTTATGAACCGGGGGTGGGAGGGTGGCGGAGCCAAGATGGTGGCATAGAAGCAGCAAAGCACTGCAGCTCCCACACAAACACGCTAAAAAGCTCATAAAATGGGACTCTAAAACAGACTTTCAAGCTCCAAAACTCTCCAAAAGACAGAAACCCAGCCGGCTCAGGCCCTGGGGCATCGGTTGGGGAGCAGCGTCTATAGGAGAGCACATCAGCTGCACTGGAGGCACAGTTACCACATTTATTAGGCCAGAAGACAAAAAGGCTAAGAGAAAGGTCAGTGGATTTTGCTAACTGGGGAGGAGAAGAGCGGGTCCAGCCAAACTGCTCCCAGGGCAAGGAAGCAGTGGTAGGCGGCTGTGGCAGCAGGAACGGAGCAGCAGCGGCTTCCACTGGGCTGCTTCAGAGCCCTCGGCCTGCAGATAGCAGGGGGGCTGATGAGATCCATCAAGGCCAAGGGCTCTTGCGTTGAGCGGCCTGGATCTGGATCGTGGTCTTGAGTAGTGGTCCTGGGGTGCACTTTCAGTGAGCCAAAGCTGGGGTGGGGTGGGGCTGCAGCATCCCAC